>JAIFGZ020000255.1:0-566396 GCA_019925245.2 Oryza australiensis
TTGGTGTAAGGGTGTTTGGAATGTTTGTTTTCTTCTGTTAAGCCATGAATCTATCTTGGTTTCACAATTGGTTGATTGGTGGACCACCATTTTATTAGCAGTTTTGATTGATTGATTGTTCTTTTATTGAATGATTAAGAAATTCTGTTCTTTTTTCCTTGCAGATGTTCCGTGTAAAGGATCCAAAAGTGAGTCTCGACTTCTACCGCGTGCTTGATGGGCATGTCGTAAGTTTTATCCCTTATCTTTCATCATACAATGTACTACAGTCTGTATAGAGTAAACATTACCACCTCATGTGCCATTACTCTGATGTTAATTAAACCATGGATGTTTAGGAAACAAAGAAAGGTAGAATCGTGTGCTCAGAGTCTGATTTGCAATATCACGATAACCCGTGAGGCCATGATACTAGGGGCATCGCATTTTAGAAACCACATAATACTTCAACCAAGTTAAAAAAATCATACTATAATTTAAATTTTTCACAAAATTTGTTTTGAAAGTCACTGGTTTTCATTGATAACTGTTCGTTATAGTGAAGTTATCGACGAAATTGCAGTGTCTAAACAATATTGGGAACCCTGACTTAGACATGTCCTGAAGTTCTCTTTGTTGTACCTGTGGAACACAAGAAAAGTAATTGAGGAGGCAAGGAAACAATAATTGTATTGCTAAGCAGATTCACTTTTTCCTGAAGAGAATAAGCTCAATTGGGTTATATTAAACACAAATATTTGATACATATTACTAGGATTTCCCTTAGATTGGTCTTTGGTATACATAACAGTCTATTTGAACAAAATGATAAAGTTATGAATTCTGAGTCACCATTTCCTAGCTTTGTCATTCCACTGGTCTGAAAAGAGGTTGAACAAACTTTAGATTAGCTATAAAAATGTTAGATATGTTAAAAATAGGAAATGCAGTGGTTGGAGTATTACAATATGAAATTATAAGTTATAGTGGTCAACTGAATTTCTTCTGGAATGATTTTACCTTCATGAGCAATGTTAGGATTGCTTAGTACATATTACGTATTAAATCTGTTAACCTTTTGTAAGGCGTATTTGATTTTTTAAAAAATGTCAAGTTTAAATTTTGACAATTCATTTCTATGTGAAAGTTCTTTGAAATATGAATTGATTGGCCTAATTTTTGCACACTGGGTGTAGTTATAACCTGACTAATAGTTACACCGGGCCCGAATCTATGGCTTTTGAAATTAAAGAGTAAAATGAAGGGCCAGGTTTTCTTACCCATGTTGCACAATGGACCGGGTGCTAGCACATGTTTTCACTTTATACCAGGTATAATTACAATGGACAACATGGGTAAGAGACCTGGTCCATTCTCATTACTGAGATTTTGTGAGATTTCATGAAAAGTACTTTGAAGTCGATGGCAACCAAAAAATAGTAAAAAAATTCAAGTATGGTTCTTGTTATTTTTATGAAATAATGTTTATTTATTTATTTTTCTTTTTCCTAAAACAAAAAAAACTGTTAGGCTGCTGAAAAGATTGGATTTTCCTGAGATGAAATTCAGCTTGTATTTTCTTGGTTATGAGGTATGTGTTTCTATCGATTGGTAAAAATACAGAGCACTTGAACATGAGAGGTTACATAAAAAATATACAATGCTTTAAAACCTGTACATTGAATCTGCCTACAGGATGTGGACTCGGCCCCCTACTGATCCGGTAAAGCGGACTGTTTGGACTTTTGGGCAAGGGCTACACTTGAGCTCACACAGTATGTGTTTTTTTTGTAATCTTGTCCTTCTCTCTGTACTAATACATTTTCTTTCCCATGTTAGCATCGTCACTCATATATCTCCCTAATACTGTAGCAACTGGGGCACAGAAAATGATCCTGAATTCAAAGGTTACCATAATGGGAACTCAGACCCTCGTGGTTTTGAGTATGTGCAATGAGAATTCATATGCAATGGATATGATCGCTTCTTTTTCTATCATTGTATGACTAGATATCTTCTTGTTGCCATAATAACCTCTTAGCTGATGCAACACTTGTATTTTCTTCCTTCTGTTCATTCAGGTCATATAGGAGTAACTGTTCACGATGTGTATAAGGCGTGTGGCGGTTTGAGCGTCTTGGGGTAGAGTTTGTTAAAAAGCCAGATGATGGTAAATTATTTTTACTTAGCCTTTTATTTTTTTATTCATCATCTGTGTTGTCTGGTGTTCAAATGCATATTTTACACAAATCAGGATCCTTTCTAAGAGAATCTTCTCAAACTTGAGTGGAAGTGCTACTTTTCTTTTCCTATTACTAACAAACAAGAAAATTGCATGATTAAAAAGAACTTTGTTAAAATTGGCAAGGTAATGATATCTTATACATAGGAATTTGATGCAGGCTGTGGTAATTTTTTGAGCACTAGCTTTATCCTGGTATTATTCCAGACCCTATATTTTCTGGAAGAGAAAGCCGGTTATTATGTACCTCCTACCATGCATCTGTACCTTGTGGAAATTGGACTGAGCAATTCGTTTCTTGTTTCCAACTATTGTGTTTGCATCTTATGAATTTCCATCTGTATTTTGCTCTCATAATGTTGAAAATGAAGATAGTGTTAGAATAAAACGTGTGCCTAGTTTGTTTACTGCATCTTTTGATTTGGTCATGCATGAGCTAGCCGCTTTATGTGGCAGCCTTGCGTTAGTGGATAGATCCAAGTATAGCTCGTGATGCCGTGGGTTCGCCACGAACGGGAGGAGCCCAGTGTGGTGCGGGATGGGCGTAGAGTGAACGCATGGCGCAAGAATCAGTCTGGTAGTTTCTATTTCAATTGTAATCTTCAGCCTAAATAATGAAGCAAATCAGAAAAGCAGCTAGCTGATAGCGCAGCGCAAAAGCCGATAGCCGATAGTCGATGGCTGGCACTTAAAGCCGATAGCCGATAGCTACGGTTCGCGTGCGTGGTGTTCGTTCGAGTTTCTTTGTTTGGTCATTGGGTTTCTTGACAATTGGTATTAGAGCTTGGTTTAGGTGGACTCGTGATCGCGTGTTGAAAGGAGTACTAATTCGCACCGTTGCTCGTCATCTCTATCATTGAACTCCTCATGACTCCGGCGGCGCGCCTGGCGGTGGCCCGAGGTTGGCCAGGTGGGTTGGTTATACTGCCGCGTGGTCAAGGAAGGAGGAGAGGTCCGGCGAACTACCCTTTCTTTGTCCAAGACGAACTACAACGATTGAGGCGCTCTTGATGAAGATCAAGTTGCGAGCTCGATGCATGGCGGCGATCGGCGCACAGCCGGCGTGGATGTCGCATTGCACGGGCGGATGGATGGCTCGACACCATACACACGCCTTGGCCCATCTGCACTTCAGGAGATGATCGGGACCGGCAGCAAAGCATTGGCCGAGGCGTGGGAGTGCATCAAGACAATGCGCGTCGACAATGATCGCGTTCGCAAGGCTAGCGCCTGTGAAGGTACGCGCGGGTATGCCAAGAGATGCTCGTGTTCCTACTTGACAAGTCCATGGATTTCACGATGCGCCTGCGCCAGTGCAACCAACTTGTCACCTTTCGGCGACCTAGAGCTTGTGCACAAGGTCATCGAGAGAAGCACCTTAGTCGTGCGCCCTAGGTTCCACAACTTGTTCTTTCGATTGAAACTACATTCGATATCTTTACCTTGTCGTTGGACTCAAGGCGGCGGAGGACTCGGGCAATACACTCGTCTTCTGGCTGCAGCGGCACCATATACCTCACGGAGCGGAGTGGTTGGAATGCCGAACAAAGAGCAAGAGGCAAAACGGCGGCGATGGAGCAACCTTGTCAATCGCGTGACAGCGCCGGCGGTAAGGCGCAATAGTGGTGGCGGGGCTGCAAGCTGGGTCGGCGAACTCGGGTTGTATAAGGATGACAAGTGCCGAAATTGCGGCAAGTTCGGCTCTTGGGCCAAGGATTGCGGGAGCAAGGCCAAGCGCGAGGATTAGGCCCATGCGGCCAAAGATGATGAGCCCACGCTGCTGCTGCCACTCGCGCGGTAGTGTTGACTCCTTGGCGATAACGCGAGCCATGCCGCCGGCGCCACCGCCTCGGTGCATTGCGTCCCCATCGAGTTGGTTGAGAAGGTGTTCGCGGCGGTTGATAGCGCCGTGGACTGCGACCCTCGTAGTTGGATCATCGACTCCGGCGCCCGCTGAACCACATGGCCGGTGCGGCGGCGTTCTTTGACCTCGACACCGACATCGCCAGCGGCATGCGTCTTGGCGATGGCTCGGTTGTATAGGATCGAGGATCTACATTACGGTTTTCTTGGTACAAAAATGGTAGGCATGTCGCACATTGTCCAATTGCTATTACCTACGCGACTTGCGGCGGAACATTATTAGTGTCGGCCGGCTCAGTGAAAGGCGGCCTTGACATGCAGGTCAAGGACATATTCATGCGAGAATCCGGGGCGAGGGAGATGAGACCACGGCCAGAGTGCACCTTGACGGCACGTGCGCGGCGATGCGTGGCATTGGCACACACGGCTCGGCCAGCGCCAATTTCGCCGCATTGGCCCGAAAGATGGGACGAGAGTAGTTAGTACGGGGACTATCAGCCTCTCAGCAGATTGGCGGAGTGCGAGGCTGCAGCGGGCGGCGCGCCGGAGCCGTTCACCGCAAAGTGGCGTACCGCCACACTGGCAGCTTCGAGTTGTTGCATGGTGACCTCATGGCCCCATCTCGCCTCCAACTCAAGTGACAAGCGCTATTTCTGTTGCAAGTCGACTACAACCGCTTTATGTGGGTGGTGTTGCTCCACACCAAGGATCGAGCACTGGCGTGATCCGTCGCATCCGAGCGGCGACGAGAGAGAAAGTGGGCATAAGCTTTGCGCCACCCGCACGGAATCGGGGAGGGAGGGAGAATTCACCGTTGACCACTTTCGGGATTCTTTGCGTCAAGCGGGTAAGGCGCGAACTCACAACACCGTCCACTCCTCAACAAAAAGCGTCATCGCGGCACAACCGGTCCGTCGTGCGCACGGCTAGGAGTATGCTCAAGGCCAAACACGCCAACTATGTTTTGGAGATGCAATTAACTGTGTACATCTGGAACAGGTATCATCGAAAGAGCGTGGGCGGCAAGACCTACGAGCTTTGGAATAGTGCCGCGTCGGCCGTTCACCACGCCGAACATTTGGCTACGTCGCGCGTCAAAGAGTCCTGCTTCACCGCATACCAAGCACGATCACAATGGCCGTGTACATGTCGGCTATGAAGCCCGAGCTCAAGCGTACGGGGCCTATGATGATACGGTGGCGTGAGGGTTCATGTCTCCCATGACATCGTGTTCGACGAAGCTGCGAGTGGAGGCGGGTGGTGAGCACGGCGCCCGGCGGCGACATCGACTTCGTCATCGAGTACACCTCGTGTTCGCTCCGGGTGTGAAGTCGGTGGCGTGCTTTCAGTTCGAGAGCATTCTTCGCCGGCGCGAGACCCGTCACACCACTGCCACCCAGTCTTGTGTCCACACCATTTCAAACACCTTCGGGCGCGGCGTTGCATCGGAGGTGGAGTTCGTGTCGCCGTAGGCGGAAGTTGAGGGCGACCTCGCGTTGGGATTGGCAAACCGCAATGTCCAAGAGGAGTTGATGATGGTGAGCGGCGAACCAGCGTCGTTCGCGTAGGCAGCGGGGAGAGGCATGGCGACGTGTCATGCTCGATGAGATTTCCTCGATTGAGGAAAAGCCTAGCGGCTTCGACTTGCGCACTTGCGATCCGCCAGCAGATAGCCTCAGTGGGTTTACAAGCGAAGGATGCCCGGGCGTCGCCGTCAAGCACAAGGCACGCTGGTGCGAAAGTACGTGCGGCATGTCGGAGTGGACTTCAAAGAGGTGTTTGCTTCGGAGCTCGGCTCGACTCTGTTCAGCTGCTTCTCGCCCTTGCCAGGCAGGAAGGATGAATGGTGCACCATATGGATGTGAAATCGACATTTTTCAATGAGAGCTCATTGAGGAGGTGTATGTCGTCCAGCCGCCCGCGTTCGAGGTTGAAGGAGAAGATAACAAGGTGTATAGGTTTGACAAGGCGCTGTACGGGCTTCGACAAGCACCATGGGGTTGGAACACCAAGCTCGATGCCACCTTAAGGAAGATCGGTTTTAGGCGAGTCCGCTAGAACATAAGCTTGTACGCGCGCGCGTGGTGGCGGTGGCGGGAGGCTGCTGGTGGGCGTGTACGTTGATGACTTGGTGATCGTCGGGGGCGACAACATCATGATTGACAAGTTCAAGGGGCAAATGATGGATGAATTCAAAATGAGCGATCTTGGTTCCCTAAGCTTCTATTTGGGGATCGAGGTGCACCAAGAAGCTGGCGTCATCATGCTGAACCAGGCGGCTTATGCGTCGTGTATAGTGGAGAAGGCAGGACTTGTGGGTGCAACCCCACACACCACGCCCATGGAGCCCCGAGGCTCGGCAAGGAAAGCATGATGCCCTCGGTCGACGCCACCGAGTATAGAAGCCTGGTGGGCAGCCTGCGCTACCTGGTGAACACCAGGCGTGATCTCACGTTCGTTGTTGGCTATGTGAGTCAATTCATGAAGAAGCCAATGGATAAACACCTGGCGGCTATGAAGTGCATCGTCCGGTATGTGACGGGCACAATCCACCATGGATGCCGCTACCCCGAAAGGAGGAGAGGAGGCTACAAGGCTACAGCAATAGTAATGATGGCAGCGGCGGCATTGACACCCGTAAGAGCACCACGGGCGTGCTGTTCTTCTTCGGCGAGAACCCGGTCAGCTGGCAGTCTCAAAAACAGAAAGTTGTGGTGCTCTCCTTATATGAATTTGGCTTGCAACAACTGCTTAGGGCATTTGGCTTGCCTGGCTCCTAAATCGATCTCAGGAATGCTACGCTGACGTCGTCGATCTTAGGGTGGATAACCAATCCGCTCTAGCCCTCATGAAGAACCCTGTTTTTCATGACCGAGATAAGCACATTCAAACAAAATTTTACTTCATTCGTGAGGCTATGGAAAATGGGAGATCAAGCCGAAGTTCATCAACACCTGAGGGCAACTTGCTGACATCTTGAAGCGCTACCACAAGCAAAATACCAGGAGCTGCGAGATAAAATTGGTATGATTTTCATAAGTTAGGCACATCAATTTTAGAGGAAGTTTTGTTAGAATAAACGTGTGCGCCTAGTTTGTTTAATGCATCTTTTGATTTGGTCATGCATGAGCTGGCCGATTTGTGTGGCAGCCGTGCGTTAGTGGAGAGGATCTGAGTATAGCTCGTGATGCACGCGTCTTCGCCACGAGCGAGGGAGAGGGCCCATGTGCTACGGGGATGGACGCAGGTGAACGCATGGCGCAAGAATTGGTCCTGGTAGTTTTTATTTTAGTTGTAATCTTCAGCCTGTACAATGAAGCAAATAAAAAAAAGCAGCAAGCTCATAGCGCTGCGCAAAAGACGATTGCTACAGTTTGCTATGTTTATGTATGAATTTCATGGTCTTTTTGTTATGCTTAGTCTGGTATGTCATGTTAACTCAGTTGTTAGAGCAACAGCGTAAATGTAATACACGGCTTTTGGCTGCAGGGAAAATGAAGGGCATTGCATTTATCAAAGACCCTGATGGCTACTGGATTGAAATATTTGACCTGAGCAGAATTGGGGCGGTGACTGCGGAAGCATCATGATGCGTTTGAAATGATACGAACTCTAGTTGTGTGCAGCTGGGGTAATCATTTCCTTGTTGAGGAGTGCGAGACGATAAAACTCCAGCTACCCATGGGCATATATACAATATACTTGGTCGTTTAGAGCAACAAGTTATAGATTGTGATACCCTGTTTTTCTGGTCAGTGTTTGAAGCTTGAACTTAACATTGCACTGTAACCAATTCCGCGTTAAAAATTTTGGCCTGATACTGCTGTTGGCCTCTCTCTCTCTCTCTGGGGTACTTGTATAACCTGTACTTGGTTGCTTGGTTTGGTCCGACCATGTGGCCTGTTGGTCTACAAATGGCTGTGGTTCTGGCCTCTGCCTTAGCATGTGGTGCGATGGTTGAGGGCTTCATTGCTGTACTTGCATTACCCCTGTTCTTGACCATTCGTTCGCGAGTCGACGCTTTCGAGTTATTGTTACAGTACCTTTGATCTTCTTAGCTTGAGCAGTTCTTTTTCCCTCAATGATTAGTTTTGGTAGTTAGAGGGTATAGATAAAGTTCTCTTCTGTAGGTTCCGTTGAGTCCTTGATTGATAGTACTCTCCGACCTTATAGCTTGAGAAGCGAGTAAGTTTAGTAGATCAAGTACTTTGCATTCATTTTCAAGCTTTGAAGAACTTGATTATGTTCGACCAAGCGCCGTAGAGTTTGCTACTACACTTGCTGGCGCTAATGTAAGGTTTATGCACGTGTGTTGGAAGGGTTATTACCCTCTTCTTTTCTTTTTCTTAGTATAATGATGTGTGGCTTTTCTGCATATTTGAGAAAAAAGGTTTTAATTAGATTTATGTTATATTAAAAAATATTATTACTATTCGACAGGTATCATTGAATTTTTTTAATTGAAACCGTGTCATCGCCAAATCACATGTGGGACACAAGTTCCATCTTGCTCTATCCTCTCTCCTCTCTCTCTCTCCACATCTTGTTCCCGGTGGTTAGAAAGGGCAGCGCAAAATCTGTGAGGGGATACTCACGCTGGTGGCGGCGCATGACGAGGGGAGGCAGCCGGTAGCCCCTCTCTCTTTCCTCCTCTCCCTGTCCATCTCTTCCTCCCTCTCCTCTCACTTTAGGCAGCGGTCATTACCGAGCATGGCAAAGCAAATCGGTGTGGAGATTATGACAATCGGATATCCACATGAGGTAAGCTTATCCGAAGTGAAGATAGGGATATATTACGAAACTGTCAAATATATTAAACCAACTATGACTTAGGTATTACGTTCTTAGCAGATTAGATAAGGCAACGGCTCATAGTCACGGTTTAGATAAGATTGAGGAAACCGACTTATAGTAAGATAGGGTTTCCTATTTGTAAGCCATAACCTTCCAAGACATATATAAGTGGGTAAGGGCGTCCCTTGAGGGATATCGGCTTTAGATCTTGAGATCAATATACACTCGGCGGATCGAATCCCGAAATAGGAGTAGGGTATTACCTTACGAGAGCCTGAACTGTTTGTCTAATCCTTGTTTTCCACTTAACCGTCGAGCTTGGCGATCTTATTGCACCCTCAATTTTCTATTGCGAAACGAGAGTTTCGGCAGGTTAGCGCGCCAGGTAGGGGCCCGCGCGTCAAGACTAGCTTCGACAATCTCACCGGCAAGCGCGATGGGGATCTTCTTCAAGCTTGGCCCGCAGACTTAGCCGCCAACGACTTCAACAAGCTCTCCCATCGGCTCGGATTCGGACCGGTTGGGAGGAGAAACCCACTCGCGCCGTTCGGGCTCAGGAACAACGCCAAGATCTAAGACGAAATCTTGGATTCCAAGATGCCGTCCATCCACTACGATGGGGGAATTCACTCGGCATTATTAAGACTCGAACGCCATTGCGAGATCTCTGACCCGGTCTTCTCGTCTCTCGGAGCCAATCTACTCGGAAGAAAACCTCTCGGCGCCGTTTGGATTGTCAACGCCGGCGAGATCTCACTGCAAGCTCCTCTGCACCAGTCCAAGATCGATCCACTCGGAGGGATCCATGTCATCAAGCTCAGGCTCGGGCCCAGAACGATCCGAGATCCAGAACCATCTAGGGCTCAAGGGAAATCGCGGTCATCCTTCAACCGTTCGGGTCATGTTCATCCTCGGAGCTCGGCGAGTACCTCGGCTCCTGGTTTTGACAACATTTACGACATCCCCTCGGACCAGGCGCGACTCCGGCTGCGACAAGGACTACGAGCGAAGTGCTTTGGCGTCCTCATGGGCTGAGGTGGCCGAGACCGACTGACCATGGCCCGTAGGCTCGCGGAAGAAGAGGCGAGCCGAGACTTGAGCAAGAGCGCAAGGCGCGGAAAAGAGAGAAGAAAGAAGCGCAAGGAGGAAGCCGACAAAGAAAAGCGGAGATCCGGGCGGCGGGGACGATGCTCGCTCAAGAGGTCATACTTCGCCAGATCGGGGTGCAGCACCAACATCTTTCGGATGCTCGCGGCGAAACGCGCCCGCCGCCTCATGCTCTGAGATCTTTTGTGATCGAGCAGGCGCCCGACATAACGCCAATCTTGGACAAAATCCAGACCATCGTTGCGGCTACGGCCAACGGTCATCCATCCACCTTAGCCGTAGACCGGCGAGTCCGTGGCGAAACGCCGACGAGGCCGGCTCCGTCGGCGAGGTCAAGGGATTACAAGCAGAGCCCAGGACCGGTCGGCGACCGGGTCAAGAGCCCACGCCACGAGGGACCACGCACAAGCATCGAGAGCAAACGGCCGAGCTCACGGTGAGAAGCAACATGGACGTCCACCGTCCACACACACGCAGAGTCTGGCCAACAACGGCTACGATTCGATTAAGCGGCTGCGGGGACCCCGCCGCGAGTGATCTGCGGGAAGTCGATCGTCGCTACCAAAACGCGATCAACACACCGGAAGATCGAAGAGGATCACCCGACATTATGATTGGCTTGACCGAATTACCCCCTTCAGGGAGCGGCAGAGAGTGCATTGGCCAAGCAGATTCAAGCCGGCGGAATCGAGAGTACGACGGGAAGGCGGCCCGAGTCATGGTGCCAGGTACACTCTCGCCATCCATCTTGTAGGAGGCGACAACAGGCCATGGCCAATTGCACACTGTGGCCCTTGCCAACTTGGCCAGGGAAGCGCTCACGAGCTTGCCACGAGGCTCGATCGGCTCGTGGAGTGAGTTAAGGGACCACTTCATCGTCAACTTCCGGGGCACCTTCGAGGACACGGGACCCACTTCGACCTTTATAGCGTTATCCGAGGAAGTTTGGGCGAACCTTTGAAGGACTACATCCGGCGCTTCTCGAAAAGCGCAACAAGATCCCCAACATCACCAACGACATCATCATCGTCGCCTTCGAGGAAGGGAGTCCGTGATGAGGTGTTGTCGGAAAGTTTGGCGCAAGCCACCGAAGCCAGTGAAGCGAGATGTTCGAGGCGGTGAACTTCGTACGCCAAGTCCAACGATGCCATCAAAGTGGCACGCCAAGACCGGCTGACGGGAGGGGACGACAAGCGATCGAGGAGGAAGCGGAATCCTAAGAAGGACAACGCGGCAACAACAGCCGAGGTCGAGAAGGACCGCAAACACCGATCCAAGACCTAGTCGCCGCGACCTCCAACTCCAACGTCGCCAGTCGTGGCCTATGACGCCATTATGAGCGCTCGGTGCACGCATCATCCCAATCACAAGCACGCGGCTAAGGATTGCTTTATCTATAAGCGGTTTGCCGAACAATATGCGGCACAACTCAACAAGAAGCGGTAGTGAAGCCGGTCCATCAGACCAAGAAAACGACTCGGCGGGAAACACCGAGCCCTTTCAAGACCACAGTGGTGAGCTGAATCACATCTTCGGGGGCCACAAGCATATGAATCCAAGAGGAAACAAGCTAACCGGCTACTTGAGGTCAACGCGAGGCGCAATCAGGAGGTCCACCAGTTCCTACGATGGTCGGAGGTGGCCATCACTTTTGACCAGGCCGGACCATCCCAGCACCCGAGTGGTTCACCCGGCGCTATCCACTCGTCTTAGACCAGTTGGCGAGTCCCGTAACATCAAGCTCAAGCGCGTCCTCGTCGATGGGGGCAGCGCATCAATATTTTGTTCGCCAAAACCTTGGGAGCGAGATGCGAGATCCCAAGAGCGAGAACGAAAGCAAGCTCAGCCCCCGGCTTCCATGGAGTTATCCGAGGTGTCATCCACGTCACTCGGGCACATCGCCCTTCCGGTCACCTTCGGAGTTCGAGAGAATTTTCGGACGGAGAACATCACTTCAGTGTGGCCGACATCGAGAGCGGCTTACCACGCGATCATCGGAAGGCCCGCTCTCGCCAAGTTCATGGCGATACCCCATTATACCTATCTCGCATGAAGATCACAGGTCCAACGGCGTCATCACCCCTCTGCCAACAACGTGAAGCAAGCCTTCACTGCGATAAGGAAGGCTGCGGACATGGCCCAATCTCGTGAGAGATCACGTGGCTAGCTACGAAATCCGATTGGCCGCATCAACTTCGGAGGGTGAAATCCGCGAAGAAGATAGCCAAATCGGGAACCGGCGACGCCAAAACCAAGAAGATCTCCCTTGATCCGTCGGATCCCTCGCTTAGCATGTCGGCGAGCGAACTAGATCCTAAATGAGGATGGCGCTCGTCACCTTCCTCCAAAATAATAAAGATGTTTTCGCTTGGAAGCCATCGATATGCACAAATTCCTAGGGAGGTGATCGAGCACTCTTTACACGTCAAAGATGGCGCAAAACCGATTAAACAATGATTACGCGAGGTTGCGCGCGGGGATCGAAAAAGACGCCATCAAGGAATAGCTCACAAAGCTCTTAGCCGTAGGTTTCATCAAGGAAGTCCTACATCCCGACTAATTGGCCAACTTAGAGTTACAGTGCAGGAAAGAGAGCGGGGCAATGGCGCAGTGTGCGTTGACTACCTTTGAAGGTTACGTGGAGGCTACGCTGGCAGCAAAAAAAACTTTTAACCGCGCAAACCGGGGAGGAACGCACTTGCAAGAAAGGGCCGATAGATCGTTACCGATTGGAGTATCGTGAAATAGCCAATCGGAGACTATCCGTCCAGGAACAGTGTAGACGATACCCGCAAGCCGACGAGCCGATTCACCAATCAGCCGATTCGCCGATGCGACCGTCAGTGAGTCGTGTTGTGTTCTGCGTCTCGCTCGATGCGCTCAGCATGACCGATTCCTCACGGTGATCAACGTAGCGCGCAACGTAGCGACGCTTTCTCAGGTATCCACACGTTCGGGGACGGAGCGCCGAACACCCGTGTGCTGGCACGCGATGCAAGGCTAGGGTTTGGCTCGAAGAGTGGGGAGGTTTCCGTGGAGTTTGATCTCGGCGACCCATTGCGGATTCGGTTTAAAGCGATCCAAGCTGCACATTGTGCAGCTCTCGCATACCCCGCCGCCTTTATATAGAGTTGGCCGACTAGGACTAGTGGCCGTCGAGGACTCTATTTCAAATCGGATCCTATCAGAATCTCATAGAGTCGGCCGCCCATGCGGTAAGACCATAGGACTCTATCCCGAGTCGGATCCCTATCCGATCGAGCGTATCACTCGAGTCGAACTCGAGTATCTATTCTATCCCTTAAGCGTGCGACCTGTAGGTTCGGTATACTCGGTCTCGGCTGTAGTCTAACTTAGGCGATTGTCGGCTCGAGTCCAACTCGGCCGACCCGTCAACGGCGGCGCCTAGCGGCACATATTGACACCATAGTATACAAGAATAATATCGGCTCCGAACACATGTAATGTGTACACAAATCCCTTTGCCTCACGATACCGGTTAAGCTATAGGCAAGATGTGTGCCATCCCTTCAATAGCTTAACCATTCACTCGAACGATATTGGATTATCGTACATTTGATTGACTCCTCAATCAACTTAGCATGGCAATGCATTTTCATAATCTATTACCTCGAGGGCCGAGAGATATCTCTCCAAAGGAGGGCAAATTCCATCTTGATCACTCATCCCATTCCATGTTTCATAGCAAATCCAAGAAAACTACCTTTATAACTACTTGATTCACGGAATAGCGTTTGGTAGTCCCAAAGTAGGCTACTACTGCATGTTGGAATCCTGTGGTGATCTCGGTCTAAGGACTTTGTACCAACACTACACGAGGCCAACTAATGGCACATTGATTCTGTAGTGTCTCATGGTGGGTCTATCCAACAATGTGTTCTCTAACACATATGTCCATGTTTATTGATTTGGTATCTCCATACCGCATGATCTATGAGACATGATCATCAATCAATAAACATGCCTTAGATCTTAGAATCATATTTGTTCCAACAATATGACATATGATCGAGAGATCGTTTAGAAATAGATTCATACATATCGAGTCTCATAAATAAGTCACGTACTTATTGATCAATACAAGATGTCTATTTCATGAAACTAAACAACACTTTATTCATAAATACATAACACATTGACGTGATATCCAATATCTCCATGTTGCCTCTAGGGCATATCACTAACATACACCGACCTCAAAAAAGCTTGCCCTAAAGATCCATTCGGGCTACCTCGCATCGACCAAGTCGTGGACTCAATAGCCCGGCTGCCAACTCTTAAGCTTCTTGGTACTGTTACGGAGCTACCACCAAATCAACTTGAAGGAATCCATTGCTGAAGACATCGTTCATCATGCCGTTTGGGGCCCTCTTTGCTACATCACAATGCCTTTCGGCTGAAGAAGCAGGGGCCACATACCCAACGCATGATCAGAGGGGGGTGTTTTGAGCGCTTGAATTGGGAAGAAGCGTAGAAGCTTATATTGGCGATGCCGTCATCCAGGAGACCAAAAGAAGACTGATTGTGGACCTAGAAGAAACCTTCGCAAACATTCGGGCCTTCAGAACGAAGTTGAACCCAGAGAAGTGCACTTTCGGTGTCCCATCAGGCAAACTGCTCGGCTTCATGGTGTCACATCGCGGCATTGAAGCCAATCCCGAGGAAAGATCAATGCTATCCCGAGCATGAAATCCCAAGTAATCGAAGGACGTCCGAAGCTCACTTTGGTGCATGGCGGCGCTAAGTCGCTTCATCTCTCGACTCGCGAGCATGGCATGCCTTTCTTCAAGGCTGAAGAAAACCAACGATTTTCAATGGACTACGGAAGCCCACAAAGCCTTTGAAGATTTTAAAGAATTTCTTACAACGCCGCCTGTTCTAGCCTCACCTCAACCCCAGGAGCCCCTGCTACTGTACGTTTCGACCACTCACCAAGTGGTTAGTGCAGTCCTCGTGGTCAAGCACGAAGAAGAAGGCGGAGTCCGGAGGAAGATTCGAGAGGCCGATCTACTTTGTTAGCGAAGTGCGCGGGAGCCAAAATTCGCTACCCTCGGTACAAAAAAATTGCTATATGGCGTTCGATAACCGCGAGAAAATTGGCGCACTATTTTCGGGGTTACTCGTCTGTGTCGTCACTTCCTTTCCACTCGGCGATGTCATCCACAACCCGGGAGGCAGCCGGGCGCATCGCAAAGTGGGCCACAGGCTGATGCATTGGACTTAACTTTCAAAGGCGAGGACGTGCAGCAAAGTCACAAGCCACTGGCGGATTTCTTGGCGAGAGTGGACCCGAGCAGCGCAGAAAAGAAGATATACCTCGAGAAGACCTTCAACACTGGACCATGCACTTCGACGGATCCAAGAGGATCACCGGCTTGGGAGCGAGGAGTCGTGCTGATCTCCCTGGCCCAGGGAAAGACTAGGAATATGTCCTCCACCTTCACTTCTCAGCCTCACACAATGTCGCCTTTGAGTCGAACCTGCTATATGGTGCGTCTACGCTTGATTTCCTCTTCGGGATACGTCGGCTCATCGTGAAAGGGGATTTCAGCGGTTATGAACCAAGTAATGAAGGGCTGGTCTGTCTAAATGACACCATGGAGGCCTACCGGATAGGAAGTTCGCAAACTTGAAGACAAGTTTGGCCAGATTGGAGCTATCCCATGTCTTGAGACATAACAACGAGGCGGCGCGGTTGGCGGCGGTCGGGTCAAGCGAGAAGCCGCTTCAACGGATGTTTTCGTAGAACATCTCTCACGAACCAAGCATTGCAGACCAAACCAACCCCAACGAGCAAGGCTGGCAAAAGTCGCCATGGTCGACGCAGAATTGAGGACACCACTCATCAAATTTTTAACTCGGCAAAAGGCGTCGGAAGGCCAAGGGATGAGGCGAGAGAACGTGTCCAACGTCGTGGTCAAGCTTACGTCATGGTTGACTCCGATTTATACAAGAGAAGTCACACGGAGTCTGATGAGATGCATCACACGAGGAAGGGCGACGGCTACTCCAAGACATCCACTCGGGCATATCACGGAAGCCACGCGGCGGCACACCTTGGTGGGCAAAGCCTACGAGACAGGGTTTTTTCTGGCTCACGGCGGTCTCCGACGCCGGCAAAGTGGTACGAACTTGTGAAGGTTGCCGGTTCTTCGCGACGAGCCATGT
Organism: Oryza australiensis; assembly: GCA_019925245.2. Classification (NCBI taxonomy): domain Eukaryota; kingdom Viridiplantae; phylum Streptophyta; class Magnoliopsida; order Poales; family Poaceae; genus Oryza; species Oryza australiensis. The sequence goes on from JAIFGZ020000255.1 coordinate 16,175, forward strand.
TCAGCCCAAGAGCTACAAACGATCCCATTATCTTGGTCGTTTGCGGTATGAAGGGCTTAGACATGTAGATCGGCCCTTTCAAAAAGGCTCCAGGAGGATTCACACACCTATTCGTCGCAATCGACAAGTTCTCCAAGTGGATCGAAGCTAAGCCGGTTTGCTACAATCACTATCGACAAGGCACGGGACTTCATCCTCAACATCGTACACCGGTTCGGCGTCCCAAACAAAATTATAACCAACAATGGGACCCAATTCACACGACGCATCTTCAAAAGAATTCTACGAAGACTTTGGGATCAAAATGCGCTACGCGTCGGTCGCACATCCCAAAAGCAATGGACAAGTTGAGCGTGCCAACGGCATGGTCCTTCAAGGCATCAAGGCCCGCGTGTTTGATCGCCTAAGTCCCTATGTCGGCAAGTGGGTTCAAGAGCTCTCCTTGGTTCTATGGTCTCTGCGGACCACGCCCAGTCGGGCTACCGGCCAAACTCCTTTCTTTTTGGTTTATGGCGCAGAAGCCATGTTGCCAAACGAGATGGAGTACGAATCCCTCGAGTCCGCGGCTTCAACGGCACGAACGCTACGACCAGGACCGAGTGGATGACCTCGCCCTGGCTTTGGGAAGAAGCCCGTGAGGCCCTCTCATCTAGTCGGCAAGAAAATATCTTCAAGGGCTCAGACGATACCACAATCGCAATGTTCGAGCACGAGCTTTTATCGTTGGTGATCTAGTCCTACACAAGATTCAGACCACCAAGGACCGTCACAAGTTATCACCCCTATGGGAAGGACCATTTATAATTGCTGAGGTGACTCGGCCGAGTGCATCTACCGATAAAGCGTGAAAACGGATCTATGGTGGAGAACTCACGAAACATCGAGCATCTTCAATGATACTATGCTTAAATGGCCTTAAGTCTCATGTTCTTCTTGTTGCCAACCTCAAGCAAGATGACTTCTTGAGTTAGCGGTCGGGGCTACATATGTCAATAAAGCATGGTTTTTGGCAACATGTGCATATTTGGTTTATCATTGTCTAATGTCCCTTGATTCGAGTTCAATGTTTAAGGACTGAGAATTTTTTGATGACCTAATCAAGCTTAGGCTTGGTGACAGTCGGACGAAAATTACTTAAGAAATTTTACATAAAAACTCGGATCAAGGCATTAACATAAATAAGCTGAATATTTACAACGTTTACATCAGAAATTTGCCTACAATGTTCAGCTATACAATCAAGGACAGAAGTGGTTCACTACATCGACGGCCACCTTTTTGGCCGATTCCTGTGCCTCACCAATCAATTCGAGGGCCTGGTCATCTGAAGTGCCATCAGCGAAGCCCTCCCCGACTGAATCGATGTCCACTCGAGGGTAGAGTGACTTCTACTGCGCAAGGGCGAAGACCGCTCCCATGACGGCCGCCTCGGAAATGTTGGCCAAATCTTGGTCGGGGCTCGCCTAAGCTTATCAAAGATTTCGGCGGGTCCGGTGGTGAGTGCCGACTCCATGATGAAAGCGGGGACAACAAGATCGGTGTCGCGGCGTTAGCAACATCTTCACCCACGACCTTTCCGGCTTGTTTGACCCTCTCCAAGCAAAACATCGTATTGAGCTCGGGTCTTGACTTTGTAACCAAAGAAATATGATCACGCAAAGCATTCGAAGACAAAGCGGTACAAAGAATGTCACTCTCAAGAAGCTCACCTTCAAACTCGGTCTCGGCTCGGCCTTGTTGAGGTTTGGCCTTCTAAGCTGGGTTTGAAGCAAGTGGACCTCAGATGAATTTTCTACAACAAGAAAGTCGTCAACAACCAAAATCAACATAGAAGGCATAAAGAAGCGAGAGAGTTAAGCTTACTCCCATTGAACCGGAGGTCGAGGTTCTCTTCCGGAGTTCAGCTATTTCTCTCCTCGGGGCCGCCTCCCTCGATCGGCTTCCTCTCGAGTGGTCTTCAATTCTTCTTTGGATGTTCTTCGGGGGAGTTCAGATGCGGGACCAATTTCTTGAGTGCATCGGACTTGGCCATTGATCGGCAGTATTCTCTCTGCACACAAGATTTGAGGTTGATCAATTGAAAAGAGATGATGATGCTACAACGAAAAAGGATCGGGACTTACGTTAAGTAGCAATTAGTCGCTTCATTTAGAGTTCACAAGCGCATCTCTTTCTTCGCTTTCCATCTGTTTATCCAAGATGATGCCTTGTCTTTGGCCTTCCGAATCCGCCACTCGATCTTGATCGGAGGAACCCAAGTTTTAGAAGGCGCAACACAGGAATCTCTTCTATTGTGGTTGAATGGATCAAAAGGAGCGAGATGAAGATACGAAGAATTTACTAAAAGATTGAAAAAGTTAAGAGAGTGATTCAAGACTTACGGGTTTCGGTTCTTTGGGTCTTTGGCCAAGCCTTTGCCCATTGCTCTTTCTTTCTTGGCTTTTGCTCGGCCGAGTCTTTAGTCGGGGCCCTTCGAGTAGCAGTAGGGGCTCTTCGGCGGCCAGGCGGTTTCCGATCGAGCTATCGGCGGCGGTCGGGGGCTCCCTCCTTGGGGCATCTTCGGTTTGGGACGCGAGGTCTTTCCACACAGGGCGCTCTCGCTCGGGAGAGAGCTCGGGGGTTTTAGCTCCGCGGGACTTCTTTGCCTTAGGCTGCTGCGGTGGCGTTGGTCCCTCACTCTTCCCGGCGAAGTCTATATCTTGAGGCCTCTGCCAAAGACGACAAGCGTCCTCGGGATGAGAGCGAAGGAATTTTCGACAAACAACTTGATTTTGGTCCTAAGATGTACACAGTCGATCGGCGGATTTTGGGGGCTGCCTTGGTGGCGGCCTTGGAGGGTCGCTTCGGCGAGGCGGGACGTCGTCGTCACGAATCATCGATGATCAGCCTCCTCTTGCTCGCCGTTTACTAATGTCTTCACTCGGGGCTGCCCTCTTCCCAGGCTGGATCACTGGATCTTCACTCCACCGTTGGTTTCTTGGCAGGGGCAGTCGGCACGTCGTCATGAGGAATTTTGTATTGCTTCGAGATGATGGAGGCATTTTCACGCAAGAAAGATTCTTACAACACTAAGAAGTGTGACATCAAGATTGCAAGGCAATGAAGAAGTTAAGTCGACTTCTAGGAGGAGGAGGGCGATATAAGGCTGTATGGAGGGCGCGGCATGAGGCTGCGTTCGGCCAAGTAATTCCAGTCGAGAAGACCTTGTACATGCGTATCTTCGGGATCTCGAAGGCAGGGAGTCACGGTCTTCTCGATTGGGGTCCCTCTCGCCCTCGTATTCGAAGGTGGCTTGGATCGTTCCTTGATCGGTGCCGGTCGGCTCTAATAAAGTGCGAGTGATTTGCTCGCCGCGAAGACCTTTTTGCTTCATCTCCAAGATCTTCGCTAGCAACTTGTTGGCTTCATCCTAGTCTTGGGCTGCGGGTACGGTGCTCCGGGTAGGCACAGGCACGGGGGAAGGCCAACGAAGTTTGGCAAGTGGGCTCAAGATTGTTGATGTAAAACCAGCTCGCATGCCGGCCCTTGTTGGAGGATTTCAAGGGAGAGAGAAATACTCCTTGCGGAGAGATCGCGGAGTTGGAAACCCGCTCCACCAGACGATGCAAGGTTGATCCTTATTCGGATGAGGCTTAAGGTAAAACATGCGTCGGAAGAGTTGAAAGTGAGAAAGAATGCCAAGGAAAGCTTCACACACATGGATGAAAAGAGCGATGTGAAGCATAGAGTTGGGGTTCAAATGATAGAGCTGAAGGCCATAGTAGTCAAGGAGCCCCAAAGAACTCGAGAGGTGGGGATGTGACGAAGCGCATAAAAGAAAGAGGTGAAACAGCGAGGCTCACCGGTGTTCGGAGTGGGGAACTCCTCACCGCCGCGGGCGCCACACGATCTCCTTAGGGGAAGCACTCCATGCTTCACCATCTCCTGAGGGTGGACTCCCTCACATTCAAAGTGGCCCATTTTGCTCGAAAGGGATTTTCTCCTCACTCGCCATGAGTGTGGTTTGTGTGGGGAGCGAGATCGCTTCTAGGATGGGGGTTTGAGATGGGGGTACGAGAAGATGGATGCGGAGGCTAGGCGTGAGCGAAGCGCGAGCTTCTAGATTGGTGGATTGGGTGCGTGCAAGAGCTTAGGGTTCTCCGCTGCAAGGGTGATGAACAGTGTTGCAATTGGGGAATTTTTACTGGGAAGACGAAGTGGCGGGGATGACCTCGAGGCTTTGTACAAAGATTTGAGGGTTGCGCTAGGTTTTCTTGCGATTGGGCCGAGCCCATGAGAGACTGTGACCGCTAAGGTGTGGCTTAGACGCGTGTCCATAGGGACTTAAGTGGATGAACTTAAGCAGATTTGCTTTGGCAATATGCACGTGTCACGAGTGCCACTGTACCTTTGGAAATCCTTTCATATTGTGGTTTGCTTAACTTCATGAGAAGTTAGCACGATGCAATTTGAAGGTGACAAACGATGAAGCTTTTCATGGAAATTGCCTTGATGACGAGGAATTTGTTTGGTTTTAAGCATTTGATTAAATGATTATATCAATGCTATTTTTCCACCTTGGTGAAGATCTTTTTTAGATTGAGACCAATATTATGGCGGAGCTATTTAATATTTTGGTCGCATTATTCAAATAATTTGAAAAAACTTGTTTACCCATGAGGGATGATTAAAATATCTGTTAGAGATAACTCGGGCAGATCCACTTGGATAAACATGAGTTTGCGAGTGTTTTCACCCACGAGGTTGATTGAGTTATTTGTTACGAGATGACTCGGGCAAATTCACTCGGATAAGCACGAGCTTGCCGAGTGATGTGATTTTTATGATTGCTTTAGCTTGAGCTAAGCGTCTATATGAGAATGATTTTTTATAGTTCTTGACTATATGTTTAGTCTGTTTTTGGCTAACCACACAGTCGGGGGCTACACCTAATTAGGTGCATCACTCTTGATGCACCTAGGTATTTATTTTTTGGATATTTTTCAGCCCTTCACAGTCTTTGGAGCCACTAGGGAGATTCGAGGCGAGGTGATGGAATCGCTCGGCGCCGGCACTCGGCCAAGAGTTGTTTGGTGTGTACTATCTTGGTTCGAGGCTGAGTTATTAAGTCGACATGCAAAGGACACAAGGGGAGCTCTTGTGGAGATTATGGCAATCGGATATCCACATGGAAAGTTTATCCAGCGGAGATAGGGATAGGTTGCGCCTGCCAAATATATAAACCAACTATGACTTAGGTATTACGTTGCCGATTAGATAAGGCAACAGCTCATAGTCACGGTTTGGTAAGATTGAGGAAACCGACTTAGAGTAAGATAGGGTTTCCTATTTGTAAGCCCACCTCCCAAGACTATATAAGGGGGTAAGGGGCGTTCCTTGAGGGATATCGGCTTTAGATCTTGAGATCAATATACACTCGGCGGATCAAATCCCCGAAACAGGAGTATTACCTCACAAGAGGGCTGAACCTATCTAATGCTTGTTTTCCACTTAACCCATCGAGCTTGGCGATCTTATTTGCACCCCAATTTTCTATTCGAAACGAGTTTCGACAATCGGTGACCTTGTCATCGCCGAGATAGCCTCATACATCTCTATCCCCAACCTCTCCACGCCCGAATCAACCGAAGTTAGCCGTCTCCATCCCTACCTCACCTCCATCGGACAAGACATCGATGGCATCGGCAACATGGCGAGGCGAGCCGGCAGCGTTAGCTCCGACAGGCGCCCTGGCCATGGCCACCAGGGCTCACGGCATTCTTGGGTGAACCTGTGGTTGGAGCCGCCGTAGCCATGGCCACTAGGACGGGCGCGCTGGATCCACCTCCTTGCTGTCAAGGGCATTCACAAGTTCGTGGTCTTGAATGGAGGCGGGGTAGGGGTCGGAGCGGGGAGGGCATCATCTCCACGATGCGTTGGTGGAGTAGGTGTGCGGCGCGGCGGGCTGCCAGCCACGTCGTGTGGGGAGCAGCGGGCGCGGCCGGCCTTCCTGGATCGGAGCTCGCTGAGTAGAAGAAAAGAAGAGAAGGAAGGAGGAAAGAAAGAAACATTGATGGAAAACGTGATGGTGATTGCACGGTTCCAATTTTATAAAATTCCAGAGGCACCTTTGATTTTGGTTATTTCTCGGAATATCGTCGATGGGTAGGTTTTGTGAAGGTTGTAAGATTGAGTTTGGTGAAAAAGTACCACTAGTTGAAGTTCAGTTCTATTGATGGCTATTGATCAAGCTTATCTCTTTGTGGGAAATCCTGTTGTTGCTGGGTGTAAAGTGGACTTTTAGATTTATAACTAAAAATGTTTATATATTGGGATGGCGGGAGTTGTAGCTTAGGAGGAGCACTGAGCCACTTCAGGTTGCCCTGCATGGGTTTTTGAACTTTGTAGTTTCTACGATGATATGAATTTTGTATATGTGTAATTTGCACTACTAATTTTGTCAAAACGAATTAAGTAGATAATCAAATTGTTTTTGTCATTCTTAGAATATAACCTGCTCCATGCACCACCTTAATAGTTTGGACTTCGAAAAAGTTGTCTAGACTTATATTCACTTGAAAAACTGTAGACTTTTCTTTAAAAATAATACTAAGCACGTACTCCCTTCGTTCCAAAACTCAAATTCTGCTATGAACTTGGACAAGCATTTGTCAGGTTGATAGGCAGGATTTAATTCCTTTTGGAACGAAAGATGTATCGAATTGTTTTTCTTAAAAAATAGGAAAACTCCAAATATCCTCTTACAAGTCACTTGTGTGTTATACTTTTTCCATGCAACTTTATTTTTACATAAAACCCTCCACAAGTTAATTTATCTTCTAACTTCCCCATATCACATTTTCATCAATCAATTTCTCCTCATTGTTTAAGTTTCTAAATTCAATTTCCCATGCGACATATTCCTTCGATGTGGATGGTCTTTGGAAACCTTGCTTCTAGCTTCTGCATTTCCCAAATTCCGCATGAGCGAGATGATGATAGGAAAATACGATGGCAAAACTTGCTAAGTTGTGCGTTAGCTGTAGTTTCTATGATACTAATCTTCCGGGGTGGAATGTCTACTTATTGTCCCACGATGTTGGAGGTGCATGGGACACTATGAAATTGAAATAACTAGACAGAATAGATGAAAGTATGATGCTGGTGAGAGTTAGAAAAGAAATTGACTTATAAGGGTTTGCATACGAAATTAAATGTGGAGGGAAACATAAAACACCAATGAATTTTTGTATTTTAGAGAGTATTTGGATTTAAAAAAATAAATTGAAGAACTGGCCTATTCAATTTGAAGATATTTGTGTCTGATATACTTGCAATTTTATTGGACGACCTTGAATTTTGTATAATTTATTCATAGAATATTTTTTACGATTTGCACGTAAAAAATGTCACATGACGCATCACATCGCATATCCAAACGGAAAATACAGATATTAATCCCATCATCTGTTCGCCCATGAGGTTTCCACCAATCCAAACCCTCACTGGCAGTGTGGCCATCGCGATGATCCTTCTCAGTCGGCGGGCTTCCCCGTCCTCTCCCTTCTCCGCCATGCCCGTCACGCGACTCTTCTTCTCGTCGGGATGAGAATGGTTAGGTTTTGGATTGAACCTAAACCATTTCATGTGACGACTCCATGGCTCAATAGGGGCAACCCTTAGTGATTCTATTAAATAAATAGGTTATCCAATGGAGCAAAAGGTTAACCTATTGAACCTAGCCGACAACAGTTCTTGCAACAAGTGAAAAAAATTACGTATCTGCAAGGCAATACATCAGAGGTCTACATATATGCAAACAATACATCACAGGGTTAATTACACAGCTAATTCACCATAAAAGAGTAGAGCTGCAGTAAGTTCACCATAAAAAATAATTGTAAATGCACAAGTACTTCAGGACTCCACCATCAACCACAAGCACATGATATCAGATCATTGCAATAGCATGATGATAAAGTTTCTGTGGCTAAGTCAAAAGAAGATGCACAGCTAACAACATTTCATACAAAAGTATCAGATTGCATTGATCTGGCCTGAATACTCATGCTATGATATCTGCTTGAGTCTTGAAATTCACCTTCTTGCAACAAGTGAAAAAAATTACATTCTAGCACCAATATGACATTCATAGTTCTCCAAAAACAGCTTCTCACCATCTTGAACACTCCTTTGACGTCCTAGCTTTCTAAAAAAAAGAAAATAGGTGTTATTATTCACAACTATATATGTTCTAAGAGCAGTATGGACACATCCCAAAAACGTAATATGAGATACAAATTTAGACATGTAGTATGTAAAATAGACAAGAAGGTGTATGATATCAGCAAACTTGTAGACTGAGATATAAATCACTTGTATACTTGAATGCTAATGTTTTGTACCATTGAGTTCTGGATTTGCAAGAGGGATATACAAATGAGCAAAAAACAGAGTGAAAGTAACATGGAAAAACCACAATATTAGTCATTTGGTTGAGAGTTGAAACTTCTTGCTGGCATGCTTAATTACATAGTGAGAAAATACTCCAGAGTTATATATGCTTCATTTTTTGAAAGTGCATTTAGTGAGAACATTACATAGTTTGACACAATCATGTCCTACACTACAATATATATTATACCAGTTAGTATAAAAATTGACGAGGAAATGGTTTAAGATGATATTACCCTGATGGGTCCAGAATTGTATAGTCAAAGATTGATTCGGTGCTTAGCTCGAAGAAGATGAACCAAAAGGTGCAAGCAAGAATTATTATATATATGAAAATTGGTGTAACACCCTAAAAATTCAAAAGGCTTAAAATTCAAAATCTAAAATTTGAAACTTGTAAAAATTTTGAATTATTGCACCATGGTTTATTTGACTCTTATCTGCAAGTCCTTGTTGCCAAAGTTTATAAATAAAATAATATTTATTTAAAGAAAATCGAAGAGGATTTACAACCCTAAAAGTATAGAGAAAATAAAAAATTTCAAAATATATAATAGAAATAAAATTATAAAAATAAAAGTAGGGGAAAAACTGAAATTTAATAAAATTTATATTTGGACAAATTATATTTAAATTCATCGGTGAAATGCAAAAGAAATAAATAATAATAATTATAAAAAATGAGAAAAATGAAAAATGGCACTTTGTTCAATTCATCCAAGGTGTTCGGCCCCGGCCCGAGCCAGCGCTCCCCACGCGCCGCGCGCGCACGCGCGGCCATGCCACCCGCGGTCCCATCGCGCGGCGTTGTCCCGAGCACTGTGCCACGCCGCGCCGTGCCTCGTGCCCCCGCGCTGCGTGCTGGCTGCGCCGCGCCGCACGCCACTCGCGCCGCGCGCCATCCGTCGCCATCGCCGCGTCGCCGCTCGCTCGTCGCGTCGCGTTGCCGCGTCACCGTTCTCCCCGGCCGCGCTATAAAAGAGCTACCACCTCTCTTCCTCCCCACATCTCCCCATTCCTCCTCCATTTTTCCCTCTTCCCGCGCGGCCGTTCACCGTGCCAAGCCGCCGAAGTGTTGTTCGTCGTTCCCCCTCCTCGCCACCGCGCGCGCGGTAAGCCCCGGTGGCCGCTGCCGTCGCACCGTGCCGTACGCGGATGAAAGAAGAGAGAGGGAAGGAAAGAGAGAAGAAAGGAGGAACAAAGAAGAAGAGCCTAGAGAAAGAAGAAGGAAGAGAGAGGGAGGGAAATGAAAAGGAAAAAAGAAGAAAGGAAGAAGAGAGAAAGAAACAGTGGAAAAAGATTTAGAATAAAAATCTTTTTTTGTGAAAAAAAATTTGTTAGGAAACAATTATAAGATAGATATTAATTATAATATTAGGAATTTAATTATCGTATGTTATTAGGAATTTAATTATAACTTTATTTGTTAGTAAAACCTAATTTCATCGTATGGATTTACTAAAATTTAAGTTTTAAATTATTAAATATAGTATTAAGCTTTAAGGTAAATTATTTAGGATTTAATTAATTTTAACCCTAGGACTTGTCGATCCGATAAAATTAGATTAAATTGGAGTTAATAATTTCTTTCCGGTGTAATAATTTTTACTTGTCAATTATCATTTATTAAATTAAAATAATTAAATTGAAATAATACCACCTCATAATTAATTGAATCGGTTTAAATGTGAAATTTCGAATTAATGTAACTCGCTTGTTTTAACCCGATTTTTAGCGAAACTGAACCTAAATTCACCTAAAATTGTAGCCTAGTTTTAGGAGCTACTCTTGCGATTTATTTGGCATCTTGGTGATTTTATTTGAATTCTAATCGAATTCAATTGGATCTTTCGCACGTCTTTATAGAGTCCGAGAGAGCCGTTGAGTGTACCGAAGACCCTGGTCAACGAGGTTGCAAACAAGGCAAGTCATCACTACCTTTGAGCATGTTGAACTCCTTTTGCAAACTTATGTTGTTTTTAAAATAAATATGCATGTTATATACGTGAGAACTCCCCTACTTGTTATATGCCATGCCATGATATTGAATACTTGTATACTCCTTGTACCCTATAGTATCATGTGTCCGTAGTCAATCTTTGACAGTGCTTAGCCCATGCTAAATTAGATTCATGCACATGCATATTTATCAAATGCTATATGCTTGGGCAACTATCTTGGGAAGGTGGTTGGCACACGACATGTGGAGATATGAGTGCCACATTGCCATGACAAAGTGATGAAATGTTTTATGGATGAAAACTAAACACCAAAACAAATGTTTTAGGCGGGAATTTGGATGATTTTGGTGGAATCGGTTAAGGCTAGTGTCGTCCCTAGTCAATTAAGGACCGAGCCATGAGATAAACATGAAATGAGCTAATACAACCGTACTTCTCAATGGGTATAGACCTAGCGGAGTAAATAGTCGAATGGAGGCGGTACCCCTGCATAGTGGTTCACTTAGGTGTGTGAATAGGCGGGAAGCCTACGGGTGGGGAACGACCGAACGGCGGACTTAAATACAACTTAAGGAATAAGTGAGTTTTCCCTTCTTGTGAGCGCGAACTCCTCCCAGCGCTAGAAACCATGTACGACTAGAGTACAGGAGTGCTCAAGTTCATGGAGCGGGTACTGCCAAAGTGAGGTAATTGAAAGGCTATGTCGTGACGTGTATCATTCGTTGGGACTTCGGCTCATGTGTTGGGCAAGTCATGGAGAATGGGTAAAGCATACATCCATTGCAGTGTGAGTAAAACAATCTATTCGAATAGCCATGCTCGCAGATACAGAGCATCAAGACAAGTTTTTCACTTGGCTAGAATCTAAATTTTAAAAATGAGGGTATGGGCATGCATAATGATTTTACGTGTTGGTGGCTCAACTTCTCAGGAAGCGAGAAGGAGTAGACCCCAGAATATCATGACGGTCCAGTGGCGGGAAGCTATCCTTGGGATCACAATGGATGGTGGACAGAACTATCGTTGATTAAAAAAACTATGGAAATAAAACTTGACCAGTCTTAGGTCTTAGGCTTATGAAAAGAATTGCAAAACTAGCTTTATGCAAAAGAACCACAGTCGTTTCTTGATTATCCCTTATCATATGCATCGTTGTTATGGTGGCTTGCTGAGTACGGTTGTTACTCACCCTTGCTTTACGCAAAACATTGAAAGGTGGGCGATGAAGACCTTGAAGACCTGTACGAGTACTACCAGGAGGGTATGGAAGACGATGGTGCTCAGTAGGTCTTAGACTCGGTCATTGCCTATCGCGATGGCGTGATGCTGCCTTATCTATGTTCTTCTTTTGCTTGTATTTCAGACTGTTTGGTCCTATGTTCTAGACAATGCCCTCGGACGCTATATTGTAATATCTCGTGTAAGACGATTGGTGTATTGCACGCTTGATGATTCAGTAATGTAATCGTGGGTACCAGACTACTCTATCCAGTGAAATGACACTATGAACACGAATGTTTCCTGTTACAAAAATGGGGATCCACAGAGCTGGTATCAGAGTGTGCGACTGTAGGATAAGACCAATGGCGCCCCACCCCCTTTATAGTTGGCTAAAGGGATGAATCCCCATCTAGGATTATTTTGAAAATAAAAACATTATGTCTATAAAACAAAAGGTCTTTTCCACTATACTCTTGTCTCCTTGCCTCTTTATAAAAATTGTTTTACTTCCACTTCCCCCTGACTCTAGTTTTCTTAGGTATAGATGGCAGGACAAGGTCAGAACAGAGTCTGGGAGGTTGAGGTTACACGAGAGGATGGATACGTTTTGCGGCTACGACAAGTGATGTGGTGCTTGAGATACCCTGAGTTACCCACCTTCAGGACGAGGAGGTTTGGTACTAGAGACCGTCCTAAGTGGGAGGCTACCATGACGATCGAGTCACGCGTTGCTAGCGAGCCGAGTTCCGCTTCAACACGCGCTACGGCGTAACTCGGCGAGGCTGCGGTTCGGGACGCTTCCCGAGAGGCATTCCTCCATCTTAATGCCGTCCACGAGCTGAGTTGACGAGGGCGAGTTTGCACATCACCGTATCGGGAGGATGGCAACTCCGTGCGCACCGTGCAAGCTACCCCGTCTTTGCTACAACCCCATTGTGACACGTCTATCTGGTGGGCTAAGGCCGCACACGATTGCTATGAGGAGGCACTGCGGAGATCGACGAGCGACGAGAGAAGCATGGGCGAGCTCGAGGAGGAGCACCATGCACGTGGCGGCAAGGTCGACTCGGCGGGACCGAGCTCCGGTTTAACGACACACGTACGAGCAGCTCTCGGGGGTAAATCGCCCGTGGCGAGCCATGGCCATCCTCGAGGAGCAGCTGAGGAAGAGCCAGAGGCAAGTCAGTCAGCTGGAGGAGCACCTCCGTACAGTCTTGATTACCACTGCGGCTACCTCTACTTCCACCGCACCGCCACCACCCCCTGCATCGGCTCGCGACCACTACTACTTCCTCACTTCGCCGTGCCTGGCAACTTTTCACGCTTTACTGGAGGAGGTTGGCATGCTGAGCACAGAGTCCGGACCCTACCTGGTGGATCCTGCTGCGACACGCCCCTGCTGCTGCGAGACGGAGCCCACACCATGGCCACGGTTGCTTCATCCAGGCCTGGTTCCAGAGTGGAGATCCCGATCCAAATCGACACCGACCCAGGGAATGAGACCGAGTTAGAGGAGGTCGAGAGAGAGCCCAGCATCACAAACCCGTCAGAGGATGAGGCTACTGCTTATCGAATCACCTTTGTGGGAGGACCTAGCACTCGTAGGACTGCTCGCAAGAGCATATGACCCAGGGGCAAGAAGCCTAAGACTGACCACGAGGCGACCACTTCGAGCTATGGGGACTCCGGTTTGCGTCGCCGGGACCACCCACTTCCACGCACCCGGTTCTGTGGTGGTTGGATGGCTAGACGAGAGATGCCGGCTTTGGACTCGCTTTGGATGGCTTTTGGGACAGCAAGAACCACACCCCTTTAGTAGTTGATGATTGCATGACAAGTAGTTCAATATTAGCTTTGCTTTGTATTTTGGTGGATGTGTATATGCGATGCTGTTGTATCAATTGTTGATGTATTGACTAAGGACCTATGTAATGATCTATGGTTATGTTATGAATGAGTTTATTCCACCATGCTTGCCCTAAAAGATCACCTTAACCAACTCAAAACAAAAATAGTAGGATTGTGACCTTAGTAGGTCAAGGCGCTTACTTATCTACGCTCTACGAGATGGTTTACCAACGTCGGGCAATGGCCGCCAATGAAAACCCACGAGCCCAACCCCGCCACTGGGTGAGGTCATGGCTGCACAAACCCGGCTGTTGTGAGGCCATCGCCAACAACCGGGGAGGCCGTGGAGGCTCAAGCCTTGGTGAGTTTATGAGGGCCAAGCCACCCACCTTCGCTACGCAGAGGAACCTATGGATGCGAGAGGATTGATTGCGTATCATAGAGAAAAAGCTAACTCTTGTGCATGTGCGCGGCCGACAAAGTAATCTTTGCCACAAACCAACTGGAAGGACTGCTTGGTGACTAGTGGGACACCTATAAGGAAACTCGAGAGAGGATCTTTGCGGAACCCACATGGGAGGAATTCACTTGCCGCTTTTCGCAAGAACTTCGTGCTGCAATAGTGATGCGTATGAAGAAGAATGAGTTTAGGAGGCTGCGACAAGAGAACACCACTATGCAAGAATACATAAGCCGGTTCACCCACTTGCCCGCTATGCAACGGCGATTTAGCAGATGAGGATGAGAAGATTGTGTTAGTGATATGCCCTAGAGGCACATGGAGATGTTGGATATCACGTCAATGTTTATGTATTTATGAATAAAGTGTTATTCAGTTCCATGAAATAGACATCTTGTATTGATCAATAAGTACGTGACTTATTTATGAGACTCGATATATATGAATCTATTTCTAAATGATCCCACGATCATATATCATATTAATGGAACTAATATGATTCTAAGATCGGCATGTCTATTGATTGATGATTATGTCTCATAGATCATGGGTATGGAGATACCAAATCAATAAACATGGACACATGTGTTGGAGAACACATTGTTGGATAGACCCACCATGACACACTACAGGAATTAATGTGCCATTAGTTGGTCTCAGGTAGTGTTGGTACAAAGTCCTTAGACCCGAGATCACCATGGATTCCAACATGTGTAGTAGCCTACTTTGGGACTACCAAACGCTATTCCGTGCGGGTAGTTATAAAGGTAGTTTTCGGGTTTGCTATGAAACATGGAGTGGGATGTGAGTGATCAAGATGGAATTTGCCCCTCCTTTGGAGAGATATCTCTGGGCCCCTCGAGTCTTGGATTATGGAAATGCATGGCCATGCGAGTTGATTGAGGAGTTAATCAACGGACGAGATAATCAATACGGTTCGAGTGAAAGGTTAAGCTATTGAAGGGATGGCACACATCTTGCCTATAGCTTAAGCGGTATCGTGAGGCAAAGGGATTTGTGTACACATTACGAGTTGAGCCGATATTATTCTTGTATACTATGGTGTCAATATGTCTTGCTAGGCGCCACTTTGTTGACGGGTCGGCTGAGTTGGACTCGAGCCGACGATCGGCTAAGTTAGACTATAGCCGAAAGCCGAGTATACACTGAACCTACGGGTCGCACGCTTAAGGGGATAAGAACAGGCATTCGAGTTGGACTCGAGATACGGCTCGATCGGATAGGGATCCGATCGGATAGAGTCCTATGGGCTTACGACGTGTGGGCGGCCAACTCTATGAGATACGGATGAGATCCGATTCAAAAATAGAGTCTGATCGGCCACTAGTCCTAGTCGGCCAACTCTATATAAAGGAGGGAGGGGTGGAGAGCTGCAAAAGGTCAATTGCATCGCGTGCAACAGAACTCGCCGAGATCAATCTCCACGGAAACCCTCCCCACCTTCGAGCCAAACCCTAGCCTTGCATCGCGTGCTAGCACACGGGTGTACGGCGTTTTGTCCCGGACGTGTGGATACCGGTAGAGGCGCTGCTACGTTGCGCGCTGTTGATCGGCTTCGGATCGGCTGCGGTCGGGCGCATCGGAGCAAGGCGCAAGAACGTGACTGAACGACTCCGCGAATCAGCTGATTGGCGAATCGGCTGTCCCCGGGAATCGGCTGTCGGCTTGCGGGAATCGGCTACACTATTCCGGATCGGATAGCCACGATTGGCTAATTCCGCTGCATACTCCAATCGGTAACGATCTATCGGCCCTTACTTGCAAGTGTTCCTGGTTTGCGCGGTTAAAAGTTTTTGTTTTCGGCTAGCGTAGCCTCCGCGTTACCCTTCAGTGGTATCAGAGCTAATCTTGCTTAGTTCGGGTTTTAGATTGGATCTGGAACAAGTTTTGCGCATGGGTTGATTAGATCAATCGGTTTTACGGGATTTGTTGAGGAGAGTTCGTGGTAATTGCGTTCCTTGATAGTGTATCGAACGGCGTAATGTGATTACGTCGAAGCAATATCCATAGAACTTCGGTTTGAGTCGGCTTCGAGATAGCGTTCCTTGATCGTGTATCGGAACGGTATAATGTGATTATGCCGAAGCTATCTCGTAGTCCGATCTTGTTAGGCGCCTCGCGCTGCTGCAAACCATCTCCCTTGATAGTGTATCGGGACGACATAATATGATTATGCCGACATGGTTTCCGTAAGCGATTTCATAGATTGGATCTATGAATTTCGTGTGGTGTTCGGCGCTGCCCGGAAGCCCGCGAGGCGGCTTCCCCCTTGACCCCGCCCGCTAACCGGGGCCGCCGTGTGCGTACCCCCTTATAGGTCGTCTCGGTCTTGTATCTGCGATAGGTAGAAAACGTTTCTACGCCTAACTTGTTTTGCGAGAGAATGCTTTGAGATGGTATGGCCCTATTGTATGTATGAGATGCATGTGATGCATGTAATATTCTTTCATATGTGCAATCCATGTAATATTCTTTCATACGTGCAATGCTTGTAATATTCTTTCACGACCTATGAGTCGATGTAATCTTCAATTAGAGCTTCTATAATAGTAGCTTAGTTTGAAGAAATCAAGCATCATGCACATTGGAAGATGATGCCGAAGATGGAGATCCTCGGCGCCGACATGGAGATGGAGATCACCATGTGAAGGGGGCCATACTATTTCATTATATGCTATTCTACTGCTTTCATATATGTGATATGTTTGTTTGATAGGATAACATCCCTCACAAAATTAAGTAGTAATGATGCCCTTCCAAATGTTGCACCCGTCACCGTTATGCTCGTCAATGGTGGGTCTACCAAAGCGAGTGCCATTCTCTATCATAACACGAGGGGGTATATGTCGAGACATATACATGCAGGAGCATTTGGTTTACTTAACAAGGCTATCAAAACAGTTTTGGGCCTTGGGGCATAGGTTGGGGCCGGGGCATGGAGATGCCACACCAACAACAAGAGTCACGAGAGATGTGATTAACAAGGAGTTGCTTACCGATGTTATTAATTTTCTAGCGAGTGATGCCAAAGCTCACTAGAAAATTAATTAACATGTGGATCTTGACCCAATACGTAACCTAGAGGGAAGGTGGAAAATACGTAATGGGAGTCTAATGTTAAATTGTTTAACAATAGACATAGCATAAACATTGTGCTAAACTTTGCTTTTTACGTTGTAGAATAAATGACGGCTAATACTACACCCGGTACCTTTAATTTGCGATCTATTCTTCAAAAGGAAAAATTAAATGGAACAAATTTTATGGATTGGTATCGCAACTTGAGAATTGTTCTCAAGCAAGAGCGTAAGGAGTACGTTCTTGAAGTACCCTATCATGAGGATTTGCCAAATAATGCCACTTTGCCGCACGGAGGGCTTATGAGAGGCACACTAATGATGCCCTAGATATAAGGTGTCTCATGCTTGCTACAATGTCCCCCGAGCTTGAAGCAATATTAGAGCGGCGATGCTCACACTATTATTCGGGGGCTGCGTGGCATGTTTGAGAACCAAGCTCGGGCCGAGAGGTTCAACACCTCAAAGTCCTTGTTTGCGTGCGAGCTTGTTGAGGGAAATCCCGTCGATCCGTATGTGATAAAAATGATTGGCTACATTGAGAGTCCGGAAAAACTAGGTTTTCCCCTTAGCCAAGAGTTGGCTGCGATGTGATTCTCCGTCGCTCCCTCAGGAGCTTCGAGCCATTCATATTAAACTATCACATGAACAATATGGATAGAACCTTGGCTGAATTGCATTGGATTCTAAAGACACGGTGAGGAGAGTATCCGAAAAACGGTCATCATGTGATGATGATGCGAAGGCTAAGCGCAAACCACTGTCAAGAAACTTTGCACCAAGAGGAAGTTAACTCCCGATGAGATCGCGAGTGCCTCCAATGCAAAGAAGGGCAAGAAGGGGTCGGCGGCATCGGATGCCGTTTGCTTCTCTTGCAAGGAGACAGTCCCTTTGGAAAAGGAACCAAGAAGTACATGGAGGATCTCAAAAGAAGCAAAGTACGACTTACGCCGGTATTAGTGTTATAGACATTAATCTTGCTACTTCACCTCTCGACTCTTGGGTATTTGATACCGGATCGGTAGCTCATATTTACAAATCGTTGCGGGGAATGAGAAGAAGTAGAGGCTTGAAAAGGGGCGAGGTGAACTTGCGCGTCGGCAATGGAGCAAGCGTTGCTACGATTCTTGTCGGCACAGTACCACTTCATCTACCTTCAGGATTAGTTTTGGAATTAAATAATTGTTATTGTGTTCCAACACTATGTCAAAACGTTATTTCCGCTTCATGTTTGCAAGCGGAAGGATATGATTTTAGATCAATGGACAATTGTTGTTCAATATATCTTAGAGATATGTTCTATTTTCATGCTCCATTGGTGAATGGATTATACGTTTTGAATCTTGAAGCGTCTCCCATCTATAACATTAATACTGAAACGCAACTCTCTAATGATATAAACCCCACGTTTATCGGCATTGTCGCTTAGGCCATATAAATAAGAAACGCATGGAGAAGCTCCATAAGGATGGATTGCTTCACTCTTTTGATTTTGAATCATTTGAGACATGTGAGTCTTGTCTACTTGGTAAGATGACAAAGGCACCTTTCACGGGACACGGTAAAAGAGCAAGCTGACTTGTTGGCACTCATACATGCGATGTATGTGGACCAATGAGCTCAACGGCCAAAGGTGGTTATCAGTACTTCATTACCTTTACCGATGACTTTAGTAGATATGGTTATATCTACTTAATGAGGCATAAGTCCGAATCCTTTGAAGTTCAAAGAATTCCAGAATGAAGTACAGAATCATTTAGGGAAAACAATCAAGTTTCTACGATCGGATCGTGGAGGAGAATACTTGAGCCAATAGTTTGGTAATCATCGAAAGATTATGGAATTGTTCCACGTTGACTCCGCCGGGAACTCCACAATGGAACGGAGTGTCCGAACGGAGAAATCGCACCTTGTTGGACATGGTGCGGTCGATGATGAGCCAAAGTGATCTTCCGTTATCCTTCTGGGGATATGCTCTTGAAACAGCTGCGCTCACACTAAATAGAGTTCCATCTAAGTCAGTTGAAAAGACACCATATGAGATATGGACAGGGCAACCCCCTAGTTTGTCTTTTCTCAAAATTTGGGGATGCGAGGCTTATGTAAAGCGTTTACAGTCTGACAAGCTCACACCCAAATCTGACAAGTGCTTCTTTGTGGGATATCCTAAGGAAACTAAGGGATATTACTTTTATAATCGGGAACAAGGCAAAGTGTTTGTCGCCCGACACGGTGTCTTCTTGGAGAAAGAGTTTCTTTCAAGAAGGGTTAGTGGGAGCAGGGTGCATCTTGAAGAAGTTCAAGAAACACCAGAAAACGTTTCAGCGACCACAGAACCACAACAGGAGGAGCAAAGTGTTGCGCCACCAGTTGTAGATACACCAGCCCCACGGAGGTCTGAAAGATCACGTCGTGCACCTGACAGGTACACAGGTGCGGAACAACGTGATATATTGTTGTTGGACAACGATGAACCTAAGACCTATGAGGAAGCGATGGTGGGACCCGATTCCAACAAGTGGCTTGGAGCCATGAAATCCGAAATAGAATCCATGTATGACAATCAAGTTTGGAACTTGGTTGATCCACCTGATGGTGTCAAAACCATTGAGTGTAAATGGGTTTTTAAGAAAAAGGCCGATATGGATGGAAATGTTCACATCTATAAGGCGCGATTGGTGGCGAAAGGTTTTAAACAGATTCAAGGAGTTGATTATGATGAAACCTTCTCGCCCGTCGCAATGCTTAAATCTATTCGATTATCCTAGCGATTGCTGCATATTTCGATTATGAGATATGGCGAGATGGATGTCAAAACGGCTTTCCTAAATGGAAACCTAAGTGAGGATGTATACATGATACAACCTCATGGTTTTGTCGATTCACAATCGCCTGGAAAGATATGCAAGCTACGAAATCCATTTATGGATTGAAGCAAGCATCTCGGAGTTGGAATATTCGTTTTGATGAAGTAATCAAAGGGTTTGGTTTCATCAAAAACGAAAAGGAGGCTGTGTTTACAAAAGGTCGTGGGAGTGCAATTGTATTTCTAATCTTATATGTGGATGATATATTGTTGATTAGAAATGATATCCCTATGCTAGAATCCGTCAAGTCCTCATTGAAAAATAGTTTTCCATGAAAGACTTAGGGAGGCAGCATACATATTGGGCATTCGGATCTATAGAGATAGATCAAAGAGGCTAATTGGATTAAGCCAAAGTACATACATTGACAAGGTGTTGAAAAGGTTCAACATGCATGATTCCAAGAAAGGTGTCTTGCCCATGTCACATGGCATTAATGTTAGCAAGAATCGGTGTCCTCGGACACATAATGAGCGAGAATAAGATGGGTATGGTTCCATATGCTTCGGCAATTGGATCCATCATGTATGCCATGCTTTGTACACGCCCGAGATGTCTCGTATGCTTTGAGTGCTACGAGCGAGATGCGATCGAGATCCGAGATGAAGGTCAGCTGGACTATCGTAAAGACTATCCTTAAGTACTTGAGAAGAACTAAGGATATGTTCCTAGTCTATGGAGGTGAAGAAGAGCTCGTTGTAAGTGGTTACACCGATGCTAGCTTCCAAACGGACAAGGATGATTATAGATCGCAATCGGGTTCGTGTTCTTGCTGAACGGAGGCGCGATCGGCTGGAAGAGTTCCAAGCGGGATACATTGCTGATTCTACAACGGAGGCCGAGTATATTGCTGCCGGAAGAGTTGCAAGGAGGCCATTTGGATCAAGAAATTCGTTTCGAGCTTGGTGTGATGACTAGTACGACTGGTCCAATGTCTCTCTATTGTGATAATAGTGGAGCCATTGCGCAATCCAAGGAGCCGAGATCACATCGAAGTCCAAACACATACTTTGGCGATATCATCTCATCCGCGAGATAGTGGGCGAGGTGATGTCAAGATATGCAAAGTGCACACGGATCTCAACATAGCCGATCCGGCGACAAAACCTCTCCCTCGGTGAAGCATGAGGCGCACACAAGAGCAATGGGTATTAGATACTTATATGATTGACTCTAGCGCAAGTGGGAGATTGTTAGTGATATGCCCTAGAGGCAACATTAAGATGTTGGATATCACGTCAATGTTTATGTATTTATGAATAAAGTGTTATTCGGTTCCATGAAATAGACATCTTGTATTGATCAATAAGTACGTGACTTATTTATGAGACTCGATATATATGAATCTATTTCTAAATGATCCACGATCATATATCATATTAATGGAACTAATATGATTCTAAGATCGGCATGTCTATTGATTGATGATCATGTCTCATAGATCATGGGTATGGAGATACCAAATCAATAAACATGGACACATGTGTTGGAGAACACATTGTTGGATAGACCCACCATGAGACACTACGGGAATTAATGTGCCATTAGTTGGTCTCGGGTAGTGTTGGTACAAAGTCCTTAGACCCGAGATCACCATGGATTCCAACATGTGTAGTAGCCTACTTCGGGACTACCAAACGCTATTCCGTGGCGGGTAGTTATAAAGGTAGTTTTCGGGTTTGCTATGAAACATGGAGTGGGATGTGAGTGATCAAGATGGAATTTGCCCCTCCTTTAGAGAGATATCTCTAGGCCCCTCGAGGTAATGGATTATGGAAATGCATGGCCATGCTAAGTTGATTGAGGAGTCAATCAACAGACAGATAATCCAATACGGTTCGAGTGAAAGGTTAAGCTATTGAAGGGATGGCACACATCTTTCCTATAGCTTAAGCGGTATCGTGAGGCAAAGGGATTTGTGTACACACTACAGGTTCGAGCCGATATTATTCTTGTATACTATGGTGTCAATATGTGCTGCTAGGCGCCGCTGTTGACAGGTCGGCTGAGTTGGACTCGAGCCGACGATCGGCTAAGTTAGACTATAGCCGAAACCGAGTATACCTGAACCTACAGGGTCGCACGCTTAAGGGGATAAGAACAGGCATTCGAGTTGGACTCGGATACGGCTCGATCGGATAGGGATCCGATCGGATAGAGTCCTATGGGCTTACGACGTGTGGGCGGCCAACTCTATGAGATACGGATGAGATCCGATTCAAAAATAGAGTCCTGATCGGCCACTAGTCCTAGTCGGCCAACTCTATATAAAGGAGGGAGGGGTGGAGAGCTGCAAAAGGTCAATTGCATCGCGTGCAACAGAAGTCGCCGAGATCAATCTCCACGGAAACCCTCCCCACCTTCGAGCCAAACCCTAGCCTTGCATCGCGTGCTAGCACACGGGTGTACGGCGTTTTGTCCCCGGACGTGTGGATACCGGTAGAGGCGCTGCTACGTTGCGTGCTGTTGATCGGCTTCGGATCGGCTGCGGTCGGGCGCATCGGAGCAAGGCGCAAGAATGTGGACCGAACGACTCCGCGAATCAGCTGATTGGCGAATCAGTCATCCCGGAATCATTGTCGGCTTGCGGGAATCGGCCGCCTTGTTCCGGATCGGATAGCCACGATTGGCTAATTCCGCATTGCATACTCCAATCGGTAACGATCTATCGGCCCTTACTTGCAAGTGTTCCTGGTTTGCGCGGTTAAAAGTTTTTGTTCTCGGCTAGCGTAGCCTCCGCGTAACCCTTCAGATTGACAAGTTCATCGAGGGACTGAATGATGAATTGCGAGGGCATGCCAACTTCTAGAGTTTAATCAACAAGGTTGTGAGGTGGAGCACGACCGGAAGATGGTGGAGACAACCGCAGAGGAGACTCGCTATGACCCGCCCACTTCAGGGAGCGTCTCAGCGTCCCAAGGGAGCCACTCCAATTGGATGGTAGCCAAGCTGCCGTAGCAACCTTGACCGTCCTACGCACCTAGGAATGTCGGCGGTGGCTAGACCCGATTTCGTACTCCGGCACCAACCCTAGCCGCTGCGGGAAAGAAGAATTTGGGCAGTACGCCGACAACTGCCCCAAGCCACACAGCACCCCTATTCATACCGGTGCCAATGCAATGGCTGTACGCGGGACAACTACCCCTGCGCTTTGGACGCGGTTTGTTCGGGACGCCGCAACCCAATGAGTCGCTGCCGCATTCCGTCGTGGATAGGTGAACCATGTGCGTGCCGAAGAGGTACAGGAAGATCAGAGCATACTGATGGGTATGTTTTCTATCAACTCTTCCCTAGTTAAAGTCTTATTTGATTCTGGAGCATCGCATTCATTCATATCATCAAAAATAAGCAAACAACACAACCTACATCGGGTGGAACTTAAGAGACCGATGTTAGTGCATTCACCCAGAGGAGATATAACTGTACCCCATGCTTGCATCAACGTGCCCATCTGGATTAGAGACATGGTATTTCTCTCAAACCTTATGGTGCTACCGCCAAAAACTCTTGATATCATACTAGGAATGAATTGGTTGACTAAGAACAAGGTAGTCATAGACTGTGGTCGAAGAGAGGTCACTGTGTCCACCCCATGGGGATCACTGATGAACATAGCCATGGTCGAGACCCGATGTTATGTGAGCAAGCTGCGGGAGTATTTACCATGCTACCCATGAGTGGGATGCCAATAGTACAGGAATACCCGGAGGTAGTTCCTGAGGATTTGCCCGGAATGCCCCTGACTATGACATAGAATTCATTATTGACCCCATATCCATGAGGCTCTACCGGATGCCGGCTAAGAAAGAGCTAGAGGAACTCAAGAAGCAGATCAGAGAATTACAAGAGAAGGGATTCATACGCCCTAGTTCTTCTCCTTAGGGAGCCCCGTGTTAACGATCAAATTTGGCAAGCAAATCCTCGGGTTTGAAGCAACAATTGAAACGAAATTGAAGGAATGTGCGGTTCTCGAAGACAGGGTGCGCATCGGTTGATGTCCAAATCGGCTAAGGGATCAATCGGCTGAGACCGAGTCGGACAGGACATCCGATATAGCCAATTTCGTTTGGGATAACAGATGTGACCGATTCTGGTGGGAAGGTGTGAAGATCATCATTAGATTCGGTTTCCAAGTGCTTCAGAGATATTGTCATCTACGGATAAAGTCCTGAAAAGGCAATTGTATCTTTAATTTAGGATATTTTGTATAGTTTCCTTGAAAATCATGGCAGGGGACCTTGTCCCAGATAATTGTCGTATTTTAAATAGTGTTAGGATAAGAGTCGTGTCCTACAAGGACTTTGTTTTGTAATTGAGTATAAATACAACCCAAGGCCCTGTAATATGAATAACCACACAATCAATACAACCTTTAGTGCATCGCCACCTTTCTCTTTAATATTTTCGACGAGTTCTTGCTTCTAGTTGGGCTTCATCTTTTGATCTCCAGCGAAAATGTAATTCTTGTCACAGCGGTTTGCGTTATCAGGATTAGTTCTTCCATCATCATGATACTCTAATCCTATCTTCGTAATCTGCAAAGTTATCATATATGCTATGTATTTTAGATCGATATTATGGTCTAAACCCTAATCGGCTAGCATCAATCGCTAAATGATAGCCGCTAAGTTTAAATTTCAATGTTAATCTAGATTATATAGTATATATACCATCTTGAAAGGTGTTTCATAGACTTGTATAGATCCTATGCTTCTTTTTATACTTAATGTTGCATCGGTTAGGTCCGAACTATTAAGTCGTTTTTAGAATCATAACAGATCTATCTTGTTTTATGAGTATTATTAGAGATAGTATCGGAGTTTTTGCTGATCTTATCTATTTTAACTGTCTTGTATGTTTTATATTTACTTGATATGTTAAAGCTGCCCTTTATATTAAGATTTCTTTATAATTAAATATATTAAGCTTGTAATCGATCTGTTAAGTAATCTTAGCATACAATCGATCCCTGTTTAATATATTTAGCTAGTAATGATATCTTAGTATAAAGCGGTATCGGAGTAATAGCCGGTACACATTAAATTTATGACATCGGCTATGATCGAAATATATATATAATCTGCATATTGGAGCACTTTTAGATTCAAGTGGTTTATGCTGTCTCGGTACACTACCGATCTATCCCAATCACTTAGTCTAAACATATTTTGATATTTGGATTATGTATTATGAACATCTTCAGCCGATCAAATAAGTTTAATTATCTCAGCCGATTCAGTATACACCGCATCGACTTAACACTAGACGATATGTCATCGGCCACCAGCCGATCGGCTATCGTTTACAAGCTAATATTGTTTCTAGTTGGTTGCATCAACAAACCAACTGGCATGCCTACAAACCTCGATTCAATAATTTGGACCTACACTAGAGTTAAGCAGATCTCTCAGGCCAG
Source organism: Oryza australiensis (assembly GCA_019925245.2). Classification (NCBI taxonomy): domain Eukaryota; kingdom Viridiplantae; phylum Streptophyta; class Magnoliopsida; order Poales; family Poaceae; genus Oryza; species Oryza australiensis. The sequence continues at coordinate 41,479 of JAIFGZ020000255.1, forward strand.
TGCGTGGGAAATTTTCTCATCAACACGCTTTTTGGCATGCCCAGTGGGACAAAAGATCACAAACCAGGCACAATGGTTGACATCAAGACTTCTGAAGTTGACAAACACAACGTTATTCCTGTCAGCATCGACAAACTGACACCAGAACAAAAGGCTGAGCTTGAGGAGATAATGAACAAACTGCAGAGTCAGTATCTGCACTCCTTTACCCAAACTCGGTCCGATACAGTCGTCCAGAGGTACAAAGTCAAATTGCCAACTGATGACGAACCCAAACCCAGCTCTGACAAGGGTAGAAAGCCTCAGGAAGTCATGCAGGAGGAGGCCCCAGAGCTCAACAATTTGCAAGATAGGATTGATTATGCTATCCATCATGCTTTGATCAACCAATCTGGAATATTGGTCAATACCCTTAACATCATAATTAGCACAATTGTCAATTCCAAGATTGCCGAGCATCAAGCCAGGGGCCCAATCTTCCTCCCTGATGGGAAATTTCCTCGATGACAGGACCACGGCAGCGAGATGGGCCGCCAAGCGCCTCCTCCACCTCAGTAGACGGTTCCGGCATCAACCCCTTTGAAGCCGGTCATCCCACCGTCGGCACAAAAGCAACCAGAATTTAGCCCCATATTGATATCCAGGCAGCAATCTCAGGAGATTGGACATGAGATCCCTCAGATCACTCAAGAGCAGGTTGCTGCCATGTTCAACGTGAATCGGCCACCTCCGCAGCCGATTCCAAAAGTGCCGATAGACTCTTACCCGCTAAATTTCATACAACAACATATCGGCGCTCAGCCTCTTCATGATCAACAGCCTCCCTGAAGGGTTACGCGGAGGCTACGCTAGCCCAAAACAAAACTTTTTACCGCGCAAACCAGGAACACTTGCAAGTAAGGGCCGATAGATCGTTACCGATTGGAGTAGAGTGCGCGGAATAGCCAATCGGGCAATCCGATCCGGAGCAGTGTAGCCGATTCCGGAGGCACCGATTCGCCAATCAGCCGATTCGAGTCGTTCGGCGCGTTCTCACGCCTCGCTACGTGCGCGCCGGCCGCGGCCGATTCCACCACGGCCGATCGCTCCGTTGCGGCCGATCCGAAGCCGATCTACCGGTATCCACACGTTCGGGGACGAACGCCGTATCACCGTGTGCTAGCACGCGATGCAAGGCTAGGGTTTGGCTCAAAAGTGGGGAGGGTTTCCGTGGAGATTGATCTCGGCGACTTCGTTGCACGCGATGCAATTGACGTGCGCGCTCTCCACCCCTCCCTCCTTTATATAGAGTTGGCCGGCGGGACTAGTTGCCGATTAGGACTCTATTTTGAATCGGATCTCATCCGTATCTCATAGAGTTGGTCGCCCATACGTCGTAAGCCCATAGGACTCTATCCGATCGGATCCCTATCCGATCGAGCGTATCCGAGTCCAACTCGAATATCTATTCTATCCCCTTAAGCGTGTGACCTGTAGGTTCGGGTATACTCGGTTTCGGCTATAGTCTAACTTAGCCGATCGTCGGCTCGAGTCCGGCTCGGCCAGGCGTCAATAGCGGCGCCTAGCGGCACATGCGACACCATAGTATACAAGAATATAATATCGGCTCTCAACCTGTAATGTGTACACAAATCCCTTTGCCTCACGATACCAATTAAGCTATAGGCAAGATGTGTGCCATCCCTTTAATAGCTTAACCATTCACTCGAACCGTATTGGATTATCGCCCGTTGATTGACTCCTCAATCAACTTAGCATGGCCATGCATTTCCATAATCCATTACCTCGAGGGGCCCGAGATATCTCTCCAAAGGAGGGGCAAATTCCATCTTGATCACTCACATCCCACTCCATGTTTCATAGCAAACCCGAAAACTACGTTTATAACTACCCGATTACGGAATAGCGTTTGGTAGTCCCAAAGTAGGCTACTACACATGTTGGAATCCATGGTGATCTCAGGTCTAAGGACTTTGTACCAACACTACGAGACCAACTAATGGCACATTAATTCTGTAGTGTCTCATGGTGGGTCTATCCAACAATGTGTTCTCTAACACATATGTCCATGTTTATTGATTTGGTATCTCCATACCCATGATCTATGAGACATGATCATCAATCAATAAACATGCCGATCTTAGAATCATATTTGTTCCAACAATATGACATATGATCGGGGATTGTTTAGAAATAGATTCATACATATCGAGTCTCATAAATAAGTCACGTACTTATTGATCAATACAAGATGTCTATTTCATGGAACCGAATAACACTTTATTCATTTATACATAAACATTGATGTGATATCCAACATCTCCATGTTGCCTCTAGGGCATATCACTAACAATCTCCCACTTGCACTAGAGTCAATCATGTAAGTATCTAATACCCATTGCTCTTGTGTGCGCCTCATGCTTCGGTGAGGAGAGGTTTTGTCGCGGATCGGCTATGTTGAGATCCGTGTGCACTTTGCATATCTTGACATCACCTCTGTCCACTATCTCGCGGATTAGATGATATCGCCGAAGTATGTGTTTGGACTTCGATGTGACCTCGGCTCCTTGGCTTGCGCAATGGCTCCACTATTGTCACAATAGAGAGACATTGGACCGTCGCACTAGTCATCACACCAAGCTCGAAACGAATTTCTTGATCCAAACGGCCTCCTTTGCGGCTTCCGAAGCGCAATGTACTCGGCCTCCGTTGTAGAATCAGCAACGGTATCCCGCTTGAAACTCTTCCAGTGATTGCGCCTCCGTTTAGGCGAGAACACGAACCCAGATTGCGATCTATAATCATCCTTGTCTATTTGGAAGCTAGCATCGGTGTAACCACTTACAACGAGCTCTTCTTCACCTCCATAGACTAGGAACATATCCTTAGTTCTTCTCAAGTACTTAAGGATATTCTTTACGGCGATCCAGTGACCTTCACCTAGATCTGCTGGTATCGCTCGTAGCACTCAAAGCGTACGAGACATCGGCGTGTACAAAGCATGGCATACATGATGGATCCAATTGCCGAAGCATATGGAACCATACCCATCTTATTCCGCTCATCATGTGTCGAGGACACCGATTCTTGCTAAGATTAATGCCATGTGACATGGGCAAGAAACCTTTCTTGGAATCATGCATGTTGAACCTTTTCAACACCTTGTCAATGTATGTACTTTGGCTTAATCCAATTAGCCTCTTGGATCTATCTCTATAGATCCGAATGCCTAATATATATGCTGCCTCCCTAAGTCTTTCATGGAAAAACTATTTTTCAATGAAGACTTGACGGATTCAAGCATAGGGATATCATTTCCAATCGTAATATGTCATCCACATATAAGATTAGAAATACAATTGCGCTCCCACCGACCTTTTTGTAAACACATGCCTCTTCTTCATTTTTGATGAAACCAAACCCTTTGATTACTTCATCAAAACGAATATTCCAACTCCGAGATGCTTGCTTCAATCCATAAATGGATTTCTTTAGCTTGCATATCTTTCCGAGCGATCTCGGATAGACAAAACCACGAGGTTGTATCATGTATACATCCTCGCTTAGGTTTCCATTTAGGAAAGCCGTTTTGACATCCATCGCCATATCTCATAATCGAAATATGCAGCAATCGCTAGGATAATCCGAATAGATTTAAGCATTGCGACGGGCGAGAAGGTTTCATCATAATCAACTCCTTGAATTTGTTTAAAACCTTTCGCCACCAATCGCGCCTTATAGATGTGAACATTTCCATCCATATCGGCCTTTTTCTTAAAAACCCATTTACACTCAATGGTTTTGACACCATCAGTGGATCAACCAAGTTCCAAACTTGATTGTCGTACATGGATTCTATTTCGGATTTCATGGCTCCAAGCCACTTGTTGGAATCGGGTCCCACCATCGCTTCCTCATAGGTCTTAGGTTCATCGTTGTCCAACAATAATATATCACGTTGTTCCGCTGTGTCACATCGGGCGCACGACGTGATCTTTCGGACCTCCGTGAGGCTGGTGTATCTACAACCGGTGGCGCAACACTTTGCTCCTCTGTTGTGGTTCGTGGTCGGCGAAACATTTTCGGTGTTTCTTGAACTTCTTCAAGATGCACCCTGCTCCCACTAACCCTTCTTGAAAGAAACTCTTTCTCCAAGAAGACACCGTGTCGGGCGACAAACACTTTGCCTTGTTCCCGATTATAAAAGTAATATCCCTTGGTTTCCTTAGGATATCCCACAAAGAAGCACTTGTCGATTTGGGTGTGAGCTTGTCGGCGTAAACGTTTTACATAAGCTTCACATCCCTAAATTTTGAGAAAAGACAAACTAGGGGTTGCCCTGTCCATATCTCATATGGTGTCTTTTCAACGACTTAGATGGAACTCTATTTAGTGTGAGTGCATTTGTTTCAAGAGCATATCCCCGAAGGATAACGGAAGATCACTTTGGCTCATCATCGACCGCACCATGTCCAACAAGGTGCGATTTCTCCGTTCGGACACTCCGTTCCATTGTGGAGTTCTGGCGGAGTTAAGCGTGGAACAATTCCACAATCTTTCGGATGATTACCAAACTCTTGGCTCAAGTATTCCCCTCCACGATCGATCGTAGAAACTTGATTGTTTTCCTAAATGATTCTGTACTTCATTCTGAAATTCTTTGAACTTTTCAAAGGATTCGGACTTATGCCTCATTAAGTAGATATAACCATATCTACTAAAGTCATCGGTAAAGGTAATGAAGTGCGATAACCACCTCGGCCGTTGAGCTCATTGGTCCATACACATCGGTATGTACGAGTGCCAATAAGTCACTTGCTCTCTCACTATGTCCCGTGAAAGGTGCCTTTGTCATCTTACCAAGTAAACAAGACTCACATGTCTCAAATGATTCAATATCAAAAGAGTGAAGCAATCCATCCTTATGGAGCTTCTCCATGCGTTTCTTATTTATATGGCCTAAGCGACAATGCCGGATAAACGTGGGGTTTATATCATTAGAGAGTTGCCTTTACGTATTAATGTTATAGATGGGAGATGCTTCAAGATTCAAAACGTATAATCCATTCACCAATGGAGCATGAAAATAGAACATATATCTCGAGATATATTGAACAACCATTGTTCATTGATCTAAAATCATATCCTTCCGCTTGCAAACATGAAGCGGAAATAACGTTTTGACATAGTGTTGGAACACAATAACAATTATTTAATTCCAAAACTAATCCTGAAGGTAGATGAAGTGGTATGGTGCCGACGGAAGCGTAGCAACGGTTGCTCCATTGCCGACGCGCAGTTCACCTCTCCCTTCTCAAGCCTCTACTTCTTCTCATTCCACGCAACGATTTGCAAATATGAGCTACGATCCGGTATCAAATACCCAAGAGTCGAGTAGGTGAAGTAGCAAGATTAATGTCTATAACATTAATACCAAGCGAAGTCGTACTTTGCTTCTTTTTGAGATCCTCCATGTACTTCTTGCGGTTCCTCTTCCAGTGGCTGTCTCCTTGCAATAGAAGCAAACGGCATCGATGCCGCCGACCCCTTCTTGCCCTTCTTTGCATTGGAGGCACTCGCGATCTCATCGGGAGTTAACTTCCTCTTGGTGCAAAGCTTCTTGACAGGTGGTTTGCGCTTAGCCTTCTGCATCATCATCACATGATGACCGTTTTCCTGGATACTCTCCATTGTCTTTAGCATCTCATGCAATTCAACCAAGCTCCTATCCATATTGTTCATGTGATAATTTAATATGAATGGCTCGAAGCTCGGAGGGAGCGGCGGAGAATCACATCGTAGCCAACTCTTGGCTAAGGGAAAACCCAGTTTTCCGGACTCTCAATGTAGCCAATCATCTTTATCACATGCGGACTGATGGGATTCCCCTCAACAAGCACTCGCACGCAAACAAGGACTTTGAGGTGTTAAACCTCTCGGCCCGTGCTTGGTTCTCAAACATGCCACGCAGTCCCGAATAATAGTGTGAGCATCGCTCTCATATTGCTTCAAGCTCGGGGGACATTGTAGCAAGCATGAGACGGCTTATATCTAGGGCATCATTAGTGTGCTTCTCATAAGCCCTCAGTGCGATTGCGGTGGCATTATTTGGCAAATCCTCGGGATAGGGTACTTCAAGAACGTACTCCTTACGCTCTTGCTTGAGAACAATTCTCAAGTTGCGATACCAATCCATAAATTTGTTCCATTTAATTTTTCCTTTTCGAGAATAGATCACAAATTAAAGGTACTTGGATGTAGTATTAGCCGCCATTTATTCTACAACGAAAAAACAAAGTTTAGCACAATGTTTATGTTATGTCTTTTGTTAAACAATTTAACATAAGACTCCCATTACGTATTTTCCACCTTCCCTCCGGGTTACGTATTGGGTCAAGATCCACATGTTAGTTAATTTTCTAGTGAGCTTTGGCATCACCCTTGCTAGAAAATTAGTAACATCGGTAAGCAACTCCTTGCTAATCACATTTCTATGTGACTCTTGTTGTTGGTGTGGCATCTCCATGCCCCGGCCCCAACCTATGCCCCAAGGCCCAAAACTGTTTTGATAGCCTTGTTAAGTAAACCAAATGCTCTGTATATGTCCGACATATACCCCCTCGTGTTATGATAGAGAATGGCACTCTGCTTTGGCGACCCACCATTGACGAGCATAACGGTGACGGGTGCAACATTTGGAAGGGCATCATTACTACTTAATTTTGTGAGGGATGCTATCCTATCAAACAAACATATCACATATGAAAACAAGTAGAATAGCATATAATGAAATAGTATGGCCCCCTTCACATGGTGATCTCCATCTCCATGTCGCGCCGAGGATCTCCATCTTCGGCACCATCTTTCAATGTGCATGATGCTTGATTTGTTCAAACTAAGCTACTACTATAGAAGCTCTAATTGAAGATTACATCGACTCGTAGGTCGTGAAAGAATATATTACAAGCATTGCACGTAAGAAAGAATATTACAGGGATTGCACATATGAAAGAATATTCCATGCATCACATGCATCTCATACATACAATAGGGCCATACCATCTCAAAGCATTCTCTGCAAAAACAAGTTAGGCGTAGAAACGTTTTCTACCTATCGCGGGATACGGCACCGAGACGACCTATAAGGGGGTACGCACACGGCGGTCAAGGGAGATGGTTTGCGTAGGCGCGAGGCAGCTAACAAGATCGGACTACGAGATAGCTTCGGCATAATCACATTATACCGTTCCGATACACTATCAAGGAACGCTATCTCGAAGCCGACTCAAACCGAAGTTATATGGAAATTGCTTCGACGTAATCACATTACGCCGTTCGATAGACTATCAAGAAACGCAATTACCATCAACTCTCCTCAACAAATCCCGTAAAACCGATTGATCTAATCAACCCGTGCGCAAAACTTGTTCCGGATCAATCTAAAACCCGAACTAAGCAAGATTAGCTCGATACCGCTGAAGGGTTACGCGGAGGCTACGCCAGCCCAAAACAAAACTTTTTACCACGCAAACCGGGAACACTTGCAAGTAAGGGCCGATAGATCGTTACCGATTGGAGTAGAGTGCGCGGAATAGCCAATCGGGGCAATCCGATCCGAACAGTGTAGCCGATTCCCGGAGACAGACCGATTCGCCAATCGCCGATTCGAGTCGTCCGCCGCGTTCTCACGCCTCGCTCGATGCGCCCGACCGCGGCCGATTCCACCACGGCCCGATCGCTCCGATTGCAGCCGATCCGAAGGCGATCAACGGCACGCAACGTAGCGGCGCCTCTACCGGTATCCACACGTTCGGGGACGAACGCCGTACACCCGTGTGCTAGCACGCGATGCAAAGCTAGGGTTTGGCTCGAAAGTGGGGAGGGTTTCCGTGGAGATTGATCTCGACGACTTACGTTGCACGCGATGCAATTGACGTGCCGCAGCTCTCCACCCCTCCCTCCTTTATATAGAGTTGGCCGCCGGGACTAGTGGCCGATTAGGACTCTATTTTGAATCGGATCTCATCCGTATCTCATAGAGTTGGCCGCCCATACGTCGTAAGCCCATAGGACTCTATCCGATCGGATCCCTATCCGATCAAGCCGTATCCGAGTCCAACTCGAATATCTATTCTATCCCCTTAAGCGTGCGACCACGTAGGTTCAGGTATACTCGGTTTCGGCTATAGTCTAACTTAGCCGATCGTCGGCTCGAGTCCAACTCGGCCGATCTGTCAATAGCGGCGCCTAGCGGCACATACGACACCATAGTATACAAGAATATAATATCGGCTCGAAACCGTAATGTGTACACAAATCCCTTTGCCTCACGATACCAATTAAGCTATAGGCAAGATGTGTGCCATCCCTTTAATAGCTTAACCATTCACTCGAACCGTATTGGATTATCCGTCGTTGATTGACTCCTCAATCAACTTAGCATGGCCGTGCATTTCCATAATCATTACCTCGAGGGCCCGAGATATCTCTCCAAAGGAGGGGCAAATTCCATCTTGATCACTCACATCCCACTCCATGTTTCATAGCAAACCCGAAAACTACCTTTATAACTACCCGATTACGGAATAGCGTTTGGTAGTCCCAAAGTAGGCTACTACACATGTTGGAATCCATGGTGATCTCAGGTCTAAGGACTTTGTACCAACACTACCGAGACCAACTAATGGCACATTAATTCTGTAGTGTCTCATGGTGGGTCTATCCAACAATGTGTTCTCTAACACATATGTCCATGTTTATTGATTTGGTATCTCCATACCCATGATCTATGAGACATGATCATCAATCAATAAACATGCCGATCTTAGAATCATATTTGTTCCAACAATATGACATATGATCGGGATCGTTTAGAAATAGATTCATACATATTGAGTCTCATAAATAAGTCACGTACTTATTGATCAATACAAGATGTCTATTTCATGGAACTGAATAACACTTTATTCATTTATACATAAACATTGATATGATATCCAACATCTCCATGTTGCCTCTAGGGCATATCACTAACACTCCCATGGTGCACCAATCTCCCCAGCATTATCCAGGAGGCAACTGCAATCAGCACTATCAGCCTCATTCGCCTCGGATGCAGTATCGGCAAGGACCACTCTAGTTTGATCAATACGAGCCGATGCAGCAACAAGCACACGAGGTGCCTCAACAAAACAAGCCTTGGGTGGACTTCATAGCCGACATAATGAGAGAGCAATTCAGCCTCAAACCTAAGGACACAGGCAATATGTATCGGTATCCTTATCCCGAGCACTTTGAAAGGGTTCCATTATCTAACCGATACAAAGTACCAGATTTTTCCAAATTCTTAGGGTAGGACAATGTTTCTACCTATGAGCACGTTAGCCAATTTTTAGCCCAGTGCGGAGAGGCATCGGCTACAGACGCCCTGAGGGTTAGGCTTTTTCCCCTCTCACTCTCTGGATCGGCTTTTGCTTGGTTTTCTTCGCTCCCATACAATTCTGTACAGAGTTGGGCCGATTTGGAGAAGAAGTTTCATCGGTACTTCTACACCGGCATCCATGAGATGAAGCTGTCTGATTTAACAGCCATCAGGCAGAAGCACGATGAATTAGTCTAGGATTATATCCAAAGATTCAGAGACATGAAAAATCGATGCTATAGCCTGGTATTGTCCGACTCGCAGTTAGCCGACCTGGCCTTCCAGGGTTTGTTGACACCCATCAGGGAGAGATTCTCGGCCCAAGATTTTGAAAGCTTGGCACACTTGGCACAGAAGATCACTGTCCATGAGCAACGTTTTCAGGAGGCCAAAAAAGCCTTTAAGAAGGTTAGCCATGTTGCCTACACCTCCGACTCTGATGATAGAGAAACCGAGGTGGCAGCAGCCGATTGGGCCAGAAACAAGAAGGTAATAACTTGTCAATGGGTGAATAATTCGGCTAAGGAGGAGAAATACAATTTTGACATAACCAAAGTTGATAAAAGTCTTCGATCTACTGCTTCGGGAGGAACAGATCTAACTTCCAGCTAATCATGTCATCCCATCGGCTGAGGAGTTGAAAAAGAGAAAATATTACAAGTGGCACAACACCGGGTCCCACAATACAAACGACTGTAAGGTGTTTCATCAGCAAATCCAATCGGCTATAGAGGCTGGGAAGATTAAATCTGAAGATCCAAAAAAGCCGATGAAGGTTGATGGGAATCCTTTTCCCATTAACATGGTTCATGCCAGCCAGTCGATCATCACCCCCGTGAGATGGACAGCTTGGTCAAGTTCATAAAGGAGTGTGAGGAAAGAGAAACGGGCAGAGTCTACAGGGTGCATCCAAGAAAACATGATTGGTAGGAAGAGGTCTACTATCGGAAACGTGAGGGCTTCGATCCTCATTGGAGCTGCAAATTCTTTAGGTTTTGCTGGGATTAGGGGATGAGGCTACCATCACTCCAAAACTGCCTGGCGTGCAGTGGCCATGAAGATGAGCAGGCTGAGAGCTCCAGCCGATTTCCGCCCAGAGAGAATCATCCGAGACAGAAGAAACGCCCTGTTCACCAAAGGCTGGGCCCAATCCATGAAGATTTCTTTCGGGAGGAATTTGAGGATGACGAAGAACAGGCTGTCAACCCACAATGGTGCCCCTCTGACACTTTTACAAAGACCCAGAAGCGAAAGGTGTAACGGCTGAAGAGCGAGGGTCGGCTGCAAGAGGTTCAAGCCAAAATTGACTATCGGCTAAAAAAGAAGAAGGAACAAGAACGCCCAAGGAAATAATGGCGCGTAAAAAACAATGCCATTGCAGACAATGAAGATCAAGTCGATCAGACGAAGCGAAAGGCCAAGGGAAAGGCTGTGGCCTCTGCATCGGTTAACATGGTTTTTCTGCTGCCAGCCGAATTTGAAGCGGCTCAAGCCGATGCAGATGTTGTAGAGGAGTCACTGGATAAACTGGTGTTGTCCCCGGAGCAAGCGATTTTTGAAAAACCAGAAGGGATAGGACATCGGCATCTGAAGCTCTTTATGTCAAAGGATTTGTTAATGGGAGGCCGATGTCAAAAAAGCTAGTTGATGGGAGAGCTGCTGTCAATCTAATGCCCCATGCTACTTTTAGAAAGCTGGGCAAGAGTTCCGATGACCTCATCAAGACAAATATGGACCTCATCAAGACAAAGTCAGTAAACGTAGCCGATGCTGATTTAACACTTTGGGAGATTGACGACATCAATTGCTTGTCCGGCAAAGTTTGGGAGGCTGATTTTCTAAAGGTGTCCAATTCCACTATACAGCCAGTTGGAGACGAAGAGCCTCAATTATTACTTTGAGGGCGTCGTGGAGGGCTCAAGCGTCTACACTAAGGACACCATGGACGATCTAGATGACAAGCTAGGACAAGGTTTTATGTCGGCCGACGAGCTCGAAGAGGTTGATATAGGCCCAGGAGATAGGCCTAGGCCGACATACATTAGTAAAAATTTGTCTTATCATTTTAGGACCAAGCTGATTGATTTATTAAAGGAGTATAAAGATTGTTTTGCTTGGGAGCATTTTGAGATGCCATGCCTTAGCCGATCAATTGTGGAACATCGGCTCCCTATTAAGCCAGGATATCGACAATAAAAACAGCCACCCAGGAGATTTAAAGTCGATATGTATGATGCGATTAAGGCCAAAATTACTCGACTATATGATGCTGGTTTTATTCGGTCATGCCGATACGCTGAGTGCATGTCAAATATAGTTCCAGTAATCAAGAAGAACGGCAAACTTAGGGTGTGTATCGATTTTCGAGACTTAAAATAAGGCTACCCCTAAGGACGAGCACCACATGCTGATTGCTGATTTATTGGTCGATGCTGCTTCAGGGCATAAAATCATAAGTTTTATGGATGGAAATGCTGGATATAATCAAATTTTTATGGCTGAGGAAGACATTCATAAGACTGCCTTTAGGTGTCCTGGTGCAATCGGCTTACATGAATGGGTCGTCATGACATTCGGTTTGAAAAATGCTGGGGCTACTTATCAGAGAGCCATGAATTATATTTTCATGACTTAATCAGCTTCCTGGTTGAGATCTACATTGATGATGTGGTTGTCAAATCTAAGGAGGTTGAAGATCATATAGCCGATTTAAGGAGAGTTTTGGAAAGGACTAGGAAATATGGCTTGAAGATGAACTCTACTAAATGTGCTTTCAGTGTATCGGTTGGGCAATTTTTGGGTTTTCTTGTTCATGAAAGGGGGATTGAGGTGACACAAAGGAGTGTTAACGCAATCAAGAGTATTTAACCTCCACAAGACAAGAAGCAGCTCCAATCTCTAATTGGCAAGGTAAATTTCATCAGGCGTTTCATTGCTAATTTATCTCAGAAGATGGAGCCGTTCATGCCTTTGTTAAGGCTAAAAGCCAATCAAGAGTTTACTTGGGGGGCAGAGCAGCAAAAAGCTTTGGACAACATCAAGGATTATTTAAGCTCCCTTCCAGTCTTTATCCCTCCACAGAAGGGAGTACCTTTTAAGTTGTATTTGTCAGTCGATGAAAAGTCAATCAGCTCAGTTTTAATCCAGGAGTTTGAAGGCAAAGAAAGCACAATATTTTATCTCAGCAGAAGGCTTTTGGATGTAGAAACAAGGTAGTCTCCTGTGGAAAAGTTGTGCTTGTGCTTATATTTTTCTTCTACAAAGTTGAGGCATTATTTATTATCCAACGAGTGCACCATTATTTGCAAAGCCGACGTATTCAAATACATGCTATGGGCTCCAATTTTAAAAGGGCGAGTTGGGAAGTGGATTTTTGCCTTGACAGAATTTGACCTAAGATACCAAGCACCCAAGGCAGTTAAGGGTCAAACGATAGCCGATTTCATTGTTGAACACCGGGATGATTCAATCGGCTCGATCGACATGGTGCCTTGGACATTGTTTTTTGATGGACTAGTCTACACTCATGGCTATGGCATCGGCTTGGTTATCATATCACCCAGGGGGCAAGTTCTGAATTTGCTTATACTATTGCGCCTTACGCTACAAACAATCAAGCTGAATACAAAGCAGTCCTCAAGGGTTTACAACTTTTGAAAGAGGTTGAAGCTGATGCTGTGGAGATCATGGGAGACTCCTTGTTGGTCATCAGCCAATTAGCAAGAGAATATGAATGCAAGAACTACATGTTGATGATCTACAATCAAAAGTGACGAGAATTGATGGATGGTTTTCGGCTAGTAACTTTCAAACATATCCCTCGAGAGCAGAATGCTGAAGCAAACGACTTGGCTCAAGGGTCATCAGGCTACAAGACGATGACTAAAGATATTGAAGTCGAAATTGCAACGATCACAACCGATGATTGGAGGTATGATGTTTCTAATTATTTGCAGAATCCTTCCCAATCGGCTTCGAGGAAATTACGTTACAAGGCTTTGAGATATGTTTTGCTTCGACGATGATCTCTACCATCGGACGATTGATGGGGTGCTACTCAAATGTTTGAGTGTCGATCAAGCAAAAGTTGTAATGGGAGAAGTGCACGAAGGCATCTGTGGTACTCATCAATCGGCTCACAAGATGAAGTGGTTACTCCGGAGAGCAGGGTATTTTTGGCCGATGATGCTGGAAGATTGTTTCAAATATTACAAGGGATGCCAAGATTGTTAGAAATTTGGAGCGATCCAATGAGCACCAGTGTCGGCTATGAACCCTATTATCAAGCCTTGGCCGTTCAGAGGATGGGGAATTGATATGAATGGCCAGATTAATCCACCCTCGAGTAAAGCCCATAAATTCATATTGGCGGCAACCGATTATTTCACAAAGTGGGTGGAGGCAATTCCCTTGAAAAAAGTTGATTCTGGAGACGCAATCGAGTTTGTCAAAGAACACATCATTTATCGATTTGGCGTCCCTCAGACAATTACAATCGATCAGGGATCTATATTTGTCTCAGATGAGTTTGTCTAGTTTGCAGAAAACATGGGGATTAAGTTGTTAAAATTTTCACCATATTATGCATAAACTAATGGACAGGCAGAAGCATCCAATAAAAGTTTGATCAAACTGGTAAAGAGGAAGATCTCTGAATATCCAAAGCAATAGCACAGCCGATTGGCCGAATCATTATGGTCTTATCGGATGTCTTGTCATTGATCAATCCAAGTGCCTCCTTACAAATTGGTCTATGGGCATGAAGCTGTGCTGCCATGGGAAAGTGTTATCGGCTCAAGAAGGATTCAATTGCAAGATGAGTTGATAACCGATGATTATCACAACCTAATGATGGATGCATCGAAAGATTTGGTTTTATCCAGAATGTGTGCTTTGGAAAAGGTGACCAAGGACAAAGAAAGGGTTGCTCATCATTATAACAAAAAACTTGTACCTAAATCATTTTCAGAAGGCGAGCTAGTTTGGAAACTGATATTGCCGATTGGTACTAGAGATAATAAATTCAGCAAGTGGTCACCTAACTGGGAAGGGCCCTTTAAGATCCACAAATGCGTTTCCAAGGGAGCCTACGTGCTAGAAGGATTGGATGGAGAGGTGTTTGGAAGGGCTCTGAATGGAAAATATTTGAAGAAGTATTATCCCAGTATATGGATCAACTCATGATTTGGCTGTATTAAGCCGATGCATGGTAGCCAATGTGTTTGCATCGCCTTTAGATGGCCGATATAAGTTATATCGCCCTTAGTCATTTTATTATTATCATAATCGGTTGTGCTCTACCGATGTGTGATGGCTGATATAAGTTATATTGCCCTTAGTCATTTTATTCTTATCATACTCGATTAAGATTTAACATAGACATGATGGCCGATTTCGTGTGTTGTCCTCGAGCTATAATTTTATCAATGATTGGCTGACATTGTAAAATTAGGGGGCATATATACATACACGAAGTCAGAAGTAGAATACACTTTGAAATTTTTGCGGACTTTGAATTTTTTTCAAGACAAGAGAGATTGCAGAAATCGGCAGAGATTATATTACAAGACAAAAGGACTAGAGTTTACAAGTGTGCCGATACACTCAAAGAGAATATATTACAAGTGTTGTGAAGTCATAGAAGAGCTAACCCTATTACAGAAATCAGCTTAGTTTCCAGTGAGGTCATTGACGGCCGATATCGCCCTTTGCTTGATTTGCTCAATTTTCTCTATTGTCTCGGCATCGGCTGCATCAGTGCCTAGAACCGACTTCAACGATTTTCTCAAATCTCCCAAGTATTGTATTGAAGATGTTAGCTTTGCCTTCTATTCCTCAGTGGCCTCTGGGAGGTCGGCTAGTTGCTGCTCTTCGGAAGCTAGCTCAACATTGCATTTCTCCAACTCGGTAGTGAGTTCAGCCTGACGTTGCTTTAGCCGATCGATGTTGGATTGGATGGCCGATGACCTAGCAATTAGTTCATCTAACTTGGCTTTTTCGGCAATGACGCCCTGCTAATTGGTCTCAATCATGACTTCAAGGCCAACCTTCTCTTGTCTAGTGGCCATCCTTTGTCGTGCCCCTTCTAGTTTGTGGCGATGCAGGTCAAGGTAGGCCGCTTGGGAGATGATATCGGCTAAATCATCTGGCAGCTAGCTCTCAATCTCTTTGAATCTAGCTTTGCTTGGCCCGCAGTTGGTAACCAAGTAGTCCAATGAAGTATCTAGCCGACGAGCAATATCCAAGAGCTTCTCTTTTAACTCATCGGATATAGGAGCTTGGGCCTGGCTAGTGGTCTCTTCTTCTTCACCAATGAACTCCCTTATGTCAAAGGAGAACATGTCGGCTAAAGCCTGCAAGATACAAGTCAAGCTTATTGAAGTGTAAACAAATCTAAGTAGCCGATTCTGTTCTTGAGAAGGTTTCTTACCTTGACAGTGGGAGCCAGTGCCGGTTATTCTTCTTCGACATGGTGGCTACCCCTAGCCGATGGAGTGTGCTCACTTGATACATGGGGGGCGGTCGATGGAGAACGAGAGAGCTACATAAAAAGGCGAGTGTTAGTTGAAATCGGCAAGCCAACAAAAAGAGAAGAGATAGGGTTTTGAAGTTACTGGTGAAGCTAGTCGTGGTTGCCAATGAGCCAATTTTTTGTGCTGCAAGCAAAGGGATTTGGTTAAGAGCAAAGAAACTTCAAGAAAAATTTAAATTACCAAAACTTCAAGAAAGGGAAGATGCATACTGGTTGAGGGCGGGGAGGACGCTTTGGAGGAGGAGTTTTTTGAGGCTGATCGTCGGCTAATGGTGTTGGTGCGTATTTGCTCGAATCACTTGATTTAGCTGCCGCTTCCTCAATGGCTTGATCGATTTCTTCCTCCATGACTTCTTGATCGAGGGCCTCTTCCACGCTTGGGTCAAGTGAAGGCAAGTCGTCGGCTGGTGTAGTCTTTTGTTTCTTCATTTTCTTTTGTGGTGCAGCCGACGGACCAGCAGCCGATGGTTTTGGTCTCTTCTTCCTTGACAGCTCCTCACGGGTTTGGCCGTGCAGAAGTGTTGTCACATTCGGCGCGTTGAAGCCGATGATAGATGGAGCAAGTCCTCCACTTGGATTTCGCCCTGTGGCATATTGGATCTCAACCCCTGAGTTGCTCTCATGAGGAGGAGAAGAATCGGTTGTCTACAGAGAAAGAACACATTGGTTAAATATTGGGCAAGAATCAGCCGATGGTTTTTAAAAATTGACAGAGAGAAGAGGTACTTACATCAGGGATTGCTTCTGGAAGGAGCGTGGTGAGGTATATAGAAGATGGTTGGTCAAAGATATGTTTTTTCAACTCAGCCCACCATCTGTCAAAAGCTGAGCTCCTTTTCAGGGCCAATTCCAAAGTGCCTATGCTGCCAAGAGGGGGGCCCTCTATGTTCATCAGCTGATCCATCATCAGTCTTGAAGTGATCTCGCCCCTTGTTTTGATATTGTCGATAAAGTATAGGCTAATCGGCAGTTGTCCTAGCCCAATCTGTCTGGCAGCTGATGCTGGACAGTAGAATTCATAGGACTTGGAAATGCTTCTGCCTTGATGAATGTCGATTTGCAAGATGCAAGGAGTGATGGCTGTGGTGAAAATTTCCCTTGGCCTTGGAAATTCTTCTGAGTTGAGCTCATCATGTTGAAATCTGTGGGGAGTTCAAACTCTGGGCAGCCTGAATAGAAGAACCAAGTTTGATTGTTCTTTGCAAATCCATCATAAAACAAAGTGAACCAATCGGCTAGGAGTTTGCTGGACAGCTTGGATCCAGGCTGGACAGCAGCAGCCTCTCCAAAGGACATACACCTACGTGTAGTCACTTCTTCTCCTTCATCATCCTCAATCGACTCTACTCTTGGGAATTCGGCATCAGCCAGATTGGGTCTGCCAGTGATCTTTCGGGTAAGCAAGACCAGCCATAACTGCAGAAACCACCAGGGACCCCAAGTTCCTATGACTGAATCGGCTGCAATTTTTGCCGATGCCTGGTTGATGGTTTGGTACAAATAGCTTAGCATAAATTTGCCCAAGGGAACTTTAGTCTTTGACACTAGAGCTTTGGCAATAAGCTGTCAGCTGGCTGTAGGGCCACAACTAGATCCACAAAAGACAAACTTTTCTAGCCACATCATGAGGAAGGCAACATGTTCTCTAGGGCTGATGGATCCAGTGCCCATGTTCAGATTGATATAGCCATTCCAAACCCCCAATGGACTTGGTCTTGAAGGAGTATTGGCACTTGCCGTCGAATCGGTTAGGATTAGCCGATGACATTATATCTAGGCCAGTTATCATGAATACATCAATCAAGGTGGGGGTCATGGGTCTTTGCTAGAAAAGGAAGGCATTGAATGTATTATTCCAGAAATAAGCTGCAGCTGACATGAGGGGTCATCCTTGGGCTGGTCGGCTATTGTGAGAGCCAAGCACTGACCTATGACTACTTCTTCCCAGTGAGCTTGTTTGCTGGCTACCATCCTCTTATACCAGGCTGGCCAAGATTTGTCTGTTGAGGGTCAGGATTTGAAGGTTCCATTCCAGGGTACCGGATTAGGGTTTGAAATCCTATAAGGCATCCTATTTGTTTCGGCATTTATGATTTTTGTGGGATCTACATTGCCGATAGGCCCTAGAAAGTACCGCTCGTTGTTAAGCAAACTGGGGACAACGATTTGGTGAGCAAGAAGCTACAATGAGAACGGAAAAAACAAGTTTCAGAAGCCAAGAACACATATCCACAGCTATGAGCAGAAAAGAAAAGGGATTCAGCCGATAGAACTTACCTCGGCAAACTCGGCCGATGGGGCGTCGGAGGGAGCAGATTAAGATGCCATTGGTACAAATTAGTTCGTTGCCGAAAAGGGAGATCGCTGTAGTTTCTTGGAGCTCCGAGGGGATCGACGAAAAGATTTGAGGAATTTTTTCGCTTGGAGCTATGGATGTGTAGGTAATGGCATGAGTCCTTCAATGCACTTGGGGCGTTATTTAAAGAGGCGCGCTAACGACCAAAACAGATACGACCTAGGTTTTCTCCGAGGATAGGATCACACAAAATCCGCAACATTATCAATATCACGGACTTGGGGGACATGTGTTAACGATCAAATTTGGCAAGCAAATTCCCGGGTTTGAAGCAACAATTGAAGCGAAATTGAAGGAATGCACGGTTCTCGGAGACAGGGTGCGCATCGGTTGATGTCCGAATCGGCTAAGGGATCAATCGGGTGAGACCAAGTTGGACAGGACATCTAGTATAGCCGATTCTGATTGGGATAACAAATGTGACCGATTCTGGTGGGAAGGCGTAAAGATCATCGTAAGATTTGGTTTTCAAGTGCTTTAGAAATATTGCCATCTACGGATAAAGTCCTAAAAAGGCAATTGTATCTTTAATTTAGGATATTTTGTATACTTTCCTTGAGAATCATGGCAGGGACCTTGTCCTAGATAATTGCCGTATTTTAGGATAAGAGTCGTGTCCTAGATAATTGGGTATAAATACAACCCAAGACCCTGAATTTGAATAATCAAATAATCAAATACAACCTTCGGTGCATCACCACCTTTTCTCCTTAATAGTTTTGACGAGTTCTTGCTTCTAGTTGGGCTGCATTGTTTGATCTCCAGCGAAAAGGTAATTCTTATCACAACCGTTTGCGTTATCGGGATTAGTGCTTCCATCATCATGATACTCTAATCTTGTCTTCGTAATCTGCACAGTTATCATATATGTTATGTAATTTAGATCAATATTGTGGTCTAAACCCTAATCGGCTAGCATCAATCGCTAGATGATAGCCGGTAAGTTTACATTTCAATGTTAATCTAGTTTATATAGTATATCTACCATCTTGAAAGGTGTTCATAGACTTGTATAGATCCTATGTTTCTTTTTATACTTAATGTTGCATCGGTTAGGTCCGAATGATTAAGTCATTTTTAGAATCATAACAGATCTATCTTGATTTATGAGCATTATTAGAGATAGCATCGGAGTTTCAGCCGATCTTATCTGTTTTAACTGTCTTGTATGTTTTATATTTACTTGATATGTTAAAGCTACCCTTTATATTAAGATTTCTCTATAATTAAATATATTATGCTTGTAATCGATCTGTTAAGTCATCTTAGCATACGATCGATCCCTGTTTAATATATTTAGCTAGTAGTGATATCTTAGTATAAAGCGGTATCGGAGTAATAGCCGGTACACATTAAATTTATGACATCGGCTATGATCGAAATATATATATAATCTGCATATTGGAGCACTTTTAGATTCAAGTGGGTTATACTGTCTCGGTACACTACTGATCTATCCTAATCACTTAGTCTAAATATATTTTGATATTTGGATTATGTATTATGAACATCTTCAGCCGATCGATTAAGTTTAATTATCTCAGTCGATTCAGTATACACCGCATCAGCTTAACACTAGACGATACGTCATCGTCCACTAGCCGATCGGCTATTGTTTGCAAGCTAATACTTTCCTTTGTTTCTTGTTTGTTGCATGAAGAAACCAACTGGCACGCCTACGAACCTTGATTCAATAATTTGGATCTACACTAGAGTTAAGCAGATCTCTCAGGTCAGTCAAGAAGAAAGATGGCAGTATGAGGATGTGCGTGGATTATCGGTCATTGAATGAAGTGACCATCAAGAACAAGTACCCATTACCCTTAATGGATGACTTATTTGATCAACTCAAGGGTGCCAAAGTGTTCTCGAAGATTGATCTCCGGTCAGGATACCATCAGTTGAAGAATAGAGCCGGAGATATTTCCAAGACAGTGTTCTCAACGCGCTGTGGACTATATGAGTTCACAGTAATGTCTTTCGGATTGACCAATGCCCCAACATATTTCATGAACCTCATGAACAAGATATTCATGGAATATCTGGATAAGTTCGTGGTGGTGTTTATCGA
Organism: Oryza australiensis; assembly: GCA_019925245.2. Classification (NCBI taxonomy): domain Eukaryota; kingdom Viridiplantae; phylum Streptophyta; class Magnoliopsida; order Poales; family Poaceae; genus Oryza; species Oryza australiensis. Next base: position 61,859 of record JAIFGZ020000255.1, read on the forward strand.
TGACATTCCTATCTACTCCAAGGACGATGAGGAACATGCAGAGCACCTATGTCTAGTGCTGTAGAAGCTATGAGAACATCAGTTGTATGCAAAATTTAGTAAATGTGAGTTCTGGCTTAAGGAAGTTGCTTTTCTTGGCCATGTAATCTCAGCCGGAGTAGTAGTAGTAGATCCTGCCAAGGTCGAAGCTGTTACGGAATGGAAAGCACACAAGTCGGTAACAGAGGTCCGAAGTTTCTTGGGATTGGCCGGATATTACCGAAGATTCATTGAAGGATTTTCCACAATAGCCAAACCCATGACTCAACACTTAAAGAAGGAGAAGAAATTCGCCTGGACCGAGCAGTGTCAGCGAATTTTTGATCAACTAAAAGAAAAGTTAACCTCTGTCCCAATTCTAGTCCTGCCTAACAACCATAAGGACTTTGTGATATACTGTGATGTGTACCGACAAGGACTGGGAGGGGTACTGATGCAAGATGGAAAGGTCGTGGCATATGCCTCGAGACAACTGCAACCCCATGAGGAAAACCATTGTGATCCTCATAAGGTCGTGGCAGCAGTTGTTCATGCATTAAAAAATTGGAGGCACTATCTGATCGGGAACCATTGTGATGTATACACAGACCACAAGAGCCTGAAGTACATCTTTACACAGACTGATCTCAACCTACGACAGAGAAGGTGTCTAGAATTGATCAAGGATTACGATCTAGGAATTAATTACCACCCTGGCAAGGCGAATGTAGTGGCCGACGCTTTGAGCCGCAAAGCCCAATGCAACCATATGAGACTGGAAGGCATGGCCATTGAGCTCTGAGAAGAAATGGCTCAACTTAATTTGCAGCTGATTCCTCGTGGAGAATTAAAGTCGTTGGAAATCCAACCTTTTCTGAGGACCCAAATAGAAGAAGCTCAAAAGGATAATGGAGAGATCCACATGATCAAGAAGCGCCTAGCGATTGGGTATGCGAAGGAATTCTCGACAGATGACAATGGAATCTTGTGGTAGAAAAAAAGGATCTACATGCCTGAGTAAGGTGGTTTAAGAGGATTGATTCTGAAAGAAGACCACGAATCGACATATTCGCTACACCCTGACAGCACAAAGATGTACCAGGATTTGAAGGAGGAATACTGGTGGCCCAACATGAAAAGGGACATAGTTGAGTACGTTGCCTTATGTGACATATGTAAAAGGGTAAAAGCTGAGCATCAACGCCCGACAGGCTTGTTGCAACCGCTCAAGATTCCCGAATGGAAATGGGATGAGATAGGCAACTGTTGCGGGATATGACTCTATTTGGGTGACCGTAGATCGACTCACCAAGACTGCCAGGTTTATCCCCGTCAAGACCAATTATAATAGTGCTAAGATGGCATTATACATGTCTAGGATCGTGTGCCTTCATGGAGTACCAAAAAGGATTATATTGGATCGCGGTACCCAATTTACGTCCCATTTCTAGAGCAAAGTTCATGAGGAACTTGGGAGTCACCTTGCCTTAGTACCGCATACCACCCGCAGACCGACGGGCAGACTTAAAGGATAAATCAAGTTCTTGAGGACATGCTGAGAGCTTGTGCGTTGGGCTTCACCAAGGATTGGGAAAAATGACTAAAATACGCTGAATTTTCCTGCACTAACAGTTATCAAGCAAGTCTGAAGATGTCACCGAACGAAGCACTATTTGGCCGGCGATGCCGAACCCCATTGATGTGGTCAGAAACCAGTGAACGAGCCATGTTTGGACCTAACATAATCAAAGAAGCTGAGGAAAAGGGTCCGTCTGATCCAAGATCAACTAAAGGTAGCCCAATCTCGACAGAAGAGCTACGCGGATACTCGACGAAGGGACTTGGAGTTTAGTGTAGGCGACTATCTATATCTGAAAATCTCTCCGTTATGAGGAACCCAGAGGTTCAAGGTCAAAGGAAAGCTTGTGCCAAGATACATGGGACCATTTCTGATAAACGCCAGAAGAGGCGAAGTGGCCTATCGCCTAGAGCTACCGAAAACATCTCGATGTGCACTCGGTGTTCCATGTGTCACAATTCAAGAAGTGTCTGCGAGTGCGGGAAGAGCAAACTTCCTTGGAAGATATCCATATCAATAGTGATATCACATACCCTAAACATTCGGTAAAAATATTGGACGAGGCAGAGAAGAAAACCCGAATGAAGTCATGGCACATGTACAAAATGAAATGGAGCAATCACACCGAAGAGGAGGCCACTTGGGAGAGCGAAGATTTTCTAAGGACCGAGTGCCTACACCTGCTCGACAACCGGTAAGAAATCTCGGGACGAGATTTATTTAAGGGATAGGTTTGTAACACTCTAAAAATTCGAAGGCTTAAAATTCAAAATCTAAAATTTTGAATTATTGCATCATGGTTTATTTGCAAGTCCTTGTTGCCAAAGTTTGTAAATAAAATAATATTTATTTAAAGAAAAATCGAAGAGGATTTAAAACCCTAAAAGAAAAGAGAAATTTTTTTGAATATATATAATACAAATAAAATTATAAAAATAAAAGTAGGGGAAAAACTAAAATTTAATGAAATTATATTTGGACAAAATTATAATTAAACTCATGGGTGAAATGCGAAAGAAATAAATAATAATAATTATAAAAAATGAGAAAATGAGAAATGACAATGTTCAAGGTGTTCGGCCCCGGCCCCAAGCCCCATGCCCCCTCGCGCCTTGCACCGCGCGCCTAGCCGTGCCATGCCGCTCGCGCCGCCGACCCATCGCGCCGTGTCGTGCCTCGTGCTCGGCCACACCGTGCCGCTACCTCCTCGCACCGCGTGTCGGACGTCTCCATCGTCGCGCGCGCCGCTTGCCCGTCGCGTCGCCGTTCTGTCCCCGGCCGCGCCTATAAAAGAGCTACCACCTCTCTTCCTCCCCACATCTCCCCATTCCTCCTCCATTTTCCCTCTTCCCACGCAGCCGTTCGCCACGCCAAGTCGCCGAGCGCCGCCGCGCGCGTCATCCCCTCCTCGCCACCCGTTCCACGCCGGTAGCCCCCGTGGCTGACCGCCGCCACGCCGTGCTGTACGTTCCCATGCATCGGCCGAGCCGAAGAGCAAAGGAGAGAAAAGAGAGAGGGAAGGAAAGAGAGAAGAAAGAAGGAAGGGAGAGGGAGGGGAAAAGAAAAGAAAAAGTAGAAGAAAAGGAAGAAGAGAGAATAGAAAAAAAGAAAAAGAGGAAAAGATTTAGAATAATTTTTTTGAAATAAAATTTGTTAGGAAACAATTATAAGATAGATATAAATTATAATACTAGGAATTTAATTATTGTATGTTATTAGGAATTTATTTATAACTTTATTTGTTACTAAAACCTAATTTTATTGTATGGATTTACTAAAATTTAAGTTTTAAATTATTAAATATAGTATTAAGATTTAGGGTAAATTATTTAGAATTAATTTTAACCCTAGGGCTTGCCGGTACGATAAAATTAGAATTAAGTTGGAGTTAATAATTTCTTTCCGGTGTAATAATTTTTACTTGTCAATTATCATTTATTAAATTAAAATAACTTAAATTGAAATAATACCACCTCATAATTAATTGAATCGGTTTAAATGCAAAATTTCAAATTAATGTAACTCGCTTGTGTTAACCCGGTTTTTAGCAAAACCTGAACCTTAATTCACCTAAAATCGTAGCCTAGTTTTAGGAGCTACTCTTGCGATTTATTTGGCATCTTGGTGATTTTATTTGAATTCTAATCGAATTCAATCAGATCTTTCGCATGTCTTTATAGAGTCCGAGGGAGCCGTTGAGTGTACCGAAGACCCCGGTCAACGAGGTTGCGAACAAGTCAAGTCATCACTACCTTTGAGCATGTTGAACCCCTTTGCGAACTTATGTTGTTTTTAAAACAAATATGCATGCTATATACGTGAGAACTCCCCTACTTGTTATATGCCATGCCATGATATTGAATACTTGTATACTCCTTGTACCCTATAGTATCGTGTGTCCGTAGTCAATCTTTGACAATGCTTAGCCCAAGCTAAATTAGATTTATGCACATGCATATTTATCAAATGATATATGCTTGGGTAACTACCTTGGGGAAGGTTGTTGGCACACGGCATGTGGAGACATGAGCGCCACATTGCCATGACAATGATGAAATGTTTTATGGATGAAAAGTAAACACCAAAACAAATGTTTTAGACTAGGGCGGCTGGATGATTTGGGTGGAATTTGGTTAGGGCTAGTGCCATCCCTGGTCAATTAAGAACCGAGCCATGAGATAAACATGAAACGAGCTAGTACAATCGTACTTCTCGATGGGTATAGACCTAGCGGAGTAAATGGCCGAACGGAGGTGGTAACCGTGCATAGTGGTTCACTTAGGTGTGTGAATAGGCGGGAAGCCCACAGGTGGGGTAACCATCGGTGGGTAACTGAACTAAAACTGGACTTAAATACAACTTAAAGAATGAGTGAGTTTCCCTTCTCAGGAGCACCAGAACTCCTCCCACTGCTAGAAACCGTGTACGGCTAGAGTGCAGGAGGCTCAAGTTCATGGAGCGGATACTGCCAAAGTGAAGTTATTGAAAGGCTATGTCGTGACGTGTATCATTCGTTGGGACTTCGGCTCATGTGTTGGGCAAGTCATGGAGAATGGGTAAAGCGTACATCCACTGCAGTGTGAGTAAAACAATCTATTCGAATAGCCATGCTCGCGGATACGGAGCATCAAGACAAGTTTTTCACTTGGCTAGAATCTAAATTTTAAAAATGATGGTATGGGCATGCATAATGATTTTACGTGCTGGTGGCTCAACTTCTCAGGAAGCGAGAAGGGGTAGACCCTAGAAAATCATGACGATCCAATGGCGGGAAGCTATCCTTGGGATCACAATGGATGGTGGACAGAACTATCGCTGATTAAACAAACTATGGAAATAAAACTTTACCAGTCTAAGTCTTAGGCTTGTGCAAAGAATTGCAAAACTAGCTTTATGTAAAAGAACCACAGCCATTCCTTGATTATCCCTTATCATATGTATCGTTGTTGTGGTGGCTTGCTGAGTATGGTTGGTACTCACCCTTGCTTTACACAAAACATTCAGAGGTGGGCGATGAAGACCCTGAAGATCTGTACGAGTGCTACCAGGAGGGTATGGAAGACGATGGCGCTCAATAGGTCTTAGACTCGATCATTGCCTGTGGCGATGGCGTGTCCCTGCCTTATCTCCACTGCCTTATCTATGTCCTGCTTTTGCTTATATTCTGGACTGTTTGGTCCTATGTTCTAGACAATGCCCTCGGGCGCTATATTGTAATATTTCACGTAAGACGATTGGTGTATTGCATGCTTGATGATTCAATAATGTAATCCTGGGGACCAAACTACTCGATCTAGGGAAATGGTACTGTGAACATGAATGATTCCTGTTACAAAAACGGGGGTCCACAATTGGAGTCCAGAAGTAACTGCAAACATGCTAGGTTAATTTTACCTGATTCTCCAATCCAATCTGGAAGACATATAAGTGCTTCAGTTGTTTCAGGAGTCAACTAGCTTTGAAATTCAGACATTACTCTTGATCCAATGCTAAATGCAGACTCAAAGGGTATTGTTCAAGCAGGAACTACTAAAATATCTTGAGCCATGCGACCAAGCACTGGGAACTCAATAGAGTTTGCTTGCCACCATTTTAAGATATCGAAGGGTTCACTTCGAGGGAGTGGAGGCTTTGAAAGATAATTCTTTAATTTTGATGATGCCACAATCCTTGGTGGGGCAGCGAGACTCACGTGTTGATTCCAATCAGTCAATTCATCACAACTACGTATATCCATTTCAACATCACCACTGCCTTGCTGCATAGACCCAACGTTGATCATATGCTAAGCTTATTCATTGAATAGGGCCTTGAAGGTTGTGTTCAATCTTTCAAGCCTAGGTTTAGCACGACTTCCAAAGGCAAGGCCAAAACGAAACTTGAGAAAGGAAAACTTGAACCGCGGATCCAAGATGATAGCAATACATAGCGCCATCCATGATATTTTCTACTATTTATCGAACTTGTCCTTCATGGCATTAACCATATCACTGACCCCTTCATTTGCTTCTAATAATTCATTTTCCAAGGTCCACATGACTTGCCAAATTTTATGAAAGTATAAATTTGAGGTAGGGTACTTTGTGACTGATATCAAGTTAGTAGCATCATAGAACACCTTCAATAATCTGCAAACTAGATCAGCTCTTTCCTATTCTTCAGGTGTTGGCTTATATTTGTACAATGGATCTTGCAAAGCTAGAGAATCAAATGCTCTACTGTATTGTTTTGCTACATCAAGCATTAGAAATGTTGAATTCCATCTAGTCACAACATCATAACTGGGACATTTGCTGCAATTAATGCCCTGGTGTGTAACAATCTCACTGAACCTCTCTTTTCGACCCTGCGATCCACATATGTATTTAACACTCTCCCGTATCTTGGTAATAGTGCCATCTATGAACTCCAATCCAGCTTGGCATATGAGATTTATGACATGTGCTGCACAACGCTGATGCGAAAACTTCCCTTACCAACTATCACTCCCTTAGCTAGCAAATTCTCCTTCCGTAACTTTGCCATCGAACCATTGTTGCTAGCATTATCCAATGTTATTGCAAATAGCTTGCTTTCAAAGTTTCAATCTTGAATGCATTTGAGGGCAGCACTGAACATTGCTAGATCGATGTGTGGCGTCTCCAAGACAAAGAACATGATAATCTTTTTTTAAGCTTCCAATCAGCATCAATGTAATGACATGTGATGCACATGTATCCCAAAGTCTAGCTGGAGGTCCATAAATCCATGGTAAGGGATATCCTTGATTTTGAACATTTGAGTTATTCCTCTAGAGCATTCTTCTGGTCCTCAAACATTTTCATGCAATCGTTTTTCACTGTGCCTCTTGATATCATCTTAAAGAATGGATTTAAGCTTGAGACAAACTTTTGAAAGACATTATACTCTACAATGCTAAAAGGTAGCTCATGCAGCACAATCATTCTTACCAGCTCTCTTCGCAATACTTCTTGGTCAAAAGTCCACTTCCCCATACTAACTCCATTAGGGGACATAAGAGTAGCATGGAGCTGATCCACCACTCTAACCTTCTCCAGCTTTATTTTGCATCTTTTCAAATGATTCCGCAAGGCGCTAGTTCCTGCTCCATGCTTGGCACCAAATAAGGTAGTGCAATGCATGCACTCTCCTTTTGTAATTTCTCCATCTTCATAAATTGGCACATACTCTCACCATGCCTTTGACCTAAACTTTCTTTTGCCTTCACCAAGCAAGGAACCTGCATCAATTACATTGACATCTTCTCCATCCTCATCGTCAACCTCATTGTGAAGTTCCTCGCCTTCAGTTTCTGCGTTAAAACCTAGCATGAACCAGACACACAGATACAGGGGCATGCAATATCCAAATTTCAGCAGAAGCAAGTGGAGAATAAAAATAAACAATTAGTCAATACTGCAATAATTTTAAGAAGGCCAAGTGGAGAACAACAATAAACAAGGAGTCAATACTGCAATAGTTTCAACAAAAAAAATATGTTTCCAGCTTCGACGGGATTTGTGAAGGGAGGAAAGAGATTGCTGTTCGGATGAACAGTACACAGGCAGCTGGAGGAGGAAGATGATACAGTAGCGCCAGGGAGGCAAAGCAGACTTTTCCTTTCAAACTTCCTTGAATTTTTATCTATACTTTCAATGCTCAAATAATTTCAAGAAAAATGCTGAAATTAGATGAACACTCAAAGTATTTAATAAAAATTAAACCAGATTATTTACTGATTAATTAATTTATTTAAATAATTACTTAAATGCTCTTTGTATTATTAAAATTATTTCGGAGCTCTAAAATTTCACGAAAAATTTTGGAGAGTACTTTAGGGCATGGAGAATATTTAAAAAAATTTTCCAGCCATGATTTTTAAAGGAAATTTTTATTTCCTTAATATTTTCACTTGATTAATATGCTTTTTGTTTTATTTAATTTCTAGAAAATGAACTATTTAATGATTTTTAATCCCGAACGAAAATCGGGCGTGACAAACCTACCCGCCTTACAGGAATCTCATCCCGAGATTTGGGGCTAGAAAGAAAAAGGGTATGGTTTCGCTCGACCCTGATCTGATTGCAGGAGTTGAAACATCTTTCTTTCGTTGGACTGCTCAACTACGTTGGCAACTTCGGTACTCTGAGAATTGACCCTGTTGAATAGGATCTTGATGGGGTTTTCTTGAAATATTTTAATTGACCTTAGTAAATCCGCATATTTGGAATGTTCTTGGAAGTGCTCCTAGTCCGAACGACAAGAATTCCAAGAAACTGCTTCATCTGACTGTTATCTTGACTATGGATGTTTTTAGTTGTTGCTTCCTTAGACTGGATTGTTGACCTAGTAGTTCAGGTGTACTTCACAACTTAATGTGTCGGCTTGAGATGTTGTGACCCTGCCAATACCTGACAGTTGGCTCCTCGGGGTCCTGCCCAATCGTCTTGCCTGGTTAAGCCACCAAGCGAAACCTTTTCAAGGTAGACCAAATTTTCTTTGAGTTCACCTTACCAAGGTAGTGGAGCTTTCGCCTGACTGTGACTGATGAGGTTACTACCCTTGAGAATAGTCAACTTCTTTATTTTATTTGGAACTCTGATATGTAGACTTGGTTCTTGGTCAGTCCATAGAAATAAAATATTGAGGGTGCCCATTCATTTGGGAAGGTTTAGAACAGCACATCCAGTTGACGATGGAAAGTTCCACGTAACGATGACTCTACTTCCTCTTGCCATTCTGGCTATTTAGTGACTTTCTCATCAGACCTAACGGCTGACAAGACTGCTCTGCTTCTGGATTGACTGAGGCATACCAAAACTCTTGATGATAAGTTGACCAGAACCTTCCTTCCTTCTTGAGCACTTCATCTCATCTTTGGCTGATATCCTAGCGTTTGTGTCCCATGAACTATTTCTTACATCTTGACCTTGCTCGGTGTAATCATAGTTGGTGGTATGCATTTCCTTCCAGCATGATGGCGGGATTGGTGCCATCATCTTCTGGAAACTTGGCGGTACACTGGCGGGAGTAATAGGTGCTTGCATTGAGGTAAACTGGCCTTGATTTTGATATTGACCCAGAACTTGCATCTTGAGCTTGCATCTCTTGCTGCTGATACTGTTGTTCTTATTGTTGTCCTCATTCTCTTTGGCACTGACCAACTGCTACCGAGATGAAAGAGGTGGAAAAAAGAGGTTGCTAAAGATAAGACCTTAACCCACTTAATACTGATCTGATGTGAGTGAACTTTTATTGTTCAAGTTGATTAGGCAAACAACCTAGTATGGTCACATCCCCACTAGTGATGTGAACCATACACCTGCACACAGCAAACAACACACGACCTAGGAACTACCAATACTACATTTCCAGGGAAGATTGGGTTTAGGTAGGCTCCCGAAAGACTTCGCTTGATCCTCGAGAAGCACTGACACGGGCTGCTCTGTTTGATCCTCTTGCTTGAAGCTTGAGGCTTGACTTGACTTCCATCGGTTGACGAGCAACTGGGTTTGTCCTCCAGGTTCAACATCTAAAAGAGGTGGAGGGGAAAGAGTGAAATTTGGCAAGTTATTTTGCAAAGAGCTCCAGAGGGAGGGAAGAGACTTTTTGCAAATAGGATTTTCAGAAAACTTGTCCTTAAGGGTTTGACCATTTGGCTCAACCTACAGTCGAGATGGCTCTGATACCAACTTGTCACGCCCGGAAATTTATCCTACATTTCCAGACTATTTTGTGTATTAATTCCCTGTCCAGGACCAGCCAGGGTACACAAAATGACAAATCAATACACAGATCCAAACGTAAATTAAAGCGTATAAATACTTACAGAAGAGGCACTTAGTCCCCGCACCCGAAGAAAACTGCAGCGGAAAAGCAGGACGATCCTAGCGGGGCTTCAGCTCCACTCCATAGGCAAACTCAACTGGGTCTGAGCCTTGCTCCTCTAACACCGTCTTCGACTCAGAGGCAGTACACTTCTAAAAGGGGGGAGGAATTGCAAGGCTGAGTACAACCACCGTACTGAACAAGCCATGCCGGGAGAATGCAAATAATGCAAGGGGTACAAAGAATTCATATATAGGGTTATTTTGCAGAAAACTAGCATTTCAAAGCATTTAAATATTTTAAGGCATTTTAATAAACACGAGCCTATCTCTAGTCAAATTATTATCAAGTCGCGCACCAACGCGATCTTGCCTTAACTCAGGCCATCATGTGCTAACTCCAAATCTTTCAGTTTTAAACAGAATCAAACTCTAACTTGGGTACATTGCTCGGCTTGCCCATAACCGAGGGCGCGGCTATTTGAATAGATTTACTCTGATCAGAGGTGTACATCTTTACCCACCAGACATGTCTTCCTCACGTGTTGCGACGTGCCACATGCCACCATGGCATACGGACGGAAGCCATGACATAACTCATCGTTTAGTACTGCCCTAAACAAAGAAGACCGACATAGACTTCGCCCGCCAGGTGCCCTGGGTCGAGCAGTTAGTCTATGCCCCCAGGCATCTCGACTCGTTTTGAGCCTTCACTTGCCAGAGACGTCAGCCCATGGGCTTCAACCCTTCCTAGGGCTTCATCCATCCCTATCCGTGTCTTTTTTGTTTCTGACCGCACTAGTCGACGTGTTAATCCTTACCCATTAGACAGGTGGTAGTACGGAAATGCTTTGCAACAGAGGCCCGAAGACCGGTCCTTATGACGGCCGAGGTGCGACTAACAAAACCATGCACCTCGTGCCCAGCCAAAAACATGTTTGGAGAATTTTGAAGGGGACATTTATTGCCACGGCTAAATAGCCAAAACTTCATCATTTACAAGTTATTCCTTAGTCTAATTATTGAAAACATCTAACTGTTTCTATTTAAGCAGGGCTAAGCATATTCCTAAGTTTGCTAGTGAGTACCACATATATAAAGTGCTCACTAGTTTTATTTTTCCTAGGGTTACAAGGATCATAATAATACAAGTAATAGGGCTATAACAAGGAGAATCGGTAAAGCTAAATAAAACAGTGATAGACGAAGGAATTTAATAAAGCGAAATGCAATAATTTAAATAAACATAATTTTTTAAACTGGGATAGCAATATGATCAAAATGACATGACTTGCCTTGCTCCTTCGAACAAATCTTCTGAACTCTTTTCCTTGTGAGCACGAACCTTCGAAACGACGAAGTCTACGCGCTGACACGCAAAACAAGGAAAACCCTAATAAAAACCAAATGAACAATACAACAAAAGTAAACAAACATGTAGAGCTCAATTTTAGATGAATTTTACAATTCGAATGGCCCAATTCAGAGTTTGTATGGATTAGATATGAATTTTAGAAGTTTTGGACCATTAAATGGATTCTGGAAATTAAATTGATTTATTAGGAAATTTTTAATTATTTTTGGAAGGAAAAGAGTAGGATGACGACAGTGCGCAAGGACTGTCGTCAGCGAGTGAGAGCGGAGAGAGGAGGAAGGAACTCACCGGGCGCACGACGGTGAGCGGATGAAAAGCCAGCGTACTGGTGTCGACGCGGGGGACAAGGACGAAAACAACCGGGAAAGGTGAGAGGACGACGACGGCAGCCGACGGCGGCCGCACGGTGGTGAGGACGATGTGGAACACGCTGCCGCGTTGCCGTTAACGGAGACGACGAGGCCACGGGGCGACGTGCTGGCAAGGAAGAATGGCTTGCCGAAGATGGTACTGGCGAGGACGATCATGGGACGCTGGCGACAAACGACAAACCAAGCGGAGGCCGGCAAAGGAGACGATGCCACGATATCGGGGAAGGATATGACGACGTCGGATAACACTCCGGCAAGGCGGCAGGGGCTGCCGGAGTGGCGCCGGCGAGGCCGAGGGAGAGGCACCACCGGCAGCGGGGTTTTGGTGTATTCCGGGCGAAAACGGGCCTTGGCCGAGGTGGAGGGTGATGCTGTGATGCCGTAGGTGGCGATGACGCAGCCAACCGGCGCACAGGCGAGGAGGAAGGGCCGACCGGAGTTGCGCCGGTGAGGTGGATGGACAGGCCGACACGACGGTCTCCGGGCGAAACGGAGGCAAGGCCGAGGGAGAGGAGGTGGCTGTGAGACCGATGGAGGTGGTGGCAAGGTCTGGCCCTGCTCGGCTTGACAGGGAGGGGCCGCCGAAGTTCACCGACGCCGAGGAGAGAGGAAACCGAGCCGAGGGATGGAGGGAGAGCAAGGGAGCTCAAGGTAGTGTGAGGGGGTGAGGAGGGGGTGGGGCTCCCTTTTATAGGCCGGGGAGGGAGGGGAAGGGCGCCGGGGAGGGGAATGGTGGGTCAGCCGGGAAGAGGAGGAGGTTGGCCGGCCATGGTGGTGCTCAACCATTGAAGAACGAAATCAAAATCCACCACAAATTATTGCGGGATTGAGTGAGGAATTATGGGGGAAGTGGAGAGGAAGAGGTGAGGATTAATTCCCTCAATTAATTCTGGATTTAAGCAAGGGATTCGACGGGATTTGTGAAGGGAGGAAAGAGATTGCTCTTCGGATGAACAGTACAAAGCAATGGAGGAGGATGATGATAAAGTAGCGCCAGGAGGAAAGGAAGACTTTTCCTTCCAAACTTCCTTGAATTTTTATCTATACTTCTAATACTCAAATAATTTCAAGAAAAATCTTGAAATTAGATGAACACTCAAAGTATTTAATAAAAATTAAACCAGATTATTTACTGATTAATTAATTTATTTAAATAATTACTTAAATGCTCTTTGTATTATTAAAATTATTTCGGAGCTCCAAAATTTCACGAAAAATTTCGGAGAGTACTTTAGGGCATGGAGAATATTTAAAAAATATTTTCAGCCATGATTTTTAAAGAAAATTTTTATTTCCTTAATACTTTCACTTGATTAATATGCTTTTTATTTTATTTAATTTTTAGAAAATGAATTATTTAATGATTTTTAATCCCGAACTAAAATTGGGGCGTGACAATCCTTGAGCATATATATGCTATCCTAAAATATATTTAAGCCAAACGACTAGAATGGAGACAACATCAGTCGTGTAACCTAAATACAGTAAAGGATAATAAATATATGATTCGATAACCTAGCCGATACTGGAAAGCTAACGATGAATCGGCTAGTACTCCGATGAATCTTATGAAAAGATATCACTCTTGAACCAGATGTGCATGGCCTGGAAATCGGCCGTCGGCCGCCGATGGCGAGCCGATTTTGGCTAGCAATGTCCGACAAGAATGCGATCTTAATATAAGAGGCAGTCCTAATATAAATCTAATAATAAATATATTAAAAAAACATATCAGGGCAGATAAGGCCGGCTGAAACCTCGGCGCTATCTCTAAACAATATAAATCTTAGCCGAATAGATCATTGATAGTTCTAAAAACGACTTAATAGTTCGAATCCGATGCAGCATTAAGTATAAAAAGAAAAACCTGATCTGTTGCAGCCGATTTATATCCCTTGAGACGGTGGATACCGCATATAAACCAGCCAACCTTTAGATCTAGCTCTATCGGTTGCAAGTTCTTGATAGAACTAGCCAATGGGAGGATAGATCTAAACATTAGTCTAATTTATATGCGCTATATGATAAGTAGCGCAGTATAAATTATTGAATCTAATGTGTCATTACGATGGCAGCACTTGAAACAACAGATCATACCACTAATGACAAGCATTTACCTAGATCTAGGGATCAAAACGATGCAGCCCGTAGCCAAACAAACTGCTCGTCTGAAGAAAAAGGTTGGCGATTCGCCGAATGTTTGATTGATTGTGATTGTGTTGTAATTACAGGGGGTCTCGGGTCCTATTTATACCCAAGATACAATTATCTGTACAAACCTTGGACTCTATCTAAACTACTATTTAAAACACAACATTATCTTGAGAAGGATCCACGCCGTGTTACAATTAATAGTTTAAACAAACTGCTAAATTACCGATACAATTGCCGTTACATGACTCTATCCATAGGTGGCAATATCGTTTAACACGCAACTAATAACTGAATCTTCTATTTATCCTCAAATTGTTGCATCAGAAATGGTTTTATCTCTTCCGGTCCTGGAACCGGCTATCGGCTGCCCTTGTCCGATCCATCCTTAGTCGATCGGCCTCGCAGCCGATCACTCCTCAGCCGATGCGGCCTCTGTTTCTCCACCAAACCAGCCGATCCGATTCTGCTTCGCCTTTGCAGACTTAGGGACTCAACTACCAAATTTTAGTGTTAACAACGACCGAACGAGTTTATTTGTTTGGTTGTTTGTTCGCTTGTTACAAGGAGGTAGTGATTCAAGATATTGGCTGAAAGCAAAATTCCAAAACAAATTGTCTTGACTCCTATGCATTGGGAGTCAAAAAATTTTTTGGCTTCACTCCTATGCATCGGGAATTAAAACAAAATTGTCTTTACTCTTATGCATTGTGAATCGAGACAAAATTTGTTTGGTTGTTTTCACCAAATTTCCTGAGTCACTCTCTCATATAACGATGTATATATGCATTGGGAATTTAGACTTAGTACGATTGTGCATGTTTTAACTAAATATTTTTTCCTTACCAGAATTACTTGGTGAAGCTGCTGATAGCCATCGTTGCTCATGCTTAAGTGGTCCTAAGGCCTCCAAGCAAAACTAGCAGATGGTAGACCGCACCGACGAACAGATCCTCTATGACGAGATCACACAGGCGAGCAGCCAATATTAGAATGTTGAGCAGGAGAACAAGGATCCCAACCAATACCTTAATGAGGAGGGCAACGATGAGGGGAATGAGGCGGACATTGATAGCACACCGGTCGTCGGAGAGAAGAGGGCTCGTGGACAACGAGGTGTCACCAAAAAGATTGAGGGTCGACATATTATAACTGAAGTGGCACAACACGATCAACCATGTGCCCCAGCCAACGCTGCATAGCAGTAGGGTAGTGAGGGATCATATGCCCATCAGCATGGTCTACTAGCGCCGAACAAGGACATGCGAGGATGACCAAGCTATCTCTCATGTATGGAGAAAGAGATGTTGTGGACCACAATGCTCGAGACCTTCACAATCCTTGAAGCAGAACAAGCCAAAGTGAAGGAATGGACACTAAAGAAGATGACTGAACTATTCTAGAACTACAAGAAGGAATTGCACAAGAGATACATCCTGAAGGGCCAGACACCAGATTTTGACAAATTCCCCAAGCTGAGATATCATTGGATGCATTTGTCCAATACAAGACAGGAGAGCAAGCGCAAGCGCTGATAGAGAAAAATAAATCGAATGCCACTAAGAAGCAGTACAATCACAGGCTAGGGTCAGGCGGCTATAAAAAGGTAGTGCCGAGTGGAAGAAGATAAGGAGGGGACAACCCGACAAAAGATGGCGTCACATGACAGGACTGCGCAGAAGGTACCTGCGGAGGACGGATCCCAACGCAAGATGGAGCACGAGATACCCTTGGAGCACAGGACCCAGGAGGATCTGTATGTACTTTTTAGATGTTGTTTGTACTTGCTTTTTACCCTTTAGTCTTAGCTTTCTTGGCCCCCAAGTCCTCTTGTAATTGCACTCCTTGATCCATAAAAGGGAGGGCAGGTCCACAAGAAGGGGGATTGGTTCTTTGGAAGCTAGATCTAATCTCTAGAGCCCCAAGAACTCAGACCATTGTACTCTATTTCATACACCACCCCAACAAAGAACACATGACGTAGGCTTGTTATCCTCCGGGAGGGCCAAACCTGCCTAAAATCTCTGGTTCACTTCTATCTCAAGTCGACCATCGCATCCTTTCGATAGATATTCTTGACCACTCTTTCACCTCCTTAGGTAACCCCCTTGGATGACTGATCGACCACCCATCAACAATACAGAATCCTGTAACGCCAAGGAGAAGTCGCTTATCAACTGGAACTTCCCACCACCAAGGAAGGTATCCATGATGTGTTCCACCTTTCTCAGTTGAGGAAGTGCTTGGGAGTACCTGAGGAACAAGCAAATCCTGATCACATCGAGATTCAAGAGGACTTGACTTATGTGGAGAAACCAACTCTCATCCTCGAAACAAGTGAAAGAAGAACCACAAACCGGGTGACCAGATTCTGCCGAGTGCAGTGGATCCACCATTCTGATAAGAGGCTACGCGGGAAAGAGCGGATGAGTTGAAGGCCACCCATCCGCACCTCTTCGCCGGCGCTTCGAATCTCGGTGTCGAGATTCCGTTTAAGGGGTAGGTTTGTCACACCCCGCTTTTCCCCTTAGTTTAAAATTCATCTGTGAAATTATGCAAAAGAAATTGCCATGAAAATAAAGCAAGTGAAATTATAATAATTAAATCCATTTAATAATTGGAAAAGGCTTGGTGGGATTTTACTTAAAATTCCCATGTCAAAATACACTAACATGATTTTAACAGAATTTTCGATAAGAAAAAAATTTTAAAAATGAATTAGGATTATCGTAATTAAATTCCTAGAGGAAAATCCTTTTGTCCTTTTCTATCTTTTCTCCCTTTTATTTTTTACGGGCCGTGGGACGCCGACCCGTTTCCCTCCTCCTTTCATACGTGCCGCCGCTCTCTTCACTGGGTCGGCTGAGGCCGAGGCCTAGCCGACCATGCCGCAAGTCCGCTCTCCCTCCCTTCCCGGTTGGGCGCTGACAGGTGGGGCCCACCAATCATTCCCAACCTCCAGCCGAAATTCCCGGTGGCCGCCCCGTGCCACTGAGCCTCCTGGCTGCCCTGCGCCTCCTTGGGCCGCCCCACACCGCTCCGCACCTCGCGCCACCTCCCCCACGTCCTCCTCATGCACGAAATGGCTAGAACGGTTGGATCCGCGAAGCCCGGCCATCTGCCATTCCCGCCGCCACGTCGTCGCGGCCATACCCGCACTTCCTGGCCACATCCGCACCCTAAAGCCTATATAAATCACCCTCGTGCTCTGGCTGAGCTTTTCCATCTTGCAATCACAAATTCTCGAGCTCACTATTGCTCCCGTGCCCAAAACCTATGTCGCCGCCACTTTTCCAACTCCGGCCGCCAAATCCGTAGCCTTCACCGCTCACCGTTCCAATCCACCCACACCACCGTGTTCACCGCCTTTAGGAGAGCCCTGGCCACCACTTTCCCCTAATTTTTGCCGCTGGAATCGCCGTCACAGTCGTCCTCTCCAACTCTGGCCGTCCAGTGAGCCTCTCTCTCCTCTCTTTTTCCTCTCTCTCGGCCACAAGTTCCCGAGCACGTCCCGCCATGCCGCCACGTCGCGTCGCGCGAACACGCCGTCCGTCGCTCCCATCGCTCGCCGGCGCCATTTGGCCCTAGCGCCACCCATGGCCACTGTTGTCCGCCGCTGTCGCTCTCGCCGCCGTCCGCCGCTCCCGCTCGCCGCCGTCCGCCTGAACTGTCAAATTCACCCGGCGGGTGAATCCGGGCCGTCCAAGTGGTGGTGCCACCTTGGCACCGGCTGCCCACGTGGCTGCTGCGTAGGCGCCACGCAAGCACCAAGTGGTGCGCTCTTGCCTAGGCTAGTGCACTTACTCCACCGTGCGTCCTTCTCTCTCCGCGCGTTGCTGACATGTAACATCCTGAAAATCGGAACTTAAAAATTGTAATTTAAAAACCAGAGCCCACATAAACTTTTTGAATCATTGCATCTTGTTATGCTTATTTGCCTCTTATTTGCACGTGTTTTATTGCATGATATAAATAAAAATACTCTTATTAAAAAAGAGAAATCGAAAGGGCTGAAACCCTAAAAGGCAATAAAACTCCCAAGTAAATAAGAATTTTAAAATATACAATTATAAAGAGGAAACTAAGGTCGATAAGCATTTAATTTGAATCAAAAACTATATTTTGGAAAATACAAAAATAATAAAATGGAATAAAATGAAGAATGGAAATAAAAAGGGGATATACACATAAATGTAATAATATATAATAATAAGGTTGGACAAAATGGTTGAAAATTTAGAATTAAATTAAATTTATAATTGGGCCAAATTATATTTTTAAAATTATGGGTGAAATGAAAAAGAATAACTAAAAATAAAAAATGTGTTAAAAAAGGAAATTGGGGAAAATCGGAAAGTGCATTGTGCATTGCCCACCACGTGTTCGATCCCGTACCGCCCAGGACTGCATCCCCCTCGGCCACGCATGACGTGCGTCGCGCCCGCGCCTGTCCCCCACCCGCGTGCGCTGCCATCGCCGCGCCGCACCCGCGCGCCCGTCGCGTGCACGACGCCCATGCCGTCACAAGCCGCTCCGTGCCCGGCCGTCCCCACGCTCGCGCCCGCGATGCGCCGCCTGCTGCCACCCGCGCACGCGCCACCTCGGCCCTCCTTTCCCTCCGTCGCCGCGCCCATGCCATCGTCGTCAGTCACGACATGCCGCTGTCACCTTGCCGTCGCGTCATCGCACCACGTGCGCGCCTACGTCAACGCCGTCGTACCCGCGCGCCCCCGGCGTCAACGCCGCGCCCATGCCGCATCCCATCGTGCCACCCCGCGCCGTGCCGAGCCGTCGCGTCGCCACCACTGTAGCCGCGTCACGCCGTCGTCAGCCACGCCATGTCCCCGTCGCCTCGCCGTCGTGTCGCCTGCACTGCGCCCATGTCATCGCCCACGCCGCCGACGCACGCCACAATGCCGTCCCGCTGCACCGCGCTATAAAAAGGGGCCCCGGCCCCCTCCGTCACCACACCGCACCACCCCGAGCCCCCTCCTCTCTCGCCACCGCGTCGCCGCCTCGGGAGCCGCCGCCACGACTGACACCTCTCCTTGCGCCGCCTTGTGCCGCCTTGCACCGCCGTCGCCACCGTCACCGCCGCGTCGCCGGTGAGCCATTCTTCCCTCTCTCCCTTTTTCCTCCCCCCTTGCGCCTTGCCCTGCGCCGGCTTGCCCCGGCCAAAACAGAGAGAGAGAAAGGGGGAACACAGAGAGGAGGGAAAAGGAAAGAAGGGAAGGAAAAAAAGAAAGAAAAAAAGAAAAAGAAAAAGAAAAGAAAAAAATAATGGGAAAAATATTTTGGGAAAAATATATGAAGTTATGAGGCAAAAATATTTATTTGTGGAATAGAACTTTAGGGGTAATTATAGGCTATATATTTAATTATATTAGAAGTTTAGTTGTCGCATGAGTTAATATGGAAATTAATGATAATCTAAATTGTCTATAAGTATTGATTTTGTTAGATGAACTTCTTTCTAAAGCTTGAATTTAATTCTCAAATTATTTTGAATAGTGTCGCACTTTAGGGTTAGCTATTTTTAAGATTCGAATATTTAACCCTAGGGTTTGTCGGCCGATAAATTTGGAATGAGTTTTGAATTAACTATTTATTTTTCCTATATTATATTCTTGAATCATCGAACGTTACATTTCTAAAATTTAAAATAGATTAGCTTGGGATAGCATCACCTTGTAATAAAATTAAGTCGGTTTAATCGCAAAACTTCAAATTACTATAACTCGCTTGTCTTAACTCGGATTTTGTCGGAACTCGAACCTAAATTCATCGAAAATCATAAACTAGTTTCAGGAGCCGCTTTTGAGATTTAGTCGGTTTTTGGTGATTTTTATTTGAATTCTAATCGAATTTAGTTAGGTTAGCCGCCTGACCCTATCCTGAGTGCGTTGAAGATCCAGGTCAACAGGAGTGTGTTAACACCAAAATTTGGTAAGCCCCGAAGTCCTTATCGGCTAAGGGTTAGTATCGGCTCGAAGCAGAATCGGCTGAGAGTTTTGCGACAGCCGATGGAGGGTCCATATTTCCAGTAGTCGGGTTCTTGTTAGATCGGTTTGAGAAGATCTTATCTAGAAGAAACCGAGTCCAGGGAGGATACGGCTTGTATCTATTAGGAAGAGGTTGTTAGTTTCCTATTTTGTCTTTAGAAAAGTTTGTTTTGTAATCTATTAGGATCTTTGTCATCCCACGGGTATAAATATGTAAGCCCGAGGTTCATGTAAATTATCTCTCGATCAATACAACTCGGCGTATCGCCACCTTTCTTCTATTCTACTTTATCATCCGGCGGAACTTGGCACCTGACGCGAGGCTGCATCGGCTTCGATCTCCGGCGAAGGTGTAAGTCCAAGGTCCCGCCGGCTCAGGCAATCGTATTGGCTACGTTGGCGTCGTCCAAGGCTGCATCAGTACATTCGACCTCTTGGATTGCTTCGGTTTGGTTGATATGTTTGCCTGAATATTTATCATATGACTCTATCAATCTAATCTTTGTATTTCAGTTTAGCCCTATCGGTTGTCTCTCGTTTTAGGGTCTCTGTCGTTATCGGCTAAACTGTTTACAAGATTAGATTGGTTTAGGCATCTACCACCCTAAAAATCAGCCAAGGGCTTGATTGTCTAAATATTACTTTTCTTTTCATACTTAGTAATGCATCAGTTTGATCTACTAAGTCGTGATTAGAACCGTAATCTCTAGCCTGCCTGTTGACTGCCACTAAGGGTTTCATCTGGGTTTCAGCCGGTGAGTCATCTGGGTATTGCATCGGCTTGCAAGGATTGTATACAAGTCGGATATAGCCGATTGCAGCAGAGGTTTCATTGAATATTCGATCATTTGGATTTAATGACATCGGACTTCTAGCCGATGTGTGCTTTAACCTTTAAATCAATATCTATTTCATCATGTGATTGGTTCCTGCAATGTTATATATATCATGTTATTGTCAGCCGGCACCTTTATATTTGTTCAGCGTACAACCGATGAATTCAGACACATTTTACACCATCGGCTGGCATCGGCGTCGGCTGGAATTGCACCATTGGCTTATTAGCCGATCAGTTAGTTTTTGGGTATCGGTCTATTGGCCGATATGAGTTATGTTTTGCTGTTTTGCATAACTTGTCAGTGGCAGGATCAAACTGACTGGCACGCCCGCGCTTCATCTATTCTAGGACCTGCACTGGACCTAAGCAGATCTCCCAGGCCGACGTGTTGATTTTTCTCGTCAACACATTTTTTGGCACGCCAGTGGGACCGTGTTTTGGATAACACATCTTTTCACATGGCTCGGCGGACCCACAATTGCCATAATGTCTGATGAAGAAGTCAAGGCCGTGGAAGAACAGTCTCTCAAGCTGACAAATGAAGACATGGAACAGTCTACCGTGCCGATGGATGACGAGACACTTCAAGAGATGGTTGATAACGTCATTCATCGTGCTGTGTTCGATCAATATGGAGTTTTGATGAGTACATTGCATGGTTTGATCGAGGAAACAGTTCCCAGGGTGATTGCTTTAAGAAGTCAGCATGGGGGGCAAATTGGTGAGCAATCTCAACACTATCAGCAACAACAAAATTGGCTCGGGGGGGCAAGTTGATCGATATCAGTATGCAGAGCCACATCAGCAATATCGGCCAGAGGAAATTCAAAGATATCCGTCCAAAGAGGATTGGGCCGATATAGTTGCAAAGGTAATGGAGGAGCAGTTTGGAATTAAACGCAAAAATCAAATTTCTGTGTATCGGCTGCCATATCCTGAGTGGTTTGATAGGGTTCCACTTCCAAGCCGATACAAGGTTCCAAATTTCTCCATGTTTTCAGGGCAAGATGGTAGATTCACAATGGAACATATCAGCCGATTCTTAGCTCAATGTGGGGAAGCATCGGCTAAAGAAGCTCTGAAAGTTAGACCTTTTCCATTGTCTTTGACTGGATCGGCTTTTACATGGTTTTCATCATTGCCACCGAATTCCATTAGAAGTTGGGCCGATCTTGAAAAGCAGTTTCACATGTATTTCTTTGCTGGGGTTAGCGAGTTGAGGCTTGCAGATTTGATATCAGTTAAACAGCAAGAAGTGGAATAGGCTAAGGAATACATTCAAAGGTTTCATAATATCCACAGCCGATGTTATAGTTTGAGCCTAAGTGATGAGCAGATAGCAGATCTTGCATTCCAAGGGTTGTCGGCAGCTAACCGAAGCAGGTTTTTCATCCATGAGTTCGACAGCCCGGCTCAGCTATTACAGAAGGTAACGACTTACGAAAGCCGGTGTCAAAAAGAAGAAAAGAATCAGTTTTGCGGTGATCAAGACAAGGACAATTTTGAAGCATGACTTCTCATACTCCAAAACTAGGGAGGCATGTGTTAACGCCAAAATTTGGTAATCCCCGAAGTCCTTATCGGCTAAGGGTTACTATCGGCTCGAAGCAGAATTGGCTGAGAGTTTTGCGACAGCCGATGGAGGGTCCATATTTCCAGCAGTCGGGTTCTTGTTAGATTCGGTTTGAGAAGATCTTATGTAGAAGAAACCGAGTCCAGGGAGGATACGGCTTGTATCTATTAATTAGGAAGAGGTTGTTAGTTTCCTATTTTATCTTTAGGAAAGTTTGTTTTGTAATATGTTAGAATCTTTGTCATCCCACGGGTATAAATATGTAAGCCCGGGGTTCATGTAAATTATCTCTCAATCAATACAACTCGGCGTATCGCCACCTTTCTTCTATTCTGCTTTATCATCCGGTGGAACTTGGCACCTGACGCGGGGCTGCATCGGCTTCGATCTCCGGCGAAGGGGTAAGTCCAAGGTCCCGCTGGCTCAGGCAATCGTATTGGCTACGTTGGCGTCGTCCAAGGCTGCATCAGTACATTCGATCTCTTGGATCGCTTCGGTTTGGTTGATATGTTTGCCTGAATATTTATCATATGTCTCTATTAATCTAATCTTAGTATTTCAGTTTAGCCCTATCGGTTGTCTCTCGTTTTAGGGTCTCTGTCGTTATCAGCTAAACTGTTTACAAGATTAGATTGGTTTAGGCATCTACCACCCTGAAAATCAGCCAAGGGCTTGATTGTCTAGATATTACTTTTCTTTTCATACTTAGTGCTGCATCAGTTTGATCTACTAAGTGTTGACTGCCACTAAGGGTTTCATCGGGGTTTCAGCCGGTGAGTCATCTAGGTATTGCATCGGCTTGCAAGGATTGTATACAAGTCGGATATAGTCGATTGCAGCAGAGGTTTCATTGAATATTCGATCATTTGGATTTAATGACATCGGACTTCCAACCGATGTGTGCTTTAACCTTTAAATCAATATCTATTTCATCATGTGATTGGTTCCTGCAATGTTATATATATCATGTTATTGTCAGCTGGCGCCTTTATATTTGTTCAGCGTACAACCGCTGAATTCAGACACATTATACACCATCGGCTGGCATCGGCGTCGGCTAGAATTGCACCATTGGCTTATTAGCCGATCAGTTAGTTTTTTGGGTATCGGTCTATCGGCCGATATGAGTTATGTTTTGCTGTTTTGCATAACTTGTCAGTGACAGGATCAAATTGACTGGCACGCCCGCGCTTCATCTATTCTAGGTACTGCACTGGAGCTAAGCAGATCTCCCAGGCCGGCGTGTTGATTTTTTCTCGTCAACAGGGTGCGAGCAAGGCAAGTCATCACTCCCTTTGAACATGTTGATCCTATTTGCGAAATAATGTTGATTTGAAATTCAAATATGCATGCTTTACACATGAAAATACCGATGCTTGATATGCCATGCCTTGATATTGTTTACCTTTATATATATTCTTTGTAACCCTCGATAAGACATGACCGAAGGAAATCTTCGGTAAGATGCATAGCCATGCTTATATTAGATTCATGCATACTCATGTTTACAAAATGCTATATGCTTGGGGCAACTACCTTAGGGAAGGTAGTTGAGATACGGCATGTGGAGACATGCGTGCCACATTGCCTTGAGGATGATGAAAAGAGTTTGATGAAAACTGAAAATACAAAACCAATGTTTTAGACTGGGGCGGCTGGATGATTTAGGTGGATACCGGTAAAGGCAAGTACCATCCCTGGTCAATTAAGGACCGAGCCATGAGACTTATAACATGGAACGAGCCAGTAAAACCGTACTTCTTGAATGGGTATAGACCTAGCGGAGTAGATAGCCGAGCGGAGGCAGTATCCCTGCATAGTGGTTCTTGTGTTGAGATGTGGTTTGTGGTTGAGATGAGGCTACGGCTTACGTGTTGAAGTGACGAATCAAAATCAGAAATTAATTATAACTTAAAGACTGAGTGAGTTTTCCCTTACCCTGGGAGCGCCAGAACTCCTCTCACTGCTAGGAAAGGACTGCTAGAGTGCAAGAGGATTTAAGTTCATGGAGCGTGTATTGCCAAAGTGAGGTTATTGAAAAGCTTTGTCGTGACCGTCTCATGTGTTGGGACGTAGGCTCATTTGTTGGGAAGTCACGGAGTACGGGTAAAGTGTGCATCCACTGTAGTGTGAGTAAATCAATCTATTCGAATAGCCGTGCTCGCGGATAATGTGCGGCGTGACAAGTTTCTCTCGTGGCTAGACTCGTAAGTTTAAATGATGGGTTGGTATGCATAATGATTTATGTGCTGGTGGATCAACTTCTCGACCCACGAGAAGGGGTAGACTTCCCTGAAAAACCATGATGATCCGGAGGCGGGAAGCCATCCTTGGAATCACTATGGATGGAAGACAGAACCGTCGCCGATTTAATGAACTATGGAAATAAAACTTGATCAGGCTAGATGTTAGGTTTGCAAAAAGAATTATAAAGCTGGTTTTGTGCAAATGAACCACAGCCATCCTTTGAGAATTCCCTATCATATGTATCTTTGTTGTGTTGACTTGCTGAGTACGGCTGGTACTCACCCTTGCTATACACACAAACATTCAGATGTGGATAATGAAGACCCGTACACATACTACCAGGAGGGTGAGGAAGAGAAGGTGCCTAATAGGTCTTAGTCACCAGTCGTTGCCTGTAGCAAACGACAAGCCGCTGCCTTACCTACCTTCTGTATTTGGTTGTATCCGGTCCATGAGGACCTATCTGTTTTGGATATTGCCTTCGGGCTTATTATTGTAATACTTTTGGGTGTAAGACTATTCGTGCACTTTGCACCTGATAATTCAGTATTGTATTCGTGGGTACCAAACTACTCGATCCAGGGAAATGGTACTATGAACACGAATGATTCCCGTCCTCAAAAACGGGGGTCTACATGACATTAGCCCCAGCTGACGCTGGCGCAATAAATCATTTAATTTCCTTTTTTCTTTATTAGTAATTCACTAAAACTTTTAAAATTCATAATAAGTTCATCTGAACTCCGTTTGAGTCCATTCAAGTTGCAGTGGACTCGTAGAAGTGCCTAAAATCCTTTAAAAATAGTTTCATTGCTTGTTTTAGTAGTCTTAGAGCCCATTTTTTGTTGTGCTTTGATTGTCGAGTAGATTCCGATCCCGTCGATGTCCGATTTATTTCGAAGTAGTCGAAGAAGTTCCTCAAGACCCATATCAAGGCATGTCATATATTCCTTTTGACCATATTGTTCTTAAATTGCAAATGTATTTCACTTTATCTATTAAATTGTATTGTTTTATAATGTAATGTGAGACTGGACCTATAGTACTCACC
The DNA here is from genome assembly GCA_019925245.2 of Oryza australiensis. Taxonomy (NCBI): domain Eukaryota; kingdom Viridiplantae; phylum Streptophyta; class Magnoliopsida; order Poales; family Poaceae; genus Oryza; species Oryza australiensis. Next base: position 87,391 of record JAIFGZ020000255.1, read on the forward strand.
CTAGGTTGTCTATCCTACGTCATTGATTAACTGCGAATCAATATGATTAGATGTCGGGTTAGGAAATGCTTGGCCCTGCTTAGTCCGACTAGCTCACTCTTGGAAGAACATTATTACTAGTTTATAGTGACATGAAATAATGGTCATGGACCTATGATACTATGGTAACCATGATAAATAAAATATGACTAAATGGTGGGCTGTGGGTGCACGGTTTTGATATACGCACCATAACAATTAAGGACCGGTTCGCGAGAAACCCTGGAAGAACTAAACGTGTGTACCACAAGGCAGCGTGGGCAACGGCTCGGCTTGTAGTGTAGCTTTTTCCTATCTGATGCACCTAGGCAAGGGTGAGCGTGATGGAGTTCGGATGGACTGGAAAAGGTCTATGCGGCTTTCGGATTCACCTAGGCACAAGAGGGGGTTGCCTACCTCAGATTTAAAGGTAGGGACGAAACCTAAAGTGTGGTGTCGCTTGGTCAGGAAGGGTTATGCAAAGGGTCCTATCACAGACCCCTTTTTGGTATGTTATGGTGGCATGTTGACACACGAAAATGTGTTGTGGGGTCATGTCTTATGGGTACAGATGTCACGCCCAAAAATTTATCTCAAATTTCTAGACTATGTTGTGTATTAAATCCCTATCCAGGAATCAACCAGGATAAACAAAATGACAAATCAATAAACAGATCCAAACTTAAAATAAAGCGTAAAATACTTACAGCAGAGGAACTTAGTCCTCACATCCAAAAGAAAGCAACAGCAGCAGAAAAAGGCGATCCTAGCGGGGCTTTAGCTCCACTCCACAGGCAAACTCAACTAGGGTCTGAGCCTTGGTCCTCTAACACCGTCTTCAGCTCAAATGTACAAGAATTTTGAAAGGGGAAAAATAGATAGATTAAGTACAGCCACCATACTCAACAAGCCACACCAATGATGCAGATGTGCAAGGGAAGACAAAGGGAGGCTTGGGCTATCTGCAGAAAAGCAGTTGAAACCTTTATAGTTAAAAAAGAGTAAAACAATTAATTAATTAGGTCAAGATTAAATCTCCACTGAACAATGCTACAGCCACGTTGAACAGGCCCAACCATCCACCTGAACTAAATTATTACGTTAAATTATTAAAGGTGAGACTAATCACGGTGAATCTGGTCGATCGCCCGTGACCGCAGAACGACTATTTGAATAGTTTTACTCTGATTAGAGGTGCATAACTGTACCCACAAGACACAGTTCCACACATGTTGCCATGCCCTGAAGTATTGCCACGATACTGCAAAGGGGGAAATTGTGACAAGACCCTTCGCATAACTCCTCCTAACCAAGCGCACCACACCTCGTGTTTCGCGCCCACCCCTCAAAAGGCAGTGGGCAGCCCCCTCGTGCCGCGGTGAATCCAACAACTGATCAACCGGATGCCCCAGCCGACCCAACTCCATCACGCCCACCCTCGCCTGGGAACATCCGCTAGGAAAGAGCTACACTACAAGTCCAGCAGTTGCCCATTCTTGCTTGTGGTAAGCGCTGTTAGTCTGCCAGGGTTTCTCATGAACCGGTCCTTAGTTGCCATGGGTGCGACAACCCAAAACATGCACCCACAGTCCACCATTAAGTCATATTTTAGTTGGGTAATTACGACCAATACTGATTTATTGCATAATTATTAATTATTTTTACAAACAAAAAGGCTAGGTCTAACGTCAGGCTGATGTCAGCAGAGGCAGCGGCTGTGCGTTCCTTGGTGGACCGAGTCCACACGAGCCAGTCCACGCGCCCACCACGTGGCACCCTCGTGGCTGCCACGGGAGATGGGCCAGCCAACATGGTGCCGATGCGGCAGCGCCGCTGGAGGCCACGATGGTTGCCACATAGACGGCCCCGATCTGCCGGACGGCACATCGGACGGCCCAAGGAGCAAGCGGCAACGGCGACCGCTGATGACTGGTCGGGTCGGGCGGTGATGGCGCGCGTGGTCCAATGGTCGCCGACGGTAGCCATCAGCACAGAGACACGCACAGAGAGTGACGGAGGATGGCGGAGAGGGGGGGCCTCACTGGCGGTGGCAGCGCGTGGCGACATGAAAGGGGAATGATGGCTGGCGCAGGAGCGGACACCGGTCGTTCCTACGATGGTGGACGGGAAGCCGAGGAGCGGCTTGTCATGGGAAGCCAAAGAACATGACAGCGCGGGTCGGGGGGCACGAGGCGATGGGGAATGGTGGCCGGAGGGTGGAAATGGCGGCGCTGGCTCGGGTTCACGACGGCGTAGCGTTCCGCCAGCGATCAGAGGGCGAGGAGTGGCGGCGGGGTGCGGTGTGATGCGGCGGCCGGAGGTGGCCTTGGCACGCAGCAGCGGTTGTTGGAGCGACGGTGAATGGCGGCCGAAGATGGTGCACGGCGGCGGAGCATGGGCGGCACGACGCGAGGGCGTTCGGGAGCACGGGAGCATATGATGAAAATGGGAAAATGGAGGGGAGAGCATTGGGGACATTTATAGGGGAACGGGGAGCTTGGAAACGGCCAGGAGAGGGCGGATTTGTCGTCGGCGAGAGGGGCGGAGAGGGGCGGAGCATATTTAATTTGCCTTTTATTTAATTTATAGAAAATGAAATATTTAATCATTTTTAATCCCGAACGAATATTGGGGTCTAACAACAGATGTACACCTCTTGTCAGAGTAGAATTATTCGAATAGCCATGCTCGCGGTTATGGGCGGTCGACCAGATCCATCGTGATTAGTCCCACTTATAATTAATTTGCCCTAATAGAGCTGGCTAGTATAGATGGATGGTTTGGGCCTATGTCAATGTGTTGGGCCTTTGTCTGCAAAATGCTTGCTTTGTGCAAAATAACCTTCCCTCTGGAATTATTCTTGCACCGTAACTCCTCTTGGTATGACTTGCTAAGTACAGTGGGTAGTACTCAGTCCTGCTTCCTTTTTCCCCACCTCAGAGCTGGAAGATGGAGCAACAGATGAGTTCTAGGATGAGTAGGCTTGTCGCTACCATCGAGGATGTCTGTGGAGTGGAGTTGCCACGCTACGAGTGCGAAGATGGAGTTTAGCTCGTTTTCTTTTTCACTGCATTATTGTAAGACTTTTATATATTTCTAAGACATGGTTTCTGTATATACAATTTGTCGTTTGTGTACCCTGGCTGGTCCTAGACAGGAATTTAAAATCACATTCAGCTTCAGAAATTCCAGGCAGGAATTTCTGGGTGGGACAACCGAGCGCGCGGACGAGAGGAGTGCGACGCCTCCGTGCCTCCCCTCGACGGATCAGCTTAGAGCCCAACAGTGAGAGCTCGACCAGGTGCGGCACGAGCTGGAGTAAGAACACATGGAGCTCGTGTGCAAAACTCGATCAGGCCAGAACATCACTGCAGTGGCAGCGTGGCTCCGAGGGCTCCCTCAACCCGCGATGCACAAGGATCGCCAGGCCCAACACAAGATCCGTGTGTTGCTCCAGCGGGCGGCAGTGCAGCAAGCGGAGAGCTTGATGTCTCCACGACACGGGCCCGATGCCAGCAAGCGTCCACCCACAGGACAGCATGACAAATATGTGTTGGTCCATCGGCCCGATGCAAAAACGGCTACCATCCCCGACATGGCGGCCGCTACGACATCCATGAGGATAAGAGCCAAAGCCTCAACCCACCGGGCCCTCAGGCTTTCGGCTCGCACATCCGCAACACCGCCTTCCTAACGCGGTATTGATCGCCAACCAACATCCCAAAGTACTCTTGAGAAATAAACCCCGGACTATGGCTTAAAGATTACCGACTCGTTTGCCGAGCCGGCGGCATGGGTAGTGATTACTTCATTATCCGCAACCTCCCCTTGTTCCTTGTTGACTTAGCACGGCCATGGTTGGAGCACCTCCTGTCTAACTCGATCCAAAGCTGATCAGACTTAAAGGGAATCTTCGTGGGGAAACTTCCAGGGCACCTACGCACGCCCCCGGAACCCCTTGGATCTCAAGAACTGATGGTAGAAGTTGAATGAGACTCTCCGCGAGTACATCCGGTAATTCTTGAGGCATTGTAATGAGCTCCCCGACATCGCCGATGCTGATGTCATCGGTCGTTCCTATCAAGGACCACCTACGAGTCCCTAGTCCACAAGCTAGCGTGCAAGAGGCCCCGGACCACAAAGGAGCTCCTCGACATCATGACGAGCCATGCCTCTGACGAGGAGGTGGTCAGAGCCATCTTCGACTGCTCCAAGGGCAAGGCAAAGTGGGACAAGGGCGTCGGCAGGAGGCACCTCCAACCCCCCCCCCCCCCGGGCAAGAAGAGGAACAAGCGGCGATGCGAACACCAACCGAGGCACGTCCGACCACTTCCAGAACATGCTCACGGGGCCATGTCCAAACCACGCTCCCTCATGAAGTGGCTCTTGGGCGATGGCTCCGGGAAGAAGGGGTAGGTCTGGAAGCCCCGGCTGGTGAAGGATGACGCCGGGGACGAGGACGATGGATTCCTAGAGCCGAATGGCTGCCTCATGATCTGTGGCGGCCCGGCGGCCTACGACTCCATGCGCCGCCAGAAGCTCATGCACCACGAGGTTTACGTGACCGAGCCGGTTGTGCCTGTTTACCTCAGCAGATCCATGGCTGCCATCACCTTTGACAGGACCGACCACCCGGACCATGTACCATAGTCGGGCAAGTACCCATTGGTGTTCGACCCGATCGTTGGCACGAAGCACCTCACAAAGGTACTGATGGATAGAGGCAGCGGCCTCAACATCATTGTTGACTGTCACTATCACCTAAAATCTGACTGTCAACTCCTGCAGAAGTGGAACAAACTCGACACATCAACGTAGCAGTAGGGGTTATTAACTAACGTTTTCCACGAGTGTTGGTGATTAAATATATGCAGGTAACTTATGTATCAAAATGAAGGGAAAGTGCAGTTTTGTGGCAAAGAACATAACTCCAACCAATCGGCGATCACCACGACAGCTTCTCGCGGATCGAAGGGCCCACAAGTTGGATGAAACTGACTTAGATTAGCACCAAACACCAGGGAACCGCCATAGGGACCCAGCTGGAAGTGACTGAAGAAAGGCGGTTGTGAGGGGGTCTAACCAGGGTTCGGCCGAACCAGTTTGGCCACCCTCACCTCCATCTTCCATGTGGCAGCTCCTGATTAGATCCCAATGATGGTTAGGTAGTTATGACGGTTACTGACCGCCATCTAACCGCCATACCAAGCTATAAAAGGGGATCACTTCATTCACTTCAACACTCCTCCAAGAATAATGAAGCTTCACTCCAAAGGTTTAGTGCTAGGTCTCTAGTACTTAGAAAATAGGTTAGAGAGTGAGGGGAAGCTTTGAAAGGAGTGCCCCAAATGTTAGAGTTATCTCCGAGGGGGAGTTTGGAGGAGTGCCGGGAGTCCAGGCACCGACCTCCGGCCTTGTATCTCAATGGATGCTTTCTTCAATAAAGTAAGTGTTCGTGATTTACAATGGTTGTTTTACTTTTACTTTGAGTAATTTACTTTATCGTATTTACTTACAGGATCATCGTCCAATTAATTTGGGTGCTCTAGTATTAAGACCCCTGACGAAGACGGGTGTTCTTGCACGAGGCTAGAGTAGTATTTGATAGTTTAGACGTGGTGTCAAGGCTAGAGTTTACCTATGTTTGCCTCGTATCTCCACGGGTGAGAAGTAGGCGGCAGGTGGTGACAGCCTTGTCCGTCCTTTGTATTCCTCCACGTTCGGGTACGATGTAGAGCTACAGACCGAGTGTTAGCCGGCACCCGAAGTGAGTAAAGAAAGTAAAGTAAATTACCAGCTTCTTAGAGCCGCAATCATAGAAATTCTCTCTATACCTTAGCCTAGCTAATTTTGGATGTCCTTGGATGATCATAACTCTTTGATAATCCCTACCGTTCCTTGGATTCGATATCCCTTGGAATACTCCCTGGGTGAAGTGCTACAACGGTATTCCGTGTGCTTGATTTTATCTGTGGTCGTAAGAAATACCAACAAGCATTTCTGGCGCTGTTGCCGGGGAACAGTTGCTAATTTATCCTAGAGCCTAGGTCATCCTCGTATCTTTTTATTTTTCTTTTTCCTTAGATTATGGAGCAATCTATCCAAAGCCTACCCGCTCCAAAGGGCGAGTTCTTTGAGCCACCATCTTCTTCTGAGCCAATTCTTTCATCGGGCTTTGAGCTCCTCCCTGGCTTCATAGCCATGGTTCAGGAGCAATCCTTCTCTAAGGGCGATCATGAAAACCCACATTATCATTTGTGTTCATGCCTTATGATTCCAGGCATGAGACAAAGAACTTTGAAGTGGAAGTTGTTTCCCTTTTCGCTTACCGAAAGGGCAAAGCAATGGTACACTCTTACCATAGAGGAAGCAAATGGTGAGTAGGAATAACTCAGGGACAGATTCTATCTCGCTTTCTTCCCGCTAACCCGTATCACATCTCTGCGTGTAGAAGTTCTCAACTTTTGTTAGACTGAGATGGAAACTATAGGTGTAGCTTGGGCCAGTTTCTTAACTCTGATCCAATCCGGCCCCAACTTGTCTTTACCCGACCATGTGTTGTTGCAACACTTCTGGTCAGGTCTTAGCAAAGAGTCTGCCCTATATCTTGATACTGCATCTAGTGGTTCATTTTCACATAAGACTCCGACGGAAGGAAGGAAAATCCTAAGTCGTATCTTAGAGAACACCTCCTTCGTCGAAGATTATCGTGAATCACTACCGGTGGTAGTCGAGGCAAGCGATGAGGATAATTCTCCAGCCGAATCCAATGCTTTACGTTGCATATCTCAAGATCCGGCTATAGGAACCTCACCCGAACCGGGAACACTGAAGGGTGAAGCAATTCAGTCTTCGGAGTTTCCTTTCAATTTAGACGAAAGTCTTTCCAAAGATTATGGGAACACCTCAAAATTCTTCTGAAAAAGAGACCACGGGTTCTAGTTTGTCCTCCTGTGCCTCTTGAGGATAAATTCCTTAGAGAGTCCATGAAGGAGTTAACATTCATTATGAGCCATGACTGGTTGAAAAAGTGTGAGTTGTTGTCCGAAGCAATTCGGATTAGTTCACTTTCATCAACCATTCATTGCAAATTAAGTGGAACTCCGGTGCAGGTCCTTTACAATCCCATCGTCGGGGCAAATATTATTTCTGATTCCTTAGCGTTCGCACTTCTAGGTGACAAACCTTTGACCCCGACCCATAAACTTTCAAAGCTTCTTCTGGAGGTATCCTAGAAAGTTATGGGATTTTGTAGAATGTGACCGTGAGTCATGAAAATCTTGAGACAATCCTAGACTTTCATGTGTTCGAAGTCTTAGACTTTGACATTCTGATCGGGCATCCGCTTGAAAAGCTTTTCTTAGATGCACCGATACTAGGAGTTCTCAAAATCAAACTTGGGAGGGATTCATTTTCAATTCCTATCTCTAGAGCTATGAACTCCATAGCTGAACCCTGCCCCGAGTATGAGCCTATCGAGGAAGTTTTGGAGGTTTCTCCTGTTGAATCCCCAGAGTCTGTCCTTGAGAAAGAAGCTCCCTTCTTTACTCAAGAAACAGACGATTCTGGAGAGGCAATTGAGCTTCCCACGACAGAACCACCATCACGACCTCCGATAGAGCTCAAACCTCTACCTTCTGGCCTTCGATACGCTTTTCTACTCAGAGATACGGAATCGCCTGTCATCATCAGTGACAAGCTTTTCGAGGATGAAACTTCCAAACTCATATCCATCTTAGAAAAGAATTGATCTGTTCTAGGCTACTCACTCATGGACCTCAAGGGAATCAGTCCCACTCTCTGTACCCATCGCATCCCTACTGATCCAACTCTCTCTCCTTCTAGGGAGCCTCAAAGGAGGTTAAATAATGTGATGAGAGAAGTGGTAAAAAATAGGTCTTGAAACTTCTTCACGCCGAGATGATTTATCCCGTTCTCTATAGTGAGTGGGTTAGCCCAGTCTAGGTAGTGCCGAAGAAGGGAGGAATGATGGTCGTTGCCAATTCTCAAAATGAATTAATCCCGCAACGTATTGTCACTGGGTGGAGAATGTGCATAGATTATCATAATCTTAACAAGGCAACAAAGAAAGATCACTTCCCGCTTCCTTTCATCGATGAGAAGTTGGAACAGTTAGCGAATCACTCTTTCTTTCGTTTCCTTGATGGGTATTCCTACTATCATCAAATCCCCATCCATCCCGACGACCAAACTAAGACCACCTTCACATGTCCCTATGGAACATATGCCTATTGTAGGATGTCTTTCGGGTTGTGTAATTCACCCACATCGTTCCAAAGGTGCATGATGTCTATTTTCTCAGACATGATCAAGCAAATCACGGAAGTTTTCATGGACCATTTCTTTGTCTATGGAAAAACTTTTGATCATTGTCTTGAGAATTTCGATAAGGTCTTACAAAGGTGTAGGGAAAAGGACCTGGTACTTAATTGGGAGAAGTGCCATTTCATGGTCTCAGAAGGCATAGTCCTTGGGCACCGTGTGTCCGAAAGAGGGATAGAGGTGGATAAAGCTAAAACTGATGTTACCCAAAAACTTCCACCTCCTATCAATGTCAAGGGAATCTGAAGCTTCTTAGGTCATGTGGGGTTCTACCGACGGTTCATTAAAGATTTCTTTCAAATTGCTAGACTCCTCACAAACCTCTTAGCTAAAGATGTTCCCTTTGACTTCGATGATGAGTGTCTACACTCCTTTAATATCCTTAAAAAAGCACTCATCTCTGCTCCTATCATTCAACCTCCCGACTGGTCGCTGCCATTTGAAATAATGTACTATGCTAGCGACTATGCTATAGGAGCAGTCCTTGGTCAAATCAAGGACAAGAAACATAGTGTCATAGCCTATGCTAGCAAAACTCTAACTGGAGCTCAACTTAATTATGCTACCACTAAAAAAGAGCTTCTTGCTGTTGTTTTTGCTATAGATAAGTTTAGGTCATACTTAGTTGGAGCTAAGGTAATAATTTATACTAATCATGCTGCATTAAAATACCTGCTCACTAAGAAAGATACTAAACCAATTTGACATTGAAATCAAAAATAAAAAGGGACTAGAGAATTTGGTAGTACACCACGTGTCTCATGTGCATTATGTGCAGGACCTACCCATCAATGAATGCCTACAACACGAGCATGAAAGTTTCTTTCTTGATTTTGAGGAACCTTGCTCTGAGGTAGACACATACATATTCAAAGTTATGAGTAGGTCTAGGAATAACTTGTATGTTCGCATCATACCGATTATGTATCATCCACCTTAGTATCTTGACCTTTACTCGAGGACAAGTAAAGACTAAGTGTGGGGGAGTTTATTGACAGTCACTATCACCTAAAATCCGACCATCAACTCCTGCATAAGTGGAACAAACTTGACACACCAAAATGAAGGGAAAGTGCGCTTTCGTGGCAAAGAACATAACTCCAACCAATCGGCGATCGCCATGTCAGCTTCCCGTGGATTGGAGGTCCCACAAGTCAAATGAAACCGACTTAGATTGGCACCAAACACCAGGGAACTGCCATAGGGACCCACCTGGAAGTGACTGAAGAAAGGCGGTTCTGAGGGGGGCTAACCAGGGTTCGACCGAACCAGTTTGGCCACCCCTCACCTCCAGCTTCCACGTGGCAGCTCCTGATTGGATCCCAATGACGGTTAGGTGGTTATGATCGTTACTAACCACCATCTAACCATCTTACCAAGCTATAAAAGGGGATCACTTCATTCACTTCAACACACCTCCAAGAAGAATGAAGCTTCACTCCAAAGGTTTAGTGTTAGGTCCCTAGTACTTAGAAAATAGGTTAGAGAGTGAGGAGAAGCTCTGAAAGGAGTTCCCCAAATATCAGAGTTATCTCCGAGGGGTAGTTTGGAGGAGTGCAGGGAGTCCCGGCACCGACCTCCGGCCTTGTACCTCAATGGATGCTTTCTTCAATAAAGTAAGTGTTCGTGATTTACTATGGTTGTTTTATTTTTACTTTGAGTAATTTACTTTATCATATTTACTTATGGGATCATCGTCCAATTAATTTGCATGCTCTAGTACTAAGAGTACTGATGAAGACGGGTGTTCTATCGCGAGGCTAGAGTAGTATTTGATAGTTTAGACGTGGTGTCTAGGCTAGAATTTACCATTGTTTGCCTTGTACTCAATGGGTGAGAGGTAAGCGGCAAGGTGGTGACAACCCTGTCCATCCTTTTGTTCCTCCATGTTCGGGTACGGCGTAGATTTATAGGCTAGAGTCACTCGGCAGACTGAGTGTAAGCCGACGCTTGAAGTAAGTAAAGAAAGTAAAGTAAATTACCAGCTTCTTAGAGCCGAAACCATAGAAATCCTCTCTATACCTTAGCCTATCTAATCTTGGTTGTCCTTGGATGATCCTAACTCTTTGATAATCCCCATCGTTCCTTGGATTCGATATCCCTTGGAATACTCCCTTGGTGAAGTGCTACAACGATATTCCATGTGCTTGTGGATTTTATCTGTGGTCGTAAGAAATACCAAAAATCATGTACATCGGGAGGCTTGACGTTATGGGCATTGACAGGTCGTGCATTCAGCCGATCGAGGCGCCTTTCCACGACATTGTGCCTGCAAACCAGGCCACCCTCCTCGGGCAGATCAATCTGCCCATTACCTTTGGGACTCCGACCAACTTTCGAAAGGAGACCCTCACTTTCGAGGTGGTAGGATTCCATGGATCCTATCACGCCATTCTAGGACGACCATGCTACGCGAAGTTCATGGCCGTCCCCAATTACACCTACCTCAAGCTAAAGATGCCGAGGCCACGAGGCATCATAACCGTCGGCGCGTCCTTCCAGTGCGCCTACCAGTGCGAGGTGGAGTGCGTCGAGCACGCCTCAGCGGTCATCGCCTCTACGGAGCTCGTGACCCTCCAAGCAGGGACCGATGAGAAAACACCCGACCCCAAGAGGTCGGCTGGGTCCTTCAAGCCTGCGGAGGGAATCAAGGGGGTCCTCATCGACCCCGAGAACTCCAGCGACAAGGTGGTGTGCATCGGCACCGTGCTTTTTGCCACATAGGAAAGCAGCTCGTCAACTTCCTCCGTGTCAACAGAGATATATTTGCATGGAAACCCTCGGAAATGCTTGGAATTCTGAGGGAAGTCACTGAGGATGCCTTGAAGATTAGGCCAGGCTCCATGGCAACCAAGCAACTTCTGCATCGCTTCTTCGAGGAGAAACGCAGAGTCATCGACGAGGGGATAGCGAAGCTTTTGGTGGCCAGATTCATCAAGGAAGTGTATCACCCCAAGTGGTTAGCCAATCCAATTCTTGTACCAAAAATGAGTGGGAAATTAAGAATTTGTCCAAAGACCCGTTTCCTTTGCCGCGCATAGACCAAGTAGTCAACTCGACCTCGGGGTGCGAAACCCTATGCTTCGTTGATGCGTACACTAGGCACCATCGAGTCAGGATGAAAGAGTCCGACCAGCTTGCGACTTCTTTCATCACCCTCTTCGGGTCATTCTGTTACATCACGATGTCATTCGGTCTTGAACATAGGGGCTACATTGCTCAAGTGTTTCGGGGAACTCATCAGGCAAATCATTGAGGCATGCATGGACGATATCATGGTCAAATCCTGGCAGGCCGACCAGCTCGTAGCCGACCTGGAAAAGACCTTCACGAAGCTCCACGAAAATGACATCAAACTCAACCCTGAGAAGTGCGTCTTTGGGGTGCCGAGGGGTATGCTCCTTGGATTCATCGTCTCTGAGCGCGGCATCAAGGTCAACCCAGAGAAGATCTTGGCCATCATGAACATGGTTCCAATTCAGAACATAAAAGGGGTTCGGCGAGTCGTGGGATGTCTCGTGGCGCTCAACCTCTTCATCTCATGCCATGGCGAGCGTGGACTCCCCCTTTATCGGCTTCTAAAGAAGACCGACCACGTCATGTGGATGGCCAAGGCACAGGAGGCTCCGATTTTGGTCCCGCCAGTCGAGGAAGAACCATTCTTGCTCTACACAGTGGCCACCACCAAGGTGGTCAATGTCACTGTCATGGTGGAGCAGGAAGAGGAGGACCACACCTGTTGGTATTTCTTACGATCGCAGAATAATCCGCAAGCGCACGGAATACCGTTGTAACACTTCACCCGGGAGCATTAAAGGTATCGAATTCACAGGGAACGTGTGTGGATTTCTAAGGGTCAGGTTCATCCAAGGACACCAAGAATTTATACGCGAGGGTATAGAGAATATTTCTTTGGTTGAGGCTCTAGAAAGATGGTTGTACTCTACTTACTTACTTCAAGCACTGGCTTACACTTGGTCTGCCGAGTGACTTCGGCCTAAATCTCTACGACGTACCCGAACATGGAGGATTGCAAAGGATGGATAGGGTTGTTACCACCTACCGCCTACCTCTACAACTTTTGGAGTACGCGACAAACAAAAGTAAACCCTAGCCTAGACACCATGTCTACAATATTGATTTCTACCCTAATCTTGGCCAAGAACTCCCATCTTCATGAGGGGTCTTAGAATATAGCACCCACGAATGGGCGATGATCCCGTATGCAAATGAAGTAAAGTAATTACTCAACGTAAAGGAATGCAACCATAGGAAATCATGAACACTTACTTGATTGAATGAGCATCCGTTGAGGTACAAGATCGGAGGTCGATGCTGAGATACCCGGCACTCCTCCGGACTACCCCTCACTCTCTACCCTATTTTCTAAGCACTAGAGAGCTAGGGCTTCGCCTTTGGAATGGAGCTTTGATTTTCTTGTGTTGTGTGTTGAGAGTGTAGTGAGCTCCTCCTTTTATAGCCTTCATATGACGGTTGTAAGTTTGTTATCTTCCCGCCAAACATGCATAACCGCCATTAGGAAGTCATCGGGGCCGTCCACGTGGAAGGTGGAGATGAGGGGGGCCAGGGCTAGTTCGGCCGAATCCTGGCCACCGCCTCTCTCCACCGCCTTTCACCAGTGGATGATAGGTGGGCCCCTTAGTCGGTTCCTAGGTGTTTGGTCCTACTTTGAGTTTATTTAAGCAGACTTATGGGCCCCCCAATCCTTGTGCTCATGTGTGATTGGTTAGAGGTGTATCTTGTCGTATGGCGGGTGTGTTTTCTCCCATTAATCACTTGCATACAAATATTCACCAACACTTGTGGAATGGATTAGTAAATAACCCTACCTCTATGTTGATGTTCATCTTTCATCCATTTTATGCAGGATTGACAGTTGGATTTTAGTATTTAAGGACCGTCAACAACACCCCCACACTTATCCTTTACTCATCCTTGAGTAAAGCTCATAGATATCAAATAGAGTATGGACTTCCTGTATAATGCAAACATACAATGTATTCCAAGCCATACCTGTACCCGTGAACTTTTGAAGTGTCTACCATGTCATCTTGGGTGATTGAAGAATGAAACGACCTTTATTCGAATCACCTCTACTTCTTCTGATAAATTGTCTTAGGTTTTTTTATGCACATAAAAACATAGCTTTGCTTTTACTCCTCAAGTGATTCTCTCATATCGCTCAATGTGTTTGATTCTCACCAAGACTTTGGTTTTTCCTATTCTTATGTGGAGGCTTATGTGGAGCTCAGGGTAGGGAAATAAGAATGGCATTTTGCATCAAATATTTTGTAAAGTCAAAGAGTAGATCCAAGAAGAATACTAGTCATGCAACCATGATCAAGCTTGTGCATATATGTGGAAGGGGATGTGTTAGTGGAAAAATGGAAAAAAAGAAATGGAAATAGGTTGGTGACTCCTTTTTGTATGATCCTCCTCCCTATCTTTTATTTAGAGAACATGGCTGAGAACACTATTTTCTTTCTGTTATTTTTCTTTTTTTTTCATCATGCTCAATAAGATTTTGTGTTTTCTCTTCTGAGCATTATGATTTTCTATCATCATATTTACATATATTCTTTTAGCTCATGTCTCATTTGGCATAGATGTGAAGATAGAGAATCATAATTATTTGGAGTCTTAATTTTGGTGGATGGACGATGGTGGATGCAGACTTCTGGAGCACAAGTTTGCGTATGGTGATGAATGAGATAATTTTTGCTAAACCCTAATGTAGAGGGAGAGCAATTTTATATGGTGGTTATGCACAAGACTATGATCATGAAAGCATGAAAAGAATCTAACAAGGACCTAACCATTTGACCAAACTCAAAATTACTACAAGCAGTATATGTATAGGCTTTATCATGAAAATCGACATATGGCTCTGGTGGGAATAAAACATCAATGAGGAGTATGTAAAGTTATAATATTTTCTTTTTATAAAATTTCTAAGGATTTAACAGAAGAAAGCAATGATCATCTCATGAGGGAATCTCTCATTCATCAATTACTTAGGTGGCATGTGTTCCTAATGATATATGTTCACAAGCACAAGGTAAGATGCGAGGAATAAAGAGTATGCATGATATTTGCAGGCAACTCATATATTATAGTTTGATTTATCCAAGCTCATGTTAAAAGTTGAGTTTAGCATTTCTAGATATATTCCATGATGAGAATTTATCAAACTCAAAATTTAAAGGGATGAGAGGATAAACGTGCAAACTTGCGTGTAGTGAGTGAGGCAAACAACCGATGTGCAATGCGAGACAACCACGGTTAGCTTCGTCATTGCCTCTACTACATCTTTCCTTTTGGTCGCAACCGCTCACCAGCCGCCGTTCACCGCTGGTGCCGGCAAGAACCTCGCCGCGCGCCTCTACTCTGTTCCCACCACTCACCAAGCCACTGGCAGCCGGGACCCACATGTCAGGCGCCAAAACCCGTGTTTAAATGTTAAACCGTCACTGACAACTGGGACCCACAGAGCCGGACGCGCCATTAAGCCCTCTAAACTCCCGCTACCTCGACGGGTAGGCCCCTCACAAAATAAAAGAATTAATCCGAATAGGTATTTTTTTTAACGAAAAGTAGCTAGACTTTGAAAATCCATAGAAAATTGAAAACAACACATTTTGACTTGGAAAAATTTTATTGGAACCACAAAATTATTTAGAAAAATCCATATTATGAACCCACCCAAATAGAGTAGGTTTAAATTGTAAAAATTATAGGAAAATCATCCTAGCTCCGAATAAGGTGAACCAAGGATGTGAAAAATGTACCTTAAGTTAAAAATATGAGACCATGTACCTTCTGTGGCAGATAAACTACTTATAGATTTATTTGGGAAAAGGGATAATCTAGAACACTCGAACTTCTAAAAATCAGTGGAAACCCCTGAAAATTCCTAAAAATTCAAACTAAATTTTGTTAGGACCACATACCTGTGTTTTATTATCTAAAAATAAATTACATACCATAAAGCCTATACTTTAGCCATAACATATTTAGGAAGATGCAGAACCAAACCCTTTCACTATAAAAGAGGCTATACACAAATCTTTCGCTTTAGTAGGAAAGGACAAAATTAAAACCTTACCTAATAGGTCAATCTGAAGCTAAAACACTTGCATCTCATATGCATTCATCATAGCTCATAAAGACTTACATAAGTGCTTGCAATATGAAATTACCGTATGTATGCATTAGACGAACAGTCGGCATCTTTTCAAGACCCCGCGTATTTGTACGATCAGGAAGAAGAAGAACCAAGCAAGTCCTACCTCCCCCTTTGAACGTGGCATGTGCCGCCGCTGCACCGTCCTCGGCCGTCATCAGTCGTCGTCGTCCCTCGCCTGCTCTCGGCCGTCGGATTGCCCTCGGGCCGATCTGGGCCGTCGGTCCCCGCGGCCGATTGATCGCCCTCGGGTCAATCCGGGTCCTGCCACGTTGGCACCACGTCAGCTGGCCCGTCCCGCGTGGAAGCCCCATGGTGGACATGTGAACCACGCCCCGTGGACCCAAGGGCGTCCGCCGCGCGCCGACGTCATCCCGAGGTCGAGGCCTAGCCGGACGTCGCCCTGCCCTTTTTCCTTTGAAAAATAATTAAAAATTGTGTGATAAATCTAATTAATTTCCAAAGTTCATTTAAATGGTCCAAAACTTCTAAAATTCATATCTAATTCATATGAACTCCAAATTAGGCCATTCAAATAGCAAAATTCATCAAAAATTAAGCTCCATAAGTTGGTTTACTTTTTATGTACTGTTATTTGGTTTTTATGAGGGTTTTTCCTCATTTTGTGTGCCAGCAAGTAGATTCCACAGTTTCCGGAGTTCGCGCTCATGAAGAAGAATTTTGTTGGATCAAGCAAGGCAAGCCACACTCCCCTTGAAGCATATTGAACCTATTTTATAAATGTTTTACCATTTGTAAATAAAATTGCATTGCTTCGCTAATTAAATGAAATGATGGGATTACCTATCTGCTTGCTTGTGTCGTACCTCTTTGATATCCGTCCTTTGTTAACCTTGGGTGATAAATTGACTAGCTTTAGTCACAAATGTTGACTTTTGCTAGAATTATATGCTTAGCCATGCTTAATTACCACTAGCTCACTAAATGGGATAATCACACTATCTAAACTTAGTTCAGGTGAGCTGCAAGCTTGGAACATCTAGCCAAACCTATTGGTCATAATTATCCCAACTAAAATATGACTAAATGGTGGGTTGTCGGTGCACGGTTTTGGATATTCACACCCGTGGCAATTAAGGACTGGTTCATGGGAAACCCTAGAAGACAAACAGTGCTTACCACAAGCAAGAATGGGCAACCGCTGGACTCGTAGTATTGCTTTTCTCTAGCCAACGATCCCTAGCAAGGGTGGCATGATAGAGCTGCAGTCGGCCCCGGTATAAGGGTTGTTGGGCTTTTGAATTCACCACCCGACACTCGGGAGGCTGCCCACTGCCCAGGAACGGGAGTGGGGGCAAAACCTTGGTGTGGTTCGATTGGTTAGGGGAAGGTTATGCAAAAGGTCTTGTCACGATTTCCCCCTTTGCAGTATCATCATGGTGATACTTCGGGGCATGGCAACATGTGCGGAATCATGTCTTGTGGGTAAAGTAGCACACCTCTTATCAGAGTAAAACTATTCGAATAGTCGTGCCCGCCGTTATGGGCGATCAACCAGATTCACCATGATTAGTCTCACCATTAATAAATTGGTTTAATAATCTGGCTTAGCTTAGGTGGGAATGGTTTGGCTTCTTCAACGTGGGTATAACGTTGTTCATATGAGGATTAATATTGCCTTAATTAATCAACGGTTTCCCCATTTCAAAATAAAATGTTTGCAACAGCTTTTCTGCAAAATTAGCCCCAAGCCTCCTTTTGCCTTCCCTCGCATCTCTGCATTTCCTTGGTGTGGCTTGGTGAATACGTTGGTTGTACTCATCCTTGCAAATTATTCCCCCCTTCTAGAAGTGTAGTGCTTCTAAGTCAAAGACGGTGTTAGAGGACCAAGGCTCAGACCCAAGTTGAGTTTGCCTGTGGAGTAGAGCTGAAGCCCCGCTAGGATCATCTTTTCCTGTTGTCACTGCTTTCTTTCGAGTGTGAGGACTAAGTGCCTCTTTTCCTATAAGTAATTATACGCTTTATGTATGCGCTTGGATCTGTGTATTAATTTGTCATTTTGTGTACCATGGTTGATGCCTGGACAGGGATTCAATACACAAAATAGTCTAGAAATTTGGGAAAATTTTTGGGCATGACAAGTTAGTATCAGAGCCAGCTCGACTGTAGGTTGAGCCAGATGGTCAAACCCTTAAGGACTAGTTTTGTGAAAACCTTATTTGCGAAAATATATTTTCTATCCCTCTAGAGTCTTTGCAAAATGATTTGTCAAATTTCATTTCTTCCCCTCTAACTCTCTAGTTGTTAAGCCTGGAGCGCCAACTGGAAGTCAAGTCGAGTAGCTCAGAGACAGCTTTTCTCGAGGATCAAGTGAAGCTTTTTCCAGAGTTTACCTAAACCCAATCCTTCCCGGAAGAGTAGTATTGGTAGATTCTAGGCCATGTGTTGTTTGCAGTGTGCAGGTGTATGATTTACATCAGTGGTGGGGATGTGACCATACTAGGTTGTTTGCCTAATCAACTGGAGCAATCAAAGTTTACTCACATCAGATCAGAAATTAAGAGGACTAAGGTCTCATCTTTTGTTTAACCTCTCCCTTGTCCTCTCCTTTCTTCTCCAGCCTCAGATGGGTAAAGCCAGGGGCAATGTCAGTGGATCAGGACCTAAGTAGTCCCATGGATCAGCTCAGAGCAACCCTGCGAGCACTCCACCTCTTTCTCCTGGGGATCCAACCCTAGCCCAGGTAGTGGCCAATCAGACGCAGTTAGTGGCCATGATGATGCAACTGATGCAACAGCGGTATCAGTAGGAATAGATGCAAGGTCAGGGTTAGTATCAAGGGCAACACTAGTATGCTCCGATGTAAGCATTGGTGACTCCCGCCAGCATACCATCAGATTTTCAGGAGATGGAGGCACCAACCCCACCATTAGGTCAAAGGGAAACACATGACCTCTGCTATGTTTGCAATGAGCAAGGTCGTAATGCAAGGACATTCCACGTGTACGCTACGACACATACCGAAGATGAGGTGAAGTGTCCTAGAAAGAAGAAAGAATCTGGTCCATTAATCAGCCAAGATGTTGGTACACCCCGGTCCAACTCAAAGAAGAGAAAGGCACCAGTATGGAATATAGGAGGTGCCAGCAAGATGATCGTCTCCAGCACAGATTTTACTCCTGAAGATGCTGAGAAGATTCCTTGACGTCTGAGAAGAAATACTTTCCGGGGTGCCTGTCAGCTAACCCAACATCTCCGGCTATATGGTCCGCCCAAGCCAGAAGATAATGAATCCGAAGAAATGTCTTCTGATGATGATGGGGTGATTTTTCAAGACGCTAGTGAAAAAGTAATGGAGCTCAAAGCATGTACTCGTTGTGGAGAAGTTGGACACACTGTGAGCATGTGCATCCACACCTGCAACTGTGGAGAAGACATCCATATGCTAGTAGAGTGCCCCATGTGCAAGGTCACATGTTTCTTGTGCGAGGGAACATATCATGTGCCCAAAAGCTGTCAATTGAATTCGGTCCTCACCAAAGACAAGGAAGACCATGGGATATCTCGATGGCCTGTCAGTCAACTCATGGTTGGCACCATCAATGGTGATGATGCTCTTGATCATCAACCAGTTCCAACCTTAGTGAAGACCACCAGTGGTAATAGAGGCTTGGAAAACAAGGCTCACGAGCCCGTGCACATTCTGGATCCAGTTTTGAGGATGCAGACCCAGAAGAGTGCACCTCGCGATCTATCAAGTCTGTTTTGTTTCAATTGTCTCAAGCCAAGACACTGTCTCAGACAATGTCCATTTTCCGAGACTACCAAGAGAAGCACGCCGTTGTTTCAATTATGGGGAAACAAGTCATGTGTTCAAAGGTTGTCCAGTGCCAAGCGCCAGCATCCTTAAGGCATCAACGATGTCTGCAACACTAGTATTTCGCAAGCTGCCCTAGTTTTAGTACAATGTGGACGAATCCAGCAAAAGGCACCTACAAGGCAAAGGATATCAGTTGTCGCCAGTACTAGAAACCTCCACCAAGGCGTATAGTCATTAAAGGCAGCAACAAAGGTTCTAAGGTTCACCCACCAACCTATTCCTAAGCTACAAAATCAGCAACAGCAGGGCAAGCAATGCCAAGGAAACAGTGGTACACTCCAACCGCAAGGGATCGATACTCTCCTTCAGCATAAACCGGAGCAATTGTCGCTAGCACCAGGTCATGAGGTTACCGTGAAAACCAGCAAGGCACCCCGTGTTGCCTCAGCTCAGATGTTTGGCAGTCAATCGAGTAAGAAGAACATCTCAAGCAAGAAGGTTCTACCTACCGCAGCTACTAAGAAAGTAGAAGTGTCTGCACGCGAAGCAATTTCCCCATTGGAGCATCAGCATGTAAGCGAAGACAAATCAAGTCAACCAAACCAGACTCACAAGAGTAAAGGTCGCACCGGTCAAGACGTCTGCTAGTCAAGCCAGCAACAGACTACAAGTGTGTAATCTTCAAGTACTTTTGTTAGTACATAGAAGTTTCACAGCTGTTGTGTAATAAGAAGGGAATATGGAATAAGGTGTGAGAAATATAGTTTCTCTTATGTTGTGACTGCCACTGTTATAAGAAACCTAGAGTTTCATCCTCCCCATTCATTCCAGTTTTGGTTAGACCCTAAGGCAGGATTGCTAATCACAAGGGGTAAATGGTCAATCAAGGAAATGTGAATGGTTAGACCATTAAAACTTTCAATATGAGGAGATACATCTGAAAGGATCATTTAATGGACACCGCAAGAGTATGAGAAGATGCACGAAATACTTGAGTGTGGCATCATATAAGGATTACCGGAACCCTATAACCTTGAAAGTCATGAGGATGTGGTAATTGGCAATAATACCCTAGTGGTGTGAACACGAATCAAGGAAATACGAATGTTTAGGCCACAGTAACATCGGCATGATACGATTTATGGTTATCCATAGTTCAAGGCAACCTTTGCATTTCTTGGAAACCACCTCGAGGTTTCTTGGAAGACGACATTGGAGAATTTTCCATCACCCTACTCAGAAACAAATCCAAGTGTTAGGCTAGAACATCCAACCATCCAAGTATGATATGGAGAATTCGTCTTAGTGAACCATCTCTACTCAAGGGTTGAAAGCAAACTTGTGAGATCCAAAGCAGAAACCCTTAGTTGTTTTTAAAGGTAGTTCCACCGATTCACCACTTTCGGTGTTTGTGGGAAAGCAACGTCAAAGTTTGTGTCCTGTTAGCCCATCAAAGCCATCAAACGACACGAGAACCAACAGAATAAGAAGTTGTTAGAGTACCGTTTCGGACATGGTTTCGTAAGTAGCTAGTGTTTGTTGCACATGCCAACCGCCAAGCAATCCATGCAGAAGGTCGACCACCACTGTCAGGCCAGTGGTCAGATCTGATGGTAAAGTCAATCAAGAGTTGGAATATTCATGAGTTGTATGAGAGTCACACTTATGGATGACTTTCAGTCACTTTGGTTTACCTCGTAACTATTTTGCTTGGAAGTCCAACCCGTGAAGCAAATAGGGTTGTAATCAAAGGAGTTAGTGCGAGCCATTAGCAGGGTTACATCAATCCCAAATTAACACGCTCAAATCTAAGGCACACTCAAGCGGTTATGTCAACGGTTCAGCCAAAAGAAGCAATAACTCAAGGCACAAGCAGTTCAGATAAAGGCTGATCAAGTAGCTTTTTGAAACGCCTGTCGTTCAGGTCAAGAGCAGTTGAAGCAGAATCCAGAATCTGTGGTTTTATGAAAGTTAGTTTCAAGGTTTCAGAAACAACTTCACTAGTTTCGAGTCAAAGTAAATTCTCAAAACACCGAAGGTGCTGTTGTAGGTGTGCAGTTTAAGAGAAGGAAGACCTTTCAACTCCTGCATCCAGATCAAGGTTAGAGTGTTCATAAACAGCCAGTGTAGTTTGGTGCCGGTAGATTTAGCTATCCAAGTTTGATCAGAATTAGTCAGCGGGAGCCAGAAGGAAACCATAGAAGTCAGCAGACCAACCCACTCTAACCATACACTTTTCCCTTCTAGCCCCGAATCTCGGGACAAGATTCCTATAAGGGGGTAGATTTGTCACGCCTCAATTTTCGTTTGGGATTAAAAATCATTTAATAAATCATTTTCCATAAATTAAATAAAAAGGCGAAGAAATTATCAAGTGAAGTGTTAAGGAAATTAAATTTTCTTTTAAAATCATGGCTGAAAATATTTTTGAAATAATCTCTATGCCCTAAAGTATCCTCTAAAATTTTTCGTGAAATTTTGGAGCTTCGAAATAATTTTAATAGTACAAACAATATTTCATTAATTATTTAATAAATAAATTAATCATTAAATGGTCTAGTTTTATTATTATTAAATACTTTGAGTGTTCATCTATTTTTAAGAATTTTCATGGAATTATTTGAGCACTGGAAGTATATATAAAAATTCAAGGATCATTTATGCGATTAATTTAAAAGAAAAACAAATTAAATTCCTCTCGTTCTGGCCGATTTCGGCCCAATTCCTTGAAGTCTGTTTTTGCTCCCTTCTTTCCCTCTCTCTTTGGCCCGGCTGTCGCCTCTTTTCTTGCGCGCCTCGCCTCTCACTCTCGTGCGCTGGCCCAATGGCCACAACCCAACTCTCGCACGCACGTCGCCCGGAAATCCATCCGGCCTCTCTCTCTCGGTCACTGCCAGGTGAGGCCCACCTATCAGGCGTGTCTCCCTCCTCCAGCCTATCGCCATTGCCGCCGCCCCGCTCGTCCCACGCCCGCCCTAAAGCCGCAACCAAGCCGCCGCCTTCCCCCTTTATTTTTCCCCTAACCCCGCGCCTTAACGCCGGCCGGAACCGCCGCGTTCGCCGCTCGCCATTACCGCCGCCTTTAAGCCTCCGGGAAACCTGCCGCCCTCGGCCACCCGCGCCCCTCCCCACGCCTATAAAATCCACCGCCAAGCTCCCCTCCGTCTTTTTCCTCTTCCTCCCGAGCCTGCCGTGCTCCTCTCGCTCCTCCTCACGTTCCCCTTCTCTCCGTTGTTTGCTGCGAAGCTCCGGCCGTGCGCCATCGCAATTCTGAGCTCCGCCACCGTGCGCCGAGGCCATCCCCAGCTTCATCGTCATGCCCTGCTCCACGGCAGCCGCTCTGCGCTCTCGGGCTGCCACCGGAACGCCTCCCCGCCGTGCGACCGAGCCATCGCCATCGCCGCTGTTCTTCAGCCACCATCTCCCGTTGCCGCTCCTCGGGCTGCGCCGCCCCTTCCTCCGGCTTTGCCACGCCGAGCCGCTCCTCGGCCTCCCCTCCATCGCTGCCAGGAGCCGCCGGAGCACCAAATCACCATCGTCCCGAGCGCTGGCCGTCGCCTCCGCTCGTCGTCGTTCGCCCGCGTCGCCTTTTCCCACCGTGTCGGTGAGCCCCTCCGCTTTTCCACCTCCTCCATTGTTTCCCGCCCTCGCCGCCGTGCTGGTCTGCCACTGGCGACCATCGGGCCACGTGCGTTGCCGCCGTGCCGTCGCCGGCCATCGTCGGTCGTCGTCGTCCCTCACCCTGCGCTCGGTCATCGGATCGCCCTCTGGCCGATCCGGGCCGTCGGTCTCCATTGCCGCCCGATCGCCCTCGGGTAGATTCGGGCCGTCCACATGGCTGCCGCCACGGCTGCCAACGGCCCCGCCACGTCGGCTGGCCCGTCCCGCGTGGCAGCTGCGTGGCAGCCACGTGTTGGACGCGTGGACTAGGCCCCGTAGACCCGGTTCACCGTGGACCCGAGCGTGTCGCTTCCGCGGCTGACATTAGCCTGACGTCAGCCCTAGCCAGCTGACATCAACCGTGCCCTTTTTCCTTTGAAAAATAATTAAAAATTGCACAATAACTCTAATTAATTTCTAGAATTTATTTAAATGGTCCAAAACTTCTAAAATTCATATCTAATTCATATGAACTACAAATTGGGCTATTCAAATTGCAAAATTCATCAAAAATTGAGCTCCAAAAGTTGGTTTACTTTTCGTGATCTGTTATTTGTTTTTTATTAGGGTTTTTCCTCATTTTGTGTGCCAGCAAGTAGCTTTCGTAGTTTGCGGAGTTCGCGCTCGCGAAGAAGAAGTTTGTTGGATGAAGCAAGGCAAGCCACACTCGCCTTGAAGCATATTGAACCTATTTTATAAATGTTTTACCATTTGCAAATAAAATTGCATTGCTTCGCTAAATACATGAAATGATGGGATTACCTATCTGCTTGCTTGTGCTATACCTCTTTGATATCTGTCCTTTGTTAATCTTGGGTGATAAATTGACTAGCTTTAGTCACAGATGTTGACTTTTGCTAGAATTATATGCTTAGCCTTGCTTAATTACCACTAGCTCAATAATGGGATAATCCCACTATCTAAACTTAGTTCAGGTGAGCTGCAAGCTCGGAACATCGGTCAAACCTATTGGTCATAATTATCTCAACTAAAATATGACTAAATGGTGGACTATGGGTGCATGATTTTGGATTGTCGCACCCATGGCAATTAAGGACCGGTTCATGGGAAACCCTGAAAGACAAACAGTGCTTACCACAAGCAAGAATCGACAACTGCTGGACTCGTAGTATGGCTTTTCTCTAGCCAACGATCCTTGGTAAGGGTGGGCGTGATGGAGTTGCAGTCGGCCCCGGTATAAGGGTTTTTGGGCTTCCGGATTCACCATGGCATTCGGGGGGCTGCCCACTGCCTAGGAACGGAAGTGGGGGTGAAACCTTGGTGTGGTTCGATTGGTTAAGGGAAGGTGTTGACGGTAAAAATGTCACACACTGGCCTGAGAGATCTGCTTAACTGTAGTGCAGGTCCAAATCTTGCTTTTGAGGTTTGTAGGCGTGCCAGTTGGTTTGATGCTGCAATCAACAAGAAACAAAGAAAGAAAATAGAGTTAGTCCGTAAATGATAGTCGATCGGCTAGAGGCCGATGACATATAGTTCAATATTGAGCCGATGCAATATGCAATGAATCGGCAAAGGAAAAATTAGATATAATCGATCGGCTGTAGATATTCATAATATATAATCTAAGTCTCAAAATACATTTAAACCAAATGATTGAGATAGATCGGCAGCGTGCCAAGATAGTATAAATCACTTATGTCTAAAGATACTCTAAAACAAAGATTACACATATTTATAGCAAAGCCGATGTCATGAATCTAACATGTATCGGCTAATACTCCGATACAACTTTATACTAAGATGTCAATATAGATTAAATACATTAAACAGGAACCGATAAAGTGTTAAGATAACCTAATAGATCGAATAACAAGCTTAATATATTTTATCATAGTGAGAACTTAATATAAAGGGCAAATTTAGAATATCAAGTAAACATGTAAGAAACAAGATAACTAAATCAGATAAAATCGGCTGAAACCCCGATACTATACCTAATAGCAATCATGAGACAAGATAGATATTATGATTCTAGATAAAACTTAGTAGGTCAGACTCAACCGATGCAGCACTAAGCATAAATAGAAGCATAAGATCTAAACAAGTCTATGAAAGCCTTGAGAGATGGTGGGTACACTATATAATCTAAGTCGACGTTGATACCTAACCCGATCGGCTGTTGTCTAGTAATAGGTACTAGCCAATTAGGGTTAGACAACAATATCAATCTAGAATATATAGTATATGTGATAACTCGACGATTTATGTAAATAGGATTAGAGTGTCATAAAGATGGAAGCACTAATCCCGAAAACGCAAGCCGTTATAACAAGCTTTACCTGTCGTCGAAGATCGAACTCAATGCAGCCCAACTCGAAAGCAAGAACTCGTCGAAACAGATGAAAGTAAAAATGTGGCGATGCGCTGAAGGTTGTATTGAACTGATTGTTGTTTAATTACAAGGTCTCGGGTCATATTTATACCCAAATACATGATATGTCCTTGTCGGACACGATTCCTATCTCTATTACAATTCAAATTACAGATAAGTCCCCTAGGTGGACTCTCACCGGTCACAATCTACAAGGAAATTACTTAAAACAATCTAATTAATAGATACAATTGCCTTTTTTGGACTTTATCCATGTATGGCAATCCTCATGAAGCACTTCAAATGAATCCGATGACGATTCCAACGCACTTTTAACGGGATCGGCTACATCGACTATCCTTGTCCGACTCGGTCTTAACCGATGAGCACCTTAGCCTATTCGGTCTTAGCTGATGCGCACTCTATCTCCGAGAACCACGATCTCCTCCAAATCCGCTTCGGCTTTAATTCCAAACCCGATGATCGGCCCACCAAATTTGGGCGTTAACACATGCCCCCATGTCCATTATATTTGTATATTGTGGATTTGCTTGATCTTATCTTCGAGAAAATTTAGGGCTTTTCCATTTTGGCCGTTACAGCACCTCTTTAAATAACAACGACCGCCTTAAGTTTTTCACGTCGTCACTTTTGCTTCTACCGCTTTAGCCACAACCATCTTCAACCTCACCGACGATTCCCACCAAGCCCTCGGCGAACTCACCGACGATCTATTTGTGGTAGTGATTTCATCCCTGACGATGTCGACCTCAGCTAATCCCTCTGGTGCGCCGTCGGCTGAGTTCCCTGAGGTAAGCCCCATCGGCTATTACTCCTTTACTTGCTGCGGATTTGTCTTTGCTTTTCGTGATTCACCTTTTTCCTTTGTAGCATCTCGCCAATCAAATCACGGTCTCTAGTCTTATTCATCCCAACCAATTCTTCCTAGGCCCAATCGGCAATTCAAACCCCACCGAATTCATCAATGTTGAGACCAATAGGGTTTCTTTTAGATTAACAAACCCTAGTGTGGCGCATTGGGCTGCAACTTTCAAGTCGTGGCCATCCACCGACAAAACTTGGCCAGAGTGGTACAACAGAGTATCGGCTAGCCAGCAGAGCCACTAGGAAGAACTTGGGATAGCGCAGTGCCTAGCCCTAACCATAGCCGATATGACCAAAGATGAGCCTATGTTGTCGGCTGCTACCTACTTCTGGTCCAACACTTTGAACACTTTCTTGTTCAACCTGGGGCCGATGACGCCCACTCTCTTGGACATAGTTATGATCACGGGTCTGGACATCACCTCGTTGGCTAACCCAGTCAGCTTGAACACCAAGGGCCAATTCTCTTTCAAAACCCGGGCTATTGGCGGCTAGAATGGATTCATCACCCAAAACACGGGAACTGGCCCAGTAGGCCCTAGGGAGCACACAACCTTCCTCTTGATGTGGTTGGAAAAATTTCTATTCTGTGGTCCGAGCTGTGGCCCCACCACTAACTGGCAGCATGTAGCCGAAGCCTTGGTAGAGAAGAAACAAATTCCTTTGGGCAAAGACTTGCTAGGGTATCTCTACCAGACCCTAAACTCTGCATCGGCTAAGATTGCCATGGATTCTGCTATCGGAACCGGTGGCCCCTGGTGGCTTCTCCAAATTTGGCTCAATCTGCACACACATAAGGTTGCTGGGAGGCCAACATTAACAGAAGCTGAATTCTCGAGAGTGCAGCCGACGATAGATGAAGAGGGCAACAAAGTGACCACTCACTGATGCATGTCCTTTGGAGAGGCAGCATCTTCATACGCCGAATCCAAGCTATCGGCTGATCTCTTCAAGGACTATTTTGGCAATTTCTATGAAGGATTCCAAAGGGACAACCAAATCTGGTTTGCATATGCATATTCTAAAGATTTTAAGCTCCCAAATGACTTCAGATTTGATGAGATAAACTTTGAGAAGTTTGACAAGTCCAGGGAAGTCTTCACAGCTGCCATCTCCCCTTGTATCCTCCTAGTCGGCATCCACCAGGGCAGAAATGTCCATGTCTCGTATGAATTCTACCATCCGATGAGTGCTGCCAGACAGTTAGGGATGAGACAGTTGTCGATCGGCTTATACTTTGCCATCAAGATCCAAACCAGGGGTAAAATCTCTTAGGGCCTCATGATGGATAGACTGTTAAACATTCAAGGCCCATCACTTGGTAGTATTGAGAACATCGAATTGGCCGTAATGAGGAGTAGGGCTTTTGACCAGATGGTGGATAGAGTGGAAGAAACATCTTTTTCACCAATCGGCTTCAATGTACCTAACTACTATGTTTCTGGAGTTGGTTCCACAAGTAAGGATTCTTTCTTTTGTCAAATTCTTCATTATCGGCTTAACATCTTTCAATATTTGACTACATCTTTCTCTTTGTTTGCAGATTACCAACTCCTCTCCTCCTCATACCAGCAACACTGGGGCAACCATCTGCTATGTTGTCGGGCATTCTCCCCAATGGTTGTGGACTAGCTCCTTCAAGGATCGGCTATGATGCCCCCAAGACGGCTTCTTTGCTGCATCGTCAAACCCGCCAGCCGATCCCCTCTGAAACTGGAAGAAGGAAAAGGACCAAGCCATCGGTTGCCAATCCATCGGCTACAAAGAAGAAAGCTCCGAAAAAACAAAAGACAACTGCAGCCGATGATCTGTTGTCCTTATACCTGGATGTGGAGGAGTTCCTCAATCAAGAAGAAATGGAGGAAGCCATCGACGATGCTGCTGCTGAGACAAGTGAACCAAGAAAAACCATGTCGACGCCGCCAACCGATGATCCAGCTCCCCAGAAAACTCCAACTCCTCCAAGACGCCAACCTCGTCCTTAGCCGATATGTACTTTTCTGGAGTTCATTTCCTTTAAATTTTCACATTTCAATTCCGACCAAACTCCTTCACTTTTGTAGAAAAAGAAATTGGCCACCAAGAAGAGATCGGCTCCACCTCCATCGGTAACTTTAAACTCAAAACCTTTCTCAGTTTTCAATTAACTGATGCCAAACCAAACTTGTTCCTCTTTCTTTTTGTGAAGCCGCCTCACTCTCCAGCACCTGCCCCACTTGAATCAAGTGAACACACTCCATCGGCTAGGGGCAGCCATCATGTGGAAGCAGAAAGAGAAGTAGCTCCTGTCATCCCTGAAAGTATTTTTAATACACCATATTGGCTGTTCTGAGTCTTATGAACACTTGACGATTTCATCATTCCCTTTTCAGGTCTTGACCGATATGTTCTCCTTTGACATAAGACAGTTTATGGATGAAGAGGAAGAGACCACAAGCAAAGCCTTGGCTCCCATTGCCGATGACTTGAAGGCCAAGCTATTGGATATTGCTCGATAGAGAGTTCCTTGGACTACTTAGTCGTAAACTGTGGGCCGATCAAAGCTAGGTTTGAAGAAATTCAAGACCAAATCCTAGACAACCTAGCTGACATCATCTCCCAAGCAGCATATCTTGAACAACACAGACACAAGCTAGAGAGAGCATGACAAAGGATTGTCGATCGTCGAGAGAGAAAAGCTCTTGAAGCCACCATCGAAGCTAATCGGCAATCAATCACCATAGAAAAAACAAAGCTTGATGAGATGACTGCAGGGCAAAGTTCAATTAAGACCAACATTAATCGGCTACAAAAACGCAAGGAGGAGCTACTAGATGAGCTTGAGAAGTGCAACGCTGAGCTGGCATTAGAGGAGCAGAAACTCGCCGATCTTCCCGATCTATTGGTTGATGCTGCTTCAGGGCACAAGATTATAAGTTTTATGGATGGCAATGTTGGATACAATCAAATTTTCATGGCAGAAGAAGACATTCATAAGACTGCTTTTAGATGTCCTGGTGCAATCGGCTTGTACGAGTGGGTTGTGATGACTTTTGGCTTGAGTAACGCTGAAGCTACATATCAAAGAGACATGAATTACATATTCCATGATCTAATCGGCTTGTTGGTTGAAATCTACATTGATGATGTGGTAGTAAAATCAAAGGAGATCAAAGATCATATAGCCGATTTGAGGAAAGTATTGGAGAGAACAAGGAAATATGGCTTGAAGATGAATCCCACAAAGTGTGGTTTTGGTGTATCGGCTAGACAATTCTTGGGCTTTCTTGTTCATTAAAGTGGGATTGAAGTAACATAAAGGAGCATCAATGCGATCAAGAATATTCAACCTCCACAAGAAGCAGTTGTAAACTCTGGTCGGCAAGGTGAATTTCATCAAGAGGTTTATTTCTAATCTATCTGGGAAGATGGAGCCCTTTACACCTCTACTCAGATTGAAAGCAGATCAAGAGTTTACTTGGGGGGCAGAGCAACAAAAGGTTTTGGACAACATTAAGGAATACTTGAGTTCCCTTCCAGTTCTGATTCCTCCACAAAAAGGGGTACCTTTCAAGTTGTACTTGTCAGCCGATGAGAAGTCAATCGGCTGGGTCTTGATCCAGAAATTTGAGGGCAAAGAGAGTGCAATCTTTTATTTGAGCAGAAGGCTTATGGATGCAGAGACAAGGTATCTCCGGAGGAGAAATTGTGTTTATGTCTGTATTTTTCTTGCACAATGTTAAGGCATTATTTATTATCCAATGAATGCACCATAGTCTACAAAGCCAGAGTTGAAAGGCAGAGTTGGAAAGTGGATTTATGCCTTAACGGAATTTGATCTCAGATATCAAGCACCCAAGGCAGTGATGGGGCAAGCCATAGCCGATTTTATTGTCGAACATCATGATGACTCAATCGGCTCGGTTGACATAGTGCCTTAGACATTGTTTTCTGATGGATCGGTTTGTACTCATGGTTGTGGTATCAGCTTGTTCATAATATCACCTAGGAGGGCAAGTTTTGAATTTGCCTATACTATGAAGCCTTATGCCACCAACAATCAAGCTGAGTACGAGGCAGTTCTCAAGGGATTACAACTTTTAAAAGAAGTTGAAGCCGATGTCGTTAAAACCATGGGTGACTCTTTGTTGGCCATCAATGAGCTAGCTGGGGAATATGAATGCAAGAATGATACATTGATGATCTACTATGAGAAATGCCGAGAGTTGATGGATAGTTTTTGGCTAGTGACTTTGACGCATATTCCTCGAGAGCAAAATGTTGAAGCTAATGATTTGGCTCAAGGAGCATCGAGATACAAACCGATGATCAAAGATGTTGAGGTAGAAATCGCTACAATCATAGCCGATGATTGGAGGTATGATGTGTTTAATTATTTGAAGAATCCCTCTCAATCGGCTTCGAGAAAATTGAGATATAAAGCTTTGAGATATGTTTTGTTGTATGACGATCTGTATTATCGAACAGTTGATGGAGTATTGCTACGATGTTTGAGTGCCGATCAAGCGGAGGTTGTGATGGGCGAGGTGCATGAAGGTATATGTGGTACTCATCAATCGGCTCACAAAATAAAGTGGTTGCTTCGATGAGCTAGATATTTTTGGCTGACGATGTTGGAAGATTGCTTCAGATATTATAAAGGTTGTCAAGATTGCTAGAAATCCAGAGCAATTCAAAGAGCACCAGCATCGGCTATGAATCCCATAAGCAAGCCATGGCCGTTCAGAGGATGAGGAATTGATATGATCGACCAGATCAATCCACCTTCGAGCAAAGGACATAAGTTTATATTGGTGGCAACCGATTATTTCACGAAGTGGGTGGAGGCAATACCATTGAAGAAGGTTGATTCTGGGGATGTAACTCAGTTCGTTAAAGTGCACAATATATACCGATTTGGTGTTCCTCAAACTATCACAACCGATCAGGGATCTATCTTTGTGTCCGATGAGTTTGTCCAATTTGCAGAAGCATGGGGATTAAATTGTTAAATTCTTCACCATATTATGCACAAGCTAATGGACAGGAAGAAGCATCTAACAAAAGTCTGATCAAATTGATTAAAAGAAAGATTTCTGAGTTTCCAAAGCAGTGGCATAGCCGATTGGCTAAAGCATTGTGGTCCTAATGGATGGCTTGTCATGGATCGATCCAAGTTCCTCCCTACAAGCTAGTTTATGGGCATGAAGCTGTGTTGCCATGGGAAAGTGTCATCGGTTCAAGGAGGATTGATTTACAAGATGAGTTGACAGCCGATGATTATCATAATCTCATGGTGGACGAGTTGGAAGACTTGGTTCAGTCTAGGATGCGTGCTTTGGAAAAGGTGACAAAAATAAAGAAAGAATCACTCGTCATTATAATAAGAAAGTTGTGCCAAAATCCTTTTCAGAAGGTGAGTTGGTTTGGAAATTGATTCTGCCGATTGGAACTCGTGATAACAAATTCAACAAGTGGTCACCGAATTGGGAAGGGCCTTTTCGAGTTTACAAGTCTATTTCTAAGGGAGCTTATATGTTGCAAGGGCTTGATGGAGAGATTTTTGGAAGAGCTCTCAATGGAAAATATTTGAAAAAAATATTATCCAAGTGTTTGGATCAATTCATGATTCGACTGTGTTATGTCGATACATGGTAGCCGATGTGTTGATATCGCCTTTAGATGGCCGATATAAGTTATATCGCCCTTAGTCTTTTTAACTTATCATAATCGGTTGTGTTCTGCCGATGTGTGATGGCCGATATAAGTTATGTCGCTCTTATTCTTTTTATCTTATCATAGTCGGTTGAGTTCTATCGCTGTGTGATAGCCGATTTGTGATATCGCCCTATGTCAAGCCATAATTTTATCAATGTTTGACATTGTAAAATTAGGGGGGCATACATACATGCATACAAAAATTTGTGGACTTAAAAAAAATTTCAGTGCAAGCAAATTATATCACAGGAGTTCACAAAATTTTACAAGAACCAGCATCAGCATAAGAGGTTACAAAAGTGCTAAGCTCCTATTACATAGATCGGCTCATCCAGACACCATCTTGTTGATAACCGATATTGCCCTTTGCCTAATTTGTTCTATGTTTTCGATGGCTTGGGCATCGGTAGCATCAGTTCCCGGGATCACTTTTAGAGACTTCATAAGATCTGACAAATGCTTGAATGAAGTCTTCAATTTGGATTTAAAGTTTACCATTCTTCTTGATGACTGGAACTATATTGGAAACCCACTCAGCATATTGGCATGGCCGAATGAAACCAGCATCATACAAGCAAGTAATTTTGGCTTTAATAGCGTCATACATATCGGATTTAAATCTTCTAGGTGGTTGCTCAAAAGGCCGATATCCTGGTTTGATAGGAAGCCAATGTTCCACAATCGATCGGCTAAGTCCTGGCATCTCAAAATATTCCCAAGCAAAGAAATCTTTATATTCTTTCAAAAGTTCTATTAGCTCGGTTCTAAAATGAGAGGATAAATTTTTACTAATGAAAGTCGGCCTAGGCCTATCTCCTGGACCTATATCAACTTCTTCCAAATCATCGGCCGACATGAAGCCTTGTCCCAGTTTGCCATCGCGGTCATCTACAGTGTCCTTGGTGTAGAAATTTGAACCCCCCACGACGCCCTCAAAGCAATAATCGAGGCTCTTCATCTCTAATTGGTTGTATGTCACAATCGGACACTTTTAGATAATCTCCTTGCCAAATTTTTCCAAACAAGCAATCAATTTCATCCATCTCCCAAAGAGTTAAATTGACATTGGCAATATTGACTAACCTGTCGGCTGGCACGATTTCCACCTTGTCACCTTGCCATTGGATTAAACTCTGATGCATGGTCAAACGAATACAACAATTTGCGTGAATCCAATCCCTTCCAAACAACAGGCTATATGAACCCTTCCCATCGATGACAAAGAACATGGTAGGGAAAATTTTGATGTCGATTGTCAACTCTACATTTAAAAGCCCTTTGGTTTTCGATGGATTGCCGCCAAAGTCTTTGAGAATCATGTTGGTCTTGATGAGATCATCCGAATTCCTCCCCAACTTCTTAAATGTAGAATATGGCATTAGATTCACTGCAGCTCCACCATCAACCAACATTTTGGACATCGGCTTGCCATTGACAAACCCCTTGACATACAGTGGCTTGAGGTGCCGATGCCTTGTCCGTTCTGGTTTCTCAAAGATAGCTTATTCTGGGGACAAAACCAACTTGACTAAGGATTCTTCCACAAGATCTGCATCGGCTTGGCTAGCCTCATATTCTGCTGGTAATAAAAATACCATGTTAAGCGATGCAGAAGCAACAGTTTTTCCCTTAGCCAACCCTTTTGCCCTGTCGGCTTTGACCTCATCGGCTGAAAGCACCTAGCTCTTAACACGCCACTCTTTCTTTGAGCGCTCTTGCTTTTTCTTCTTCAGCTGATGATTGATCTGCGCTTGATCCACTTATCATGCCATGTTTTTGTTCTCTCTTTGTAAATCATGGCATTGTGATAAGCCTTGTCCCTCCATTCTTCGACCTCGGAGAGCTACATCTTCCTACGGGCCCCGGCTTGATTAAAGTACATGTTCCATTTCTGGATAGCCCAGTATGCCCTATGCTCCAACTCAATGGGTAGATGGCATGTTTTTCCATAGACGAGTTGGTGGGGTGACATCCCAAATGGCGTCTTGTATGCAGTCCGGTATGCCCAAAGTGCATCAGGTAGTTTCCATTTCCATGACTTCCCCATCTCTTGAATAGTCTTCTGTAGAATATTCTTAATCTTCTTGTTTGAAGTTTCAGCCTAACCGCATGTTGGGCTCCAAGCACCTTCAGGAAGTTTTGGAAGGTATTATCAATGAATGAGACCCTCCGTCACTTATCACCATCCTAGGTGTTTCGAACTGAGGAAAGATGATTTCGTGAAACATCGTTCGGGCATGCTTTGTGTCAGCAACTCTGCATGGCATAGCTTCTCCCACTTGGACACAGTCGACGGCCACCAAGATGTACTCACAATCATAGGACTTTGGAAAAGGTCCCTGTTGGTATTTCTTACGGCCACAGATAAAATCCGCAAGCGCATGGAATACCGTTGTAGCACTTCACCCAAGGAGTATTCCAAGGGGTATTGAATCACAAGGAACGATGTGGTTTATCTCGGAGTCAGGTTCATCCAAGGACACCAAATTTATGTAGGCTAAGGTATAGAGAGGATTTTTATGGTTGCGGCTCTAAGAAACTGGTAAATTACTTTACCTTCCTTACTTACTTTGGATGCCAGCTTACACTCGGTATGACGAGTGACTCCGGCCTACAGCTCTACGACGTACCCGAACGTGGATGGTTACAAAGGACAGACAGGGCTGTCACTACTTGCCGCCTACCTCTCAACCCGCAGAGTACGCGGCAAACAAATGTAAACGATAGCATAGAAACCACGCCTACACTATCGAATACTACTCTAGCCTCGTGCAAGAGCACCCATCCTCATCAGGGGTCTTAGTACTAGAGCAACCACGAATGGACGATGATCCCGTAAGTAAATGCGGTAAAGTAAATTACTCAAAGTAAATGTATAACAATCATAGTAAATCATGAACACTTACTTTATTGAAGAAAGTATTCAGCGAGGTACATGGCCGAAGGTTGGTGTCGGGACATCGGACACTCCTCCGAACTACCCCTCGGAGAGAACTCCGAACTTTGGGGCACTCCTTTCAGAGCTTCCCCTCACTCTCTAACCTATTTTTCTAAGCACTAGAGACCTAGCACTAAGCCTTTGGAGTGAAGCTTTATTCTTCTTGGGATGTGTGTTGAAATGAAGTGGAGTGCCTCCTTTTATAGCCCTCAATGGCAGTTGGAAGTCGGTTGCAAACCGTCATAACCCCCTAACCACCATTGAGGATGACTAGGGAGCTGCCACGTGGAAGATGGGGCGATTTGGCCTTAACCATAGTTCGGCCGAACCAGGCGTTCCGCCGAACCCTGGTCAGTGCCAAATCCCACCAACTTTCTCTAGGCACTGGCATGTGGGTACATGTGGCATGTCGATACCACGGTGGTACATGTCCATGATTATCCTCGTTAATCTCCTTATAAGGTATTGGTGACAATTCCCATAGTGAGCTAGTTCATCTAAGCAAGACTAAACGTTCCTAAACCAACATCTAGTCATATTAATACCCAAGGTATCAATGGCATAGGGTAATCAAACTAGGCTGAGTATATAGGAACCATCCCACATGACATTAGAAAAATAATGCAATTTAAGAGAAAGCGAGATACTTTACAAATAGGCACAATATGCTCAATGAGAACTGCATGACTTGCCTTGCTCTTGTGCTGTGAGGACTTTTGCAATGACCTCGAAGTAAAGTGGTGCGTCGAAAAAGCTAGAATCTACGTGACAAACAATACACTCAAGCAAACAGACTATAAGTCTACTAAAACAGGCAACAAAACCATTTTTAAGGGATTCTAGGAATTTTTATGGATTTTCTGCAATTGGAATGGACTCAAATGGAGATCAGATGAATTTTCTATAAATTCTAGAAGACTCATTGTATTTATCTATATACAGAAAAGTCCTTAATCGATTTATTGCGTAATAAGCCCGAGGGCTGATGTCAGTGAGGGGGAAGACCAACGCCGGCAGACAGGTCCCACCTGGTAGTGGCGCGCAGGTGTGCGGCTCACGGTGGACTGGGTCCATGGGCCGAAGGGAATGAGCGCACCACGTGACACACACGTGGTGCCGACGCGACAGCCATGCCGCAGACACACGGACGGGGCGGCACCGATGTGGTGCCCAGGTGGCGTCGACACAGGATGGCATCGAGGTGACATGCGGACGATCCGGATTCACCCTAGGGTGAATCCGACGGTACGACCGAAAGGGCAGCGGCTTCACCGAACGGTAGGGTGCGGCGGTGGCCCTGTGGTGGCGCGCAGGACCCTATAGTCACAGGCGGCGTGTGGCAACAGTGCAGGAGAGGCGGCGCGTGCGAGCGAAGTGGCGAGCACACTCGGGGGAAGGAGGAAAGGGGAGGGACGAGCTCACCACAGTGGCAGTTCCCGGCGCGGAGGGAGAGGATGGTGAAATCGGCAAATGCAGCGGCCATCCAGCGAGTTGAAGGGCAGACGGGGTCCTGCGATACCTTGGGAAGATGAGAGAGAGGGATTGAGCGGAGGAGAGGGTGCCCGGCAGCGAGAATCACCGGCCGGAAGGAATAAAAGAGACGTTGCTCACCGATGCACAAGGGGAATGGTGTTCCAGTGATGGAAAGTGGCGTCCAAGTGGTGGCCGAGGGTCCTTGCGATCCCACGAACCTGACGGCGGCAACAGCATGGCTCGGCAGTGAACAAAGCAACGGCTAGAGGTGACTAGGGCAACGGGAGAGTGGCGGCACTAGGGTTCGACGGTGCAGGAGCAACAGAGAGTGCGAGAGTTGCTGGCATCTTGGGGAAATGGAGGAGCGAAGCTCGGGGGCATGATTTATAGCCATTGGAGGCTCAGACGTGGTTTGAAAGGGGCGAAAATGGTGGCAGCGTGGGGAGAGAGGGGATAGGAATGGTCGACGGATTTGAATTTGGAATCCCCTCCGTTTCATCTCACTTGCACACGGGAGGAGTGAGGGAGAGGGAGTGTGGTCCTCGGGACGGCATAGAGTGGGCGCAAGGGGCGTGGGGAGAGCAGCGGCGTGGCGCGCCCCGCTCTCTCTGGCCGGAGGTTGGGGACGGATTCGACAGGTGGGGACCACCTGTCAGTGTGTCGGGAGAGAGAGGGAGGCAAGGTGGACTTCGCGATCAGCTAGGCCACAACCATAGGCCGGTCCAATGGAAGGAAGGGGAAAGCGCGGGCGCGGGTGCAGGCGTGGGCACAGGCCAGAAGAGGAACGGGCCAAATACGGCCCACAGCCAAGGAGGAAAAAAGAAAAAAAGAAAAAGAAAAGGGAATTTTGGATTTAATTTAATTCCAATAATCCTATTCCAATTATTGAAATTATTTCCTTTGCTCCAAAAATTCCAAAAAAGTTGTTGTTAGTGTATTTTGACGTGGGGAATTTAGGAAAAATCCCACCAAGCCAGTTTCACTTATTAAATAGATTTATTAATTTGGGTTCTGTTGATGAGAAAAGCTTCCCACGCACTGACCTGAGAGATTTGTTTTACTCTAGTGCAGGTCCAAGTTGATTGCCTTTGGTGGAGTTCGGGCGTGCCAGTTGGTTTGATCCTGTAACCAACAAGAAAACAGGAAATATGTGTTTCGGTTAGGATTAGATCCTACTCGATCGGCTAAACAAATTAATAAACATATAATCGGTATCCCAACACACGTTTAGATTAAGTGATTGGGATAGATCGGTAGTATACAAAGACAGTATAAACCACTTAGATCCAAAAGTACATTAGGATAAAAATTATATGTATTCATAACCCAGCCGATGTCGCAGATCTAATGTAAATCGGCTAGTACTCCGATATGTTTTATAAAAAGATATTAACCTGAGTTAAATGCGATAAACCTAGATCAATCGGCTGTTGCAATGACTCAACAGATTGATACCGGCTTACAGCATTTTAAATAGATGAAGTTCTTAATAGAAAAGACGGCTCTAATACATCTAATAGCAATTAATACTGAAAAGACGATTAAAACAGGTAAGGCCGGCTGAAACCCCAGCAATGTCTCCAATGGAAAACATTATGCCGAATAGATCTTATAACCTCTAAAAGTGACTTAACAGGTCGATTTAATATAACATTAAGTACAAAAAGAGATACTAGATCTGTATGGGCTAATGAGAACCCCTCGAGACGGTAGACACGCCATATAATCTAAATCAACATCTAGATCTAGCTCTATCGGCTGCTGTCTTCAGAGAGAACTCAGCCGACAGCGAGATAGATCTAGACATTGCCTAGATTATATGTCGCGTATGATAACTTAAGCAGTTTATAGCATCGAAATTAGAGTATCATAACGATGGAAGCACTAACCCCGACGATACAAGCCACTTGTAACAAGGAATTACCTCGTTTGGAGATCGATGTCGATACAGCCCGAGCAAAAGCAAGAACTTGTCGAGAAAAGTAAAACGAAAAGGTTTGACGATGTGTCGAGATTTTATTGATTGTTGATATATGTTTTACAAGCCCTCAGGTCTTATTTATACCCGGATACACAATGAGTCCGTGACGGACACGTTTCCTATTAGAGATCAAATCTCTAAACGAACCGACATTATCACGAAAGGAAACTATACAAAATATCCTAACTTAAAAGATACAATTGCCGTTGTAGGACCTTATCCATAGATGGCAACATTTTTAACGTACTTTGGAAACCGAATCCAATACTTTATCTTTAAACTTTTCTTTCGGGATTGGCTTCACTTCTATCCTTAATCGGAATCGGCCATAGGCTACCCTGGTCCGACTCGGACTCAACCGACTGGTTTCGCAGCCGATTCGGACTTAGCCCGATGCGGCCTCTGTTTGTCCGCAGATCATGCGTTTCCTCCGATTCCGCTTCAATCTCGACCTCGAACTCAGGGATTTGCTTACCAAATTTGGTCGTTAACACATGCCCCCCAAGTCCGTGACATAATAATGTTATGGATTTTGTGCAATTTTGAACTCCCGTGTAACCCTATGTCGAATCTGCTTCGGCCGTTACGAAAACTCTTTAAATAACAACTTCCTTGCACCGAACAACTCACGCCGTCAGAGCAAATCCACAACAACAAATGTCCTCGAGTTCTCCGGTGACACCTCCTTCTTTCTGAAGCTCGTAGCGGCGATTTCCGACCCAAGCGCTCCAATGGCAATTTCCGCCGCTCCATCAGCCTCATCCTCCACTGAGTTCTCTGAGGTATGCCCTAATCGGCTAAAAACCCTCTCCTCTGTTTGCTTTCAACTGTACATATGAATGCTAGGGTTTTGATTCTGAATTCTTCTTTTTTCCCGATTGTAGCACCTCAGCCATCAAACAGTGATCCCAAGTTTGCTCGGCAACAGAGACCCCACTAACCTTATCATAGCCGAAACTGATAGAATGCCATATAGGAGAACCCTAGCCTAAGCCACTAGATGGTACCTTCAAATCCTGGCCATCCATGGACAAGTCTTGGCCGGCATGGTATAAGAGAATGCAGCCGGCCAAGCAAAACCACTGGGAAGAAATGGGGATAGCCCAATGCCTAGCACTGTCAGTGGCCGATATGCCTAAGGACGAACCGCTGATGTCAGCCGCCACATATTTCTGGAACAACACCCTAAAAGCCTTCATCTTCCAGCAAGGCCCCATGACTATCACCTTAGCCGATCTAGTTATGATCACCGGATTGGATATTCTGTCATCGGCTAACCCAAATAGGCTAGAAGGCAAGGGCCAATTCTCCTTCAAGACCAAAGCAATAGGGGGCTGGAACGGCTATGTGGCCATGAACATGAGTGATGGGCCGATCAGCACCAGGGAGCACGCCGCATTCCTTATGATATGGCTCGAGAAATTCTTTTTTTGTGGATCCAGCTACGGGCCAATAGCCAACTAGCAGGTGGTAGCCGAGGCCTTGGTGGACTAACAGAAACTACCCTTAGGCAAATTCCTCCTCGGCTACCTATATCAAACCCTGAACCAAGCCGTCTCCAAGATTGCCGCCAATGCCAGTGTCAACACTGGAGGGCCTTGGTGGTTTCTCCAGCTCTGGTTAGAGCTGATGACACAGAAGATTTCTGGTCGGCCACAGTTAGCCGATGCTTGTTTCCTGCTCCTGGAGTCGACTGAGGACGATGAAGGAAATGAAGTGACTACCAGGAGGTGCCAGTCATTTGAAGAAGCAGCAGCCACCCACGCGGGGTCAAAGCAAACGGCTGATTTACTAGTCGAATAGTTTCTCTCTCTATACGACGGTTTTGCCAGGGATAACCAATGTTGGTTCTTTTATGAGGACAGGGCATCCTTTGAACTGCCAGTCGAATTCGATTTTTATTAGATCAACTCGGCCGATCACCCCAGATGCAGAGAAATATTCACCACAGCTCTCTCTCCATGCATTCTGCCAACTGGGATCCATTAGGGCCGATACGTCGTCAAGACATAGGAATTTTATTACCCAATGTCAGCCGACAGACAGTTTGGACTTGGGCAACTACCCATCGGCTGTTATTATGCCGATAATATCAAAACCCAAGGGGTAGTGGACTCCAAGTTAGTAATGAACAGGCTGATGGATATAGAAGGCCCACCCCTCGGTAGCATCGGAGTCATGGAACTGGCCCACAAAAGGAGCTCGGCCTACGACAGGTGGTGGGTGGAAATAAAGAAGCACATCTTTCATCATCGGTCGTCCATGTACATCACCCTACTGCCAGACAAAATCCCTTCAGTAAGCTCTTCACCCTTGAGTACTTTCTGTTTTGAACAATCGACTGTTCTTGCTAACTAATACTTGAATCTTTTTCTCCTTGCAGATGACAGAAATAGACCCTCCAACGGTCAGCAACTCCGGGGTTGCCATTGAGTATCGTCTGGGTATCCTTCCAGGTGGCTGCGGATACGCCCCATCAGCAATCGGGTGGGAAGCGCCGAAACTGAAGACCTTGTTGTATGGGCAAATTCGCCAGCCGATGACAAGGAAGAAGAGGGCTGCTCCACCAGCTGCGAAACCATCGGCTGCTCCTGCAAAGAGACAGAAGAAAAAGAAGCCGAGCGCGCCAGCCGACAGCCTCCCGTCAATCGATCCAAACGTCAAGAGGTTATGGACGAAGAGGTCTCTCGGGTCGTCGAGGAAGCAACTGCATCAAGCAACACAAGCAATAATTCAATCAACCCGCCAGCCGACGCTTCATGCCCGCCAAGCCTCCTGCTCCAAAACGGCCGGTAAGCGCCTTATCCTTTAGAACTTGATTTTCAAACTATTTTTACCTAGGCCTTAACTAAATCTTATTTGTTAGTTTAAGAGATTAGCCGGCCGCACTCCTCGCCCAGCTTCACCAGTAGCCCTTTCAACTTATCTCTTTGTTTGCCTGTATCTTTGTAGTTAGCCGATCATTACTAACACTTGTCTTCTATGTAGCACCCTTGGTCTCCATCGGATGCCCCCCAAGATTCAAGTGAACGCACTCAATCGGCCAAGGGCAGCCATGATGCCGAGGAAGTCGCTACTCCAACCAACCAGGACACCGAAGAGGTGGCTGCTTCGGCTAGCCACGATGTCGCAGAGGCTGCTGCCCCAGCCAGCCTGGTTGCCGAGGAAGCGGCTGTTCTAGCTCCTGTCGTGCGAGTAAGCTTTACATCTCTACCCTTTTCTTTTAGAACCTGGAAAATAGACCGTCCTATCCCTGTCTGACTGCTCTGTCTTTGTTCATAGACTCTAGCCGAATTGCTCCCCTTTGACATCAAAGAGTTCGTCGGCGAGGAAGAAAACGAAGCAACCAACCCGGACAAAACCTTGGTAGCCGACGAGACCAAAGAGAAGCTTCAAGACATCCGCCATCGGCTAGACATTGACGTCGACCGGCTGGTTGTGGAGTGTGGATCGGCTCAGACTCACTTCTATGAAGTCGAAGACAAGATCCCTGATGACCTGGACAAAAAGATCTCGAAGGCCGTCTACATCGATCAGCATCGATCCAGGCTAGAGCGAGCGATGTGCAGGATGCTTGAGTGGCTGGCTCAAGCTGATCTAGCGGCCAGGATTGACGCGACCGTGAAAAGCGTGGTGGCTGAGAAAGCAAAGTTAGACGAACTATTGGCCGAGCCGTCGGCCACACAAAGCGAGATCAATGAGCTTGAGCTAGAAGAAGCTGGCCTGTTGTTGCAGCTGGAACAGTGCAGGGCAAAAATTACTGCCAAGAAACAATTGCTGGCCGATCTCCCCAAGGCTCAAGAAGATCAAAGGGGCAAGGTGACTGCCACTATAAAGCGCTTGGGAGAGCTGAACAAAACGGCCAAAGCAGTCCCTGGCACCGAGCAAGAAGACAAGGCCGTAGTTGATAAAGTCAATGCCATCAAGGAGGCATCAATAGCAGCTATAGACAACTTCTTAGGGTTGTAATTCGTGACTTGTATTTTGCTCGTGGATTCATAACTTTGTAATCGGGTGTTTGCGTCCTTAATCCAATCACATGCCTTCTGCCGATTCACTGGTCCTTATATCCAAATGCCGTGAAAAACTTGAAAATCCCAAAAAAAATTTTAAGTCCTCTGTTTCTAATTTCTGACTTCTGTATGTTTCTGATTTCCAACTTCTGTATGGTATATCCCCCTAATTTCATCGACGATGTCTTCAGCATTGATAAAATTATTAATCCAAACAATCCAACATTTGTCGGCTAGATTGAGCCGATTTGGAAAGATCAGAGGGGAAAAAACTTAAGAGTAAAACATCCTAAAGGCGATGTGTGTATCTGCACAACACATCGGCTAGCATGAATTGGCAAAACTTAGCCGAATCATGAGTTGATCCAAATGCTGGTGTAATATTTTTTCAACTATTTGCCATTAAGAGTCCTTCCAAACACCTCTCCATCCAATCCTTGTAGCATGTAGGCTCCTTTGGAGACGCATTTGTGGATCTTGAAAGGCCCTTCCCAATTAGGTGACCACTTACCGAATTTGCTGTCTCTTGAGCCGATCGGCAATATCAATTTCCAAACCAACTCGTCTTCTTCAAAAGATTTTAGCACAACTTTCTTGTTGTAATGACGAGCCACTCGTTCCTTGTCCCTAGTCACCTTTTCCAACGCGTGCATCCTTGATAAAACTAGGTCTTCTGATTCATCCACCATTAGATTATAATAGTCATTGGTTGTTAGCTGATCTTGTAGTTGAACCCTTCTTGAGCCGATGATGTTTTTCCATGGCAGAACTGCTTCATGCCCATAGACCAATTTATATGGAGGCACCTGGATGGATCCGTGGCAAGCCATCCGATAAGCCCACAATGATTCGGCCAATCGACTGTGCCATTGCTTCGGGTATTCGACGATCTTCCTCTTTATCAACTTGATCAAACTCCTATTTGAGGCTTCTGCTTGCCCGTTAGCCTGAGCATAATATGGTGAAGAATTTAGCAGCTTAATTCCCATGCTATCGGCAAACTGAACAAACTCGTCAAAGACAAAGATAGATCCCTGATCTGTAGTGATAATTTGAG
Source organism: Oryza australiensis (assembly GCA_019925245.2). Lineage (NCBI taxonomy): Eukaryota > Viridiplantae > Streptophyta > Magnoliopsida > Poales > Poaceae > Oryza > Oryza australiensis. The sequence continues at coordinate 130,773 of JAIFGZ020000255.1, forward strand.
GGACACCGAATCTGTATATAATGTGGTTCTTCACAAATTTGATTGTGTCCCCAGAGTCAACCTTCTTCAAGGGAATTGCTTCCACCCACTTGGTAAAATAATCAGTTGCCACCAATATAAATTTATGCCCTTTGCTTGAGGATGGATTAATTTAGCCGATCATATCGATTCCCCAGCCTCTGAACGGCCAAGGCTTTATAATGGGGTTCATAGCCGATGCTGGCACCCTCTGGATGTCTCTAAATTTTTGGCAATCTTGGCAGACCTTGTAAAATCTAAAACAATCTTCCAGCATAGTCAGCCAAAAGTACCCTGCTCTCCGAAGTAACCACTTCATCTTATGAGCCGATTGATGCGTGCCATAGATTCCTTCATGAACTTCTCCGATAGCCACTTTGGCCTGATCGGCACCTAGGCATCTGAGCAACACGTCATCAATCGTCCGATAGTATAAATCTTCATCGAGCAAAACATATCGAGAGCCTTGTAATGCAATTTCCTTGAAGCCGACTAGGACGGATTTTGTAGATAGTTGTACACTTCATATCTCCAGTCGTCGGCTGACATGGTTGCAATTTCTATTTCGATTTGTTTCGTCATCGGCTTATAGCCTGATGCCCCCTGAGCTAGATCATTGGCCTCTGAATTTTGCTACTTGCGAATATGTTTCAAGGTTACTAGCCAAAAATTGTCCATCAATTCTTGGCATTTCTGATAATAAATCATCAGTGCATTGTTCTTGCACTCATACTCTCCTGATAGTTGGCTGATGACTAATAGCAAGTCGCCAATTATCTCGATGGCGTCAACTTCAACTTCCTTGAGCAGTTGTAATCCCTTGAGCATGGCTTCATATTCTGCTTGATTGTTTGTTGCTTGGGGTGTAATGGAAAAAGCAAACTTGAAACTTGCCCCCCTGGAAGAGATTATCACCAAGCCGATGCCACATCCGTTGGTGCAAACCGAGCCATCAAAAGTCAAAGTCCATGGCATGATTTCCACCGAGCCGATTGAATCATCTATGTGTTCTACTATCAAATCGGCTATAGCCTGTCCTTTCACTGCCTTGGGTGCCTGATAGCTTAAGTCAAACTCTGTTAAGGCAAAAATCCACTTCCCAATTCGTCCTTTCAGAACTGGAGCCGATAGCATATACTTCACTACATCGGCTTTTAATACCACAGTGCACTCGTTAGACAATAGATAATGCCGTAACTTCGTGCATGAAAAATACAGGCACAAACATAACTTCTCCACTGGTGAATACCTTGTCTCCGCATCCAGAAGTCGTCGGCTGAGATAGAAAATTGCCTTCTCCTTCCCTCCGATCTCCTGAATCAAAACTGAGCCAATTGATTTCTCGTCGGCTGACAGGTATAGCTTGAATGGCACCCATTTTGTGGAGAAATCAGAATTGGCGGGGAGCTGAGGTAATATTTTATGTTGTCCAAGGCTTTCTGTTGTTCTGCCCCCAAGTGAATGCTTGATCGGCTTTGAGCCGAAGCAAAGGTGTGAACGGCTCCATCTTCTCTGACAGATTTGCTATGAATCGTCTGATGAAGTTGATTTTGCCGATCAGGGACTGCAATGCTTTCTTGTCTTTCGGAGGTTGAATCGTCTTAATGGTGTTGATGTTTCTGGGTGTGACCTCGATTCCCCTCTCATGAACAAGAAATCCCAGGAACTGGCCAGCCGATACACCAAACGCGCACTTGATAGGGTTCATCTTCAGGCCATACTTCCTTGTTCTTTCCAGGACCTGCCTTAGATCGGCTATATGGTCTTCTATCTCCCTAGATTTGACAATGACATCATCGATGTAGATCTCTACTAGGGAGCCGTGACATCCTAAAAATCGGAGAATCAAAATCGGAACGTAAAAAAATCGGAACTTTCAAAACCGTAGCCTATTGCTTCTTCTCGGGTTTGTCGCTTCTTATTTGCCGCTCGTTGCATAAATTGTTACGTGATCAATTCCCTTTTCGGAGTTTTTGGATGGTTTCGGAGTTGTCAAAACGGTGATGCGAAAGCCGCATCACGATTTTAAAAAGGAATCCGGGGAAAAGTGTGGATTTGTGAAAACGCATTTCGAGTAATATAAAATAAAAATTTTGGTTGGGAGAAGATAAATTAAGACACAAATAATAAAATTCTCGGGAGGCGTACTCGAAATTTGGGAAATTTTTGAAAATAAAATGGGTGAATTATGAAAATTTGGAAAAAGAAATTTAAATAAATATGAAAAATAATTATGGAAAATAAAAGTCAAGAAAAAGTTTAAAATATAATGCTAAAAATTATTTTTGGGATATTAGGATTTATTTTGGAATTTTTAGAAGGAAAGAAAATAGAAAATGAGAAAAGAAAATGGAAAATCGGGAAAAAGTGAAAGTTCACTGTTCATTAGCCGCCAAGTGTTCGACGCCGTGCCGGCCCGGCGCGCGCGCGCGCGGCCGCCGGCCGTACGCGCCCGCGCCCGCGACGCGCCACGCGCGCCCGCCGCGCGCCGCGCGACCGCCGCGCCCGCGCCGCAGCAGCGCGCCCGTATCCCTTGCCCCCACTCCGCGCGCGCCACGCGCGCGCCAGGCGGCACGCGCGCCGCGCCGCCCGCGCCACGCGCGCCGCGAGCACCGCGCCGAGCCGACCCGCGCGCCGCGCGCCCGCGCACGCACCGCTGCGCCTCGCCCGCCGGCCGCTCCGCGCGCGCGCGCGCCACGCGGCCGAAGCCGCGCTCCGGCCCCTACTGCGCGCGCACGCCGCTCCGGACTCCCGCCGCGCCGTGCGCCTCGCGCCGCCGCGTCTCGCCCGCCGTACCCGGCCCGAGCCGCGCGCGCGTGTCGCGCCGCGCCGCGCATGCCCGAGCCGTCCCCCTCTCTCCTCGCGCGCCGCGCGCGCCGCGCCTATAAAAGGCCGCGCCGCGCCATTCCACCGCACCGCCACCGTGACCTCGCCGTTTCCGAGCGCCACCGCCAAAAGCCGCCGCCGTTTAGCCGCGCCGCCGCGCGCAAGCCGGCCCCGAGCCCCTTGCTCCTCCCCGAGCGCCATCGCCGGTAAGCCCCGCCGCCGCCCCTTTTCCCTTGTGCGCTAGCGCCGCCGCCGCCTCGTTTTTGGCCGAGCCCCGGCCGAACACCTTTCGGTAAATGAACAGTCGCCGAGAGAAAAAGAATAGAAAAAAAAAAAAAAAAAAAGAAAAATAGGGAAAAATTAGGAAAAATTTTGGAAAATTTGGAAAAATATTTTGGGATGATTTGAGTAAAATTTTGGGGAAAAATAAATTATTTTCTCGCATGTTTTCTCGGTGCAATGTTTGAAAATCGGAATCGGGTGTTTTCCGAAATTTCCAATCGCATCGTTTTTCGATCCGGATCCCGTTTAATTCTTTCCCGCCATCGAAATGGGTTTCGCTTTTGTGCTCAAACCCTCAAATTTCGAGCATGAATTTTCTTCGCTGATATTTTCAAACGTAATTTCCAAATTTATTACGATCGCCGATTTTGCGAAAACCCTAGGTCATCAACTCGATTCCAAAACCCGGATTTTTCCTCCAACCCTTGTTCTAACTCGAGTAGAATTTTCGACAAAACTCTTTGAAGTGGTTTTCATGGCTTTTGTGATTCTTTTCGATCTCTCGGTGTTTAGTTGAATTCTAACTGAATTCAATTAATCTTTCGCACGTACGGGTAGCGCGCGAAGAAACCGGCAACGACCTCGTGAAGATCCCACCCTCAAGTGTGCGAGCAAGGCAAGTCTTCACACCCTTTGAACATATTGATCCCCTTTGCGAAATGATGTTATTTTAAACTCTAAACATGCATGCTTTACCGGATTGCCTATACTTGTTATGCCATACCTTGCTATTGTTTACCTTTAGAATTACTCCTTGTAACTCGCAATGTGATACAAATAACCGAAGCATAACTTCGGTCAACCGCTTAGCCCCGCTAAACTTAGACCATGCATACTCATGACTTTATGAAAAAGCTTTGTGCTTGGGCAACTACCTTAGGGAAGGTAGTTGAGATTCGGCATGTGGAAACATGAGCGCCACATGGCCCCGATGAACTAAGTTTGATGAAAATTGAAAGTACTATACAAATGTTTTAGACGGCGCTGGATGATTTGGGTGGATTCCGGAAAAGGCAAGTGCCGACCCCGGTCAATTAAGGACCGAGCCATGAGATAGCCGGAAACGAGCCGCACAACCGTACTTCTCGAATGGGTATAGACCTAGCCGACTAGGTAGCCGAGCGGAGGCGTATCCTTGCATAGATGGTTCTCTATGATGTGGTTATGGGATGAGAATGAGGCTGCGGCCTTTGTTATAAATGGTGAAATTAAACTACCGTTAATTAAACTTAAAGATTGGAAATGTCTTCCCTTACCCCGGTGCGCTTAACTCCTCTCACCGCTAGAAAAGGACGGCTAGAGTGCATGAGGGCTAAAGTTCATGGAGCGGGTACGCCAAAGTGAGGTTATCGAAAGGCTTTGCCGTGGCCGTCTCATGTGTTGGGACGTAGGCTCATTTGTTGGGTGTCGCGGAGTACGGGTAAAGTGTACATCCACCGCAAGGTGAATGAATCAATCTATTCGAATAGCCGTGCTCGCGGATATTGAGCATCGTGACAAGACTTTCGCTTGGCTAGATTTTAAACTTAAAACTGCTGGGATGGGTTTGCATGATGATTTTGTTCGGTGGATCAACTTCTCGAGAATGCGAGAAGGGGTGGACTCCCAAAATCATGACGAACCGGAGACGGGAAGCCATCCTTGGAATCACAATGGATGGTAGACGAACCGTCGCCGGATTAATGAACCATGAAATTAAAACTTGATTTTGGCTAGTCGGTAGGCTTGTGAAAAGAATTGAAAAACCGGCTTTACGCAAAAATAACCCTAGCCGTGTTCTTTGAATATCCCTATCATATGCATCAATTCTGTGTTGACTTGCTGAGTACGGTTGGTACTCACCCTTGCTATACGCACAAACCTCCAGCTGATGGGAATGAAGAGCCAGAAGACCCCTACGCGTACTACGCGGAGGGCGAAGGAACTGACGGCGCATATTAGACCTTAGTCCCGGTGTTGCTCGTGGCAATGGACAAGCCGCCGCCTTTCCGCCGCCTTATCTAAACTCGTTTTTATGTTGTATTCGGACCATAAGGTCCCGTGGATTGAACAATGCCTTCGGGCCTATTTATGTAATAATGGTATTGTAAGACTATTCGTGCATGTGTACTGACATCCAAGATCGCATTCGTGGGTACCAACTACTTGATCCAGTGGAATGGTACTATGAACACGAAAGATTCCCGACTCAAAATCGGGGTCCACAGAGCTGGTATCGAGCCATGCGACCGTAGGCTAAGACCAAATGGCGCCCTACCCCTAACTAGATGGCTAAAGGGAAATATCCCTACGTAGGATCAATTTTAAACTATTATTTCCGAAAATGCAAATATATCTTTTCTACATCCGTATTTCTTTTTACCAAATGATTATGATAGCTTCCTCTCGCTAACCCTAAGTTGCCCGTAAAGCGATGTCAAACCACGACGGAACCTGGGAAGTCACTATCCCGCGAGACGAGGGGTTCGTGGTACAACTTCAGTCTCTACTATGGTGCTTGAGATATCCGGAACCGCCCACTTATCACACCAAGAGACATGGCTCCGAGATGTATCCAGCCTGGAGGCAGCCGTGTCCATAGAAGCCCGCATGGGGAGTGAGACATCCTACGCTTCCACACTCGCTACCCCGGGACCTAGCGAAAGCGCTATTCAGATGCCGCTCGCGAGGCCTTCCTCCGCCTTAATGCGGAACACCGTGCCGAACTCACAATGACAGAGTTCGTGCATCACCCTTATCGCGAAGAGGGCAACCCGGTCTGCACCGTGGAGGCTACCCCCTGCTGCTACAACCCGATGGTCACGCGTTTATCGCGTTGGGCGGAGACAGCAGACGATCGTTACGAGGAGGCCCCGCTCGAGATCAACGATCGCAGCCACGCCAATGATCGGTCGCCGCCACCAAGGCCGTGGAGACCAGATAAGCATGCCGCACATACGCCGCAGCCAATGGTGCTCGATGAGCAACTCTCGGACCGCTACATGGCCCGAGGGAGGCTCTAGTAGAGCTGGAAGAGCAGCTCAGAAAAGCAAGCAGCAGATCAACCGCCTAGAGGAACAACTGCACACTCACTGTCTACGCCGCAGTACTTCCACCGAGCCCGTACCATCACATCCCGCCCCGTGCCCGACCACTATTACCATATAACTCCAAGCAAGCTTTGATACTTTTCAAGCTATGATGGAGCAAGCTTTCATGTTGAGCACAGAGCCTGCACCATACCTGGTCGACCCCACTGCTGCCACCCCGAGCTCCGTACCAGACCCTCCGAGCCGGGATCGGGAGAGGGTAACCCCATCCGATCCACACCGACACGGAGTCCGAGGCGGAGCCCATGGAGATCAAATGGGAGTCTAGCGACACCGACTCAATGGAGGAGGAAGTTCCCCCTCGTCGCTTGACTCACACGGGAGGCCCCCTCACCCGCCAGACTGCTCGCAAGAGTACGCGGCCACCGAGTCGAAAGATTCGGCGTGACTCCGAGGCCGCCACCTCCGAGCCGTGGGGACTTCGGTTTGCTTCAGCGACAGACCACCCGCTTCCGGCGCCTGGCACTTGCGGGTGGTTGGATGACTAGGCGGAAGGACCTTCCCGACCCAGCAAAGACTTCCTATTTACCCTTAATTAGTTGATCTAGCTGAACGATATAATTAATATTGCTATCTGGCATGGAGGGCTGTGTGTACACACCATGTACCCCCTTATGTAATATGATGAACCTGGGCATCGCCTTGCGATGTCTTAATTCGTATGCTATTTATTGTTTCACCTTGCCTGTTGAGTGAAGATCATTCGTAGGAACTTGAAGAAAAAAATTCCTGTGAACCATAACATAAACTAGATCGCTCTCTTAATTCATCTCCCTTCTTCGATGGCACATCGTCGCAGAGCCGCGCAACCAACGAAAACCCGCCGGAACCCAACCCTCCACCTCGGCGGAGGTCATGGCTATGCACCGCCTACTCCAAGCGATCGCCAATAATCAAGGAGGTCGAGGAGGATGAGTCCGGGAGTTCATGAGAGCTAAGCCGCCCACTTTTTCCACGGCCGAAGAACCTATGGACGCCGAAGATTGGCTAAGAGTGATAGAAAAGAAGCTAACCCTCGTCGAGTCCGAGAAGCCGATAGAGTGATCTTCGCTACTAACCGTTGGAAGGTCCCGCGAGTGACGGTGGGACACCTACAAGGAGACACGAGCTGAAGACGCCGCGAGCCAACATGGGAGGAATTCACGGCTGCGTTCGTGAGAATTTCGTGCCCCAAGTAATGAGGATGAAGAAGAACGAGTTCCGCAGATCGCGTCAAGGGAACACCTCAAGACAGGAGTATCGAACAAGTTTACCCAGCTTGCCGTTACGCCACCAAGTGACTGGCGACGAAGAAGAAAAGATAGACAAATTCATTGAGGGACTAAATGACGAACCGAGGGGACCGATGATCGGGCAGATCACACCGCTTCCAAAGCCTCATCAACAAGGTCGTCCGACTTGAGCATGACCAAAAGGTGGTGGACAATAACCGCAAAGGAGGCTCGCTATGGCTCGCCCATTTCGGGAACGCCACAACGCCCCAAGGGAGCCACCCCGTCCGGATGGAAACCAAACGTCCCGGCAACGGTCGTCCTCTCGCTTCCGACCATGTCAACCGGTCAGCTACACCACGCCTTCGTACACCCACACCAACCCTAGCCGCTCCAGAAGAAGGAATGTGAGTCGTTTCAATCGCGGAGAATTCGGGCATTACTCCAATAGCTGCCCAAAACCACGCAACACCCCGTGCGCACCGGCGCGCCAATGCCACACCCGTCCGAGGAACCCCCACCCTCGCGGCGGACGAGGTCCTGCTCAGACCCCGCTACCCAACGAGGCCGCCACCGGGTTTCGACGTGGCAGTGAATCATGTGCGGGCGAAGAAGCACAGGAGGACCGAGCGTATTGATGGGTATGTTCTCTATCAACTCTACACCGCTTAAAGTTTTATTCGATCTCGGAGCCTCGCATTCATTCATATCTTCCCAAGTAAGCAAACAACACCACCTACACCAAGTAGCACTTAAGAGGCCTATGTTGGTACACTCACCTGGGAGACATAACCGTACCCCATGCCTGCATTAACGTGCCCATACGGATTAGAGACGTGGTGTTTCTCTCAAACCTTATGGTGTTATCGCCCCAAACCATAGATGTCATACTCGGAATGGATTGGTTGACCAAAAATAATGGAATTATAGATCTGCGTAAGGGAAGTCACGGTATCCACCCCGTGGGGATCACCGATGAGCATAACTATGGATCAAAACCCAAGGCCTGTGTGAACAAGCTGCGGAGTGTTCACCATGCTACCTCTAGGTGGAATGCCAATAGTACAAGAATACCCGGATGTGTTTCCCGAGGAATTACCCGGAATGCCCCCGGATCGCGACGTAGAGTTCATCATCGACTTAATGCCTGGTACTGCCCCCATATCCAAGAGGCCCTATCGAATGCCCCAATGAGTTGGAGGAACTCAAGAAACAAATAAAGGAACTACAAGAGAAGGGATTCGTTCGCCCCAGCCTCTTCTCCCTGGGAGCAGGTGCTCTTCGTCAAGAAGAAGGATGGGAGCATGAGAATGTGTGTGGACTATCGATCGCCGAACGAAGTCACTATCAAGAACAAGTACCCGCTACCTCGAATCGATGACCTATTCGATCAACTTAAGGGTGCGCAGTGTTCTCCAAGATTGATCTACGGTCGGATATCATCGTTGAAGATTAGAGCCGGAGATATTCCTAAGACGGCATTCTCTACACGATACGGCTTATACGAGTTCACAGTGATGTCCTTTGGATTGACCAATGCCCCGCGTACTTTATGAACCCGATGAACAAGGTATTCATGGAGTACCTGGACAAATTCGTAGTGGTGTTCATCGACGATATACTTATCTACTCCAAGAACGATGAGGAACACGCGGAGCATCTACGATTGGTACCGGAAAAGCTACGAGAGCACCGGTTGTATGCCAAGTTCAGCAAATGCGAGTTCGGCTCAAGGAAGTCGCTTTTCTTGGCCACGTGGTTTCAGCCGGAGGAGTAGCGAGACCCCGCCAAGGTCGAAGCCGTTATGGAATGGAAGGCGCCAAGTCGGTAACGGAAGTTCGGAGTTTCTTGGGCTTGGCCGGTTATTACCGACGGTTTATCGAAGGGTTTTCCACCGTAGCCCGACCTATGACTCAACTCCCGAAGAAGGAAAAGAAGTTTGAATGGAATGAAAAGTGCCAAAAAGCCTTCGACCAATTAAAAGAAAAGTTAACCACCGCTCCAGCCTTGACCTTACCCGACAACCGGAAGGACTTCGTGATGTACCGTGATGCATCCCGGCAAGGATTGGGAGGAGTATTGATGCAGATGGAAAGGTCGTAGCGTATGCCTCACGGCACGTTACGACCCCACGAAGAGAATTACCCCACACATGACTGGAATTAGCCGAGTGGTACACGCATTGAAGATCCTGGAGACACTATCGATCGGAAACCACCGTGACGTGTATACCGATCACAAGAGCTTGAAATATTTCTTTACTCAGCCTGATCTCAACCTACGACAGAGGCGATGGTTGGAGTTGATCAAGGATTACGATCTAGGAATCCATTACCATCCTGGCAAGGCAAATGTAGTGGCCGATGCGCTGAGCCGCAAAGCCCAATGCAACCACATGGAATTGGGAGGTGTGGCTAATGAGCTCCAGGAAGAAATGGCTCGGCTCAATCTGCACCTGATTCCTCACGGAGAAGTGAACTCACTGGAAATCCAGCCCCTACTGAGAACTCAAATAGAGGAAGCCCAAAGAGGGAATGAGGAAATCCAGAAATTAAGGAACGTATGGCGCTGGACGCGCTCGGAGTTTTCGTAGATGACAAGGGAATCTTGTGGTACAGAAGAGAATCGTGTGCCCGAACGAGGCGGTTTGAGGGGATTGATCTTAAAGGAAGCCCACGAATCGGCATATTCGTTACATCCCGGAAGCACGAAAATGTACCAGGATTTAAAAGGAGAATACGGTGGCCTAATATGAAGAGGGATGTAGCCGAATACGTAGCCGTGTGCGATGTGTGCCAAAGGGTGAAAGCCGAACATCAACGCCCGCCGGCTTGCTGCAGCCACTCAAGATTCCGAATGGAAATGGGACGAGATAGGCATGGATTTCATAGTAGGATTACCCAAGACTGCGGCTGGTTACGATTCCATTTGGGTAATAGTAGATCGGCTCACCAAGACTGCCAGATTTATTCCTGTGAAAACCAACTACAACAGTGCCAAGCTAGCGGAATTATATATGAGTAGAATTGTGTGTCTCCACGGTGTACCAAAAAGGATTATATCGGATCGTGGTACCCAATTTACATCTCATTTCTCGGAGCAAGGTTCACGAAGCACTCGGCATCACCTTGCCTTTTAGTACCGCTTATCACCCGCAGACTGACGGGCAGACTGAGAGGACGAATCAAGTGCTAGAAGACATGCTGAGAGCTTGTGCGTTGGATTTCACCAAGGATTGGGGGAGAAATGTTTGCCGTACGCCGAGTTCTCCTACAACAACAGCTACCAAGCCGCTTGAAGATGTCACCAAACGAAGCTTTATTTGGTCGCCGATGTCGAACCCCATTAATGTGGTCGAGACCGGTGAACGAACCATATTCGGGCCCGACATAATTAAGGAGGCAGAGGAAAAGGTTCGCCCGATCCGGGACCGACTACAAGCCGCTCAATCACGGCAAAAGAGCTACGCGGACACCGTCGAAGAGAATTGGAATTTAAAGAAGGTGACTACGTGTATCTAAAAGTCTCACCACTACGGGAACCCGAGATTCAAAGTCAAGGGGAAACTCGCACCACGATACGTGGGCCCATTCTTGATAAGCGCTAGGAAAGGAGAAGTGGCTTACCAATTGAACGCCCGAGATTCTCTCCGATGTCCACCCAGTGTTCCACGTATCGCAGTGAAGAAATGTTTGCGGGTACCAAGAGCAAGCTCCTTTAGGAGCCATCCATGTCCACAGTGATCTTACCTACCCGGAACATCCAATCAAGATACTAGACGAGGCGGAAAAGAAGACACGGACCAAGTCATGGCGTATGTACAAGGTACAATGGAGCAATCACACTAAGAAGAGGCTACCTGGGAAAGCGAAGAGTTCCCGAGGACAGAATACCCACACCTACTCAAGAGGTAAAGAAATCTCGGGACGAGATTTATTGTTAGGGGGTAGGTTTGTGACATCCTAAAATCGGAGAATCAAAATCGGAACGTAAAAATCGGAACTTTCAAAACCGTAGCCTATTGCTTCTTCTCGGGTTTGTCGCTTCTTATTTGCCGCCTCGTTGCATAAATTGTTACGTGATCAATTCCCTTTTCTGAGTTTTTGGATGGTTTCGGAGTTGTCAAAACGGTGATGCGAAAGCCGCATCACGATTTTAAAAAGGAATCCTGGGAAAAGTGTGGATTTGTGAAAACGCATTTCGAGTAATATAAAATAAAAATTTTGGTTGGGAGAAGATAAATTAAGACACAAATAATAAAATTCTCGGGAGGCGTACTCGAAATTTGGGAAATTTTTGAAAATAAAATGGGTGAATTATGAAAATTTGGAAAAAGAAATTTAAATAAATATGAAAAATAATTATGGAAAATAAAAGTCAAGAAAAAGTTTAAAATATAATGCTAAAAATTATTTTTGGGATATTAGGATTTATTTTGGAATTTTTAGAAGGAAAGAAAATAGAAAATGAGAAAAGAAAATGGAAAATCGGGAAAAAGTGAAAGTTCACTGTTCATTAGCCGCCAAGTGTTCGACGCCGTACGGCCGCGCGCGCGCGCGCGCTCGCCGGCCGCGCGCGCGCGCGCCGCGACGCGCCACGCGCCGCCCGCTCGCGCGCCCCGCGGACCCCGCGCGCCCGCGCCGCAGCTCGCGCGCCCGTATCCCTTGCCCCCACCCGCGCGCGCCACGCGCCGCGGGCACGCGCGCGCGCGCGCTGCGCGCCACGCGCCGCGCGAGCACCGCGCGAGCCGGACCCGCGCGCCGCGCGCCGCGCACGCACCGCTCGCGCCCGCCCGTACCGGCGCTCCGCGCGCGCGCTGCGCGCCACGCGGCCGAAGCCGCGCTCCGGCCCCTACCTCGCGCGCGCACGCCGCTCCGGACCCCCGCCCGCCGTGCGCCTCGCCGCCGCGCCTCGCCCGCCGTACCCGGCCCCGAGCTGCGCGCGTGTCGCGCCGCGCCGCGCATGCCCGAGCCGCCCCCCTCTCCTCTCGCGCCCGCGCGCGCCGCGCCTATAAAGGGGCGCGCCGCGCCAATTCCACCGCACCGCCACCGTGACCTCGCCGTTTCCGAGCGCCACCGCCAAAGCCGCCGCCGTTTAGCCGTGCCGCCGCGCGCAAGCCGGTCCCCGAGCCCCCTTGCTCCTCCCCGAGCGCCATCGCCGGTAAGCCCCCGCCGCGCCCCTTTTCCCTTGTGCGCTAGCGCCGCCGCCGCCTCTGTTTTTGGCCGAGCCCCGTCGAACACCTTTCGGGTAAATGAACAGTGCGCCGAGAGAAAAAGAATAGAAAAAAAAAAAAAAAAAAAGAAAAATAGGGAAAAATTAGGAAAAATTTTGGAAAATTTGGAAAAATATTTTGGGATGATTTGAGTAAAATTTTGGGGAAAAATAAATTATTTTCTCGCATGTTTTCTCAGTGCAATGTTTGAAAATCGGAATCGGGCGTTTCCGAAATTTCCAATCGCATCGTTTTTCGATCCGGATCCCGTTTAATTCTTTCCCGCCATCGAAATGGGTTTCGCTTTTGTGCTCAAACCCTCAAATTTCGAGCATGAATTTTCTTCGCTGATATTTTCAAACGTAATTTCCAAATTTATTACGATCGCCGATTTTGCGAAAACCCTAGGTCATCAACTCGATTCCAAAACCCGGATTTTTCCTCCAACCCTTGTTCTAACTCGAGTAGAATTTTCGACAAAACTCTTTGAAGTGGTTTTCATGGCTTTTGTGATTCTTTTCGATCTCTCGGTGTTTAGTTGAATTCTAACTGAATTCAATTAATCTTTCGCACGTACGGGTAGCGCCTGAAGAAACCGGCAACGACCTCGCTGAAGATCCCACCCTCAAGTGTGCGAGCAAGGCAAGTCTTCACACCCTTTGAACATATTGATCCCCTTTGCGAAATGATGTTATTTTAAACTCTAAACATGCATGCTTTACCGGATTGCCTATACTTGTTATGCCATACCTTGCTATTGTTTACCTTTAGAATTACTCCTTGTAACTCGCAATGTGATACAAATAACCGAAGCATAACTTCGGTCAACCGCTTAGCCCCGCTAAACTTAGACCATGCATACTCATGACTTTATGAAAAAGCTTTGTGCTTGGGCAACTACCTTAGGGAAGGTAGTTGAGATTCGGCATGTGGAAACATGAGCGCCACATGGCCCCGATGAACTAAGTTTGATGAAAATTGAAAGTACTATACAAATGTTTTAGACTGGGCGGCTGGATGATTTGGGTGGATTCCGAAAAGGCAAGTGCCGACCCTGGTCAATTAAGGACCGAGCCATGAGATAGCCGGAAACGAGCCGCACAACCGTACTTCTCGAATGGGTATAGACCTAGCCGACTAGGTAGCCGAGCGGAGCGCGTATCCTTGCATAGATGGTTCTCTATGATGTGGTTATGGGATGAGAATGAGGCTGCGGCCTTTGTTATAAATGGTGAAATTAAACTACCGTTAATTAAACTTAAAGATTGGAAATGTCTTCCCTTACCCCGGTGCGCTGTAACTCCTCTCACCGCTAGAAAAGGACGGCTAGAGTGCATGAGGGCTAAAGTTCATGGAGCGGGTACGCCAAAGTGAGGTTATCGAAAGGCTTTGCCGTGGCCGTCTCATGTGTTGGGACGTAGGCTCATTTGTTGGGCTGTCGCGGAGTACGGGTAAAGTGTACATCCACCTGCAGTGTGAATGAATCAATCTATTCGAATAGCCGTGCTCGCGGATATTGAGCATCGTGACAAGACTTTCGCTTGGCTAGATTTTAAACTTAAAACTGCTGGGATGGGTTTGCATGATGATTTTGTTCATGGTGGATCAACTTCTCGAGAATGCGAGAAGGGTGGACTCCCAGAAAATCATGACGAACCGGAGACGGAAGCCATCCTTGGAATCACAATGGATGGTAGACGAACCGTCGCCGGATTAATGAACCATGAAATTAAAACTTGATTTTGGCTAGTCGGTAGGCTTGTGAAAAGAATTGAAAAACCGGCTTTACGCAAAAATAACCCTAGCCGTGTTCTTTGAATATCCCTATCATATGCATCAATTCGTGTTGACTTGCCGAGTACGGTTGGTACTCACCCTTGCTATACGCACAAACCTCCAGCTGATGGGAATGAAGAGCCAGAAGACCCCTACGCGTACTACGCGGAGGGCGAAGGAACTGACGGCGCATATTAGACCTTAGTCCTGCCGTTGCTCGTGGCAATGGACAAGCCGCCGCCTCTTTCCGCCGCCTTATCTAAACTCGTTTTTATGTTGTATTCGGACCATAAGGTCCTGTGGATTGAACAATGCCTTCGGGCCTATTTATGTAATAATGGTATTGTAAGACTATTCGTGCATGTGTACTCGATTATCCAGTACTGCATTCGTGGGTACCAACTACTTGATCCAGGGAATGGTACTATGAACACGAAAGATTCCCGACTCAAAATCGGGGGTCCACAGGAGCCGAACATATCATGAAATATGTAATTCATGGCCCTCTGGTATGTAGCTCTAGCATTCTTCAAGCTGAAAGTCATGACGACCCATTCGTATAAGTCGATTGCTCCTAGGCACCTGAAAGTTGTTTTATGGATGTCTTCCTCAGCCATAAAAATATGATTATAGCCTGCGTTGCCATCCATGAAACTTATATTTGTGGCCAGAGGCGGCATCGACTAGCAGATCGGCTATGGGCATTGGGTACTCGTCCTTTGGGGTAGCCTTATTTAAATCTCTGAAGTCAATACATACCCTAAGCTTGTCGTTCTTCTTCATTGCTGGAACTATGTTTGAAACCCACTCAGCATATCGACAGGGCCGAATAAATCCAGCGTCATATAGCCGAGTGATTTCGGCATTGATCGCATCATACATATCAGCTTTAAACCTCCTTGGAGGCTGTTTGTACTGCCGATATCCACGTTTAATAGGAAGTTGGTGTACAACAATGGATCGGCTAAGACCAGGCATCTCAAAATATTCCCAAGCAAAACAATCTTTATATTCCTTTAACAATTCAATAAGCTTGGTCCTAAAATGAGAAGACAAATTTTTGCTAATGTATGTCGGCCTAGGCATATCTCCTGGCCCTATATCCACTTCTTCTAACTCGTCGGCTGACATAAAACCTTGCCCGAGTTTGCCTTCGATGTCGTCCACGGTGTCCTCGTTGTAGACGCTCTAGCCCTCCACGACGCCTTCAAAGTAATAATTGAGGCTCTTCGTCTCCAATGGGTTGTATATCATAATCGGACACCTTTAAGAAATCGGCTTGCCAAACTTTGCTGGACAGGCAATCAATACCATCGATTTCCCAAAAAGGCAAATCGGCGTTAGCGATGTTGACTGACCTATCGGCTGGCATGATTTCTATCTTGTCGCCTTGCCACTGGATTAAGCTTTGGTGCATTGTGGAAGGGATGCAACAGTTGGCATGGATCCAATCCCTCCCAAGCAGCAGGCTATACGACCCCTTCCTGTCGATGACGAAAAACGTTGTGGGCACGGTTTTACTGTCGACGGTCAGCTCGACATTTAAAACTCCCTTAGCTTCCGAAGGGTTGCCACCGAAGTCCTTGAGTACCATGTTTGTCTTGATCAGATCTTCGGCTCCTTTGCCCAGCTTCCTGAAGGTTGCGTAAGGCATTAGGTTGACAGGGGCTCCTCCATCAACTAGCATTTTGGACATCGTCTTCCCGTTTACAAATCCTTTGACGTACAAGGGCTTCAAGTGCCAATTTTTGGTCCCCTTAGGTTTTTCGAAGATGGCTTTTTTGGGGGGACAGTACTAGTTTGGCCAATGTATCCTCAACAGTGTCTGCATTGGCCTTGACGGCCTTGAATTCGGCCGGTAATATGAAGACCATATTGACCGATGGTGGCCACTCCTTTGCCTTTTGCCGCCCTTTTGGCATTGTCGGCTAGGCTCTCGTCGGTGGGCTGCCTGTTTCTTGACACGCCATTGCTTTGCGCCCTGCCGACGTTGTTGCTGTTGGATCATCCACTGGACTTCTTCTTCCTGTCCCTTGCTCTTAAACCTTTGAATTTTTCTTTTCTGCGTTTTGGTGAACAGGTTTGAAGGGCACCATTGGGGATTGACTGATTGTTCTTCATCAGCCTCCTCTTCGTCTTCTTCTTGGAAGAAGTCCTGGTGGATTGGGCCTAGCCGATCATGCATGGAAGGTTTCCACTGGTTAAGTTGAACGGCTCGGGGGACGAATCGGCTAGAGCTTTCCATTGGTGGATCCCTGTATTTGCTGCATGCTGGGCAATTTTAGAGAGTGGGCAGCCTCATTCCTTGCTCCCAGCAGAACCTGAAGAACTCGCAGCGTCAATGCGGGTCACAGCCGTTATGGCGGCGGTAATATGACATACCCAGCCGATCGGGTGTCCTCTGGTATGGCTTACCGCGCCGGCTCTCTTCTTCTTCTTGAACTCTGCACTGGAATCGCAATCGGTTGTCCGTCTGTCTGGGCCGACGATTGGCCGATCGGTCGTTGGTGTAAACCATGTTGATTGGCGTGGCTCTCACTGCAGTCGGCTCTTGCTGGTCCTCGTTAAGCCGTACGCCATTCCGCTCCGTTGATCGGCCGCGCGGGACGGCTTGGACGGTGTTGACAGGGAAGGGATTGCCGTCGACCTTCATCGGCTTAGCCGATTCCTCGAACTTAATCTTCCCTGCCTCGATGGCCGATTGTATCTGTTGGCGAAAGACCTTGCAATCGTTAGTGTTGTGGGAGGTGGTGTTATGCCACTTGCAGTACCTCTTCTTTTTTAGCTCTTCGGCCGATGGGATAATGTGGTTAGCCGGAAGCTGAATTTGCTTCTCCCTCAGCAGTAAATCGAAGATCCTATTGGCTTTAGTTATGTCAAAATCGTACTTTTTCTCTTTATCTGACTTTTTCAGCCATTGACAGGTTATGGCCTTCTTGTTTATGGCCCACTCGGCTGCCGCCACTTCTGCGTCGCTGTCGCTTGAATCCGTATCTGTTGCGTAGGCGACGTGGGTGACTTTCTTGAAGGTTTTCTTGGATTCTTGAAATCTTTGCTCGTGGGCTATCACCTTCTGGGCCAAGTGGGCTAGGCTTTCAAAGACTTGAGCCGAAAACCTCTCACGGATTGGAGCCAAAAGTCCGTGAAAGGCCAAATCGGCTAGCTGCGAGTCTGATATCACCAAGCTGTAGCAACGGTTCCTCATATCTCTAAAGCGCTGAATGTAGTCATGAACCGATTCTTCGTGCTTTTGCCTGATGCTAGTAAGGTCCGACAGCTTCATCTCATGGGTGTCGGAGTAGAAGTAGCTGTGGAATTGTTTTTCGAGATCGGCCCAGCTTTGTATTGAATTGTAAGGCAAAGATGAGAACCAGGTGAAGGCCGATCCTGATAGTGATAGTGGAAATAAACGCACTCTGAGTGTGTCTATAGCCGATGCCACCCCGCATTGAGCTAGGAACCGGCTGACGTGTTCATAGGTGGACACGCTGTCTTGCCCAAAGAATTTTGAGAAATCCGGCACCTTGTACCGGTTTGGTAGGGGCACCCTCTCGAAGTATTCTGGATACGGATACCGGTACATGTTGCCAGAATCTTTGGGTTTAAGGCCAAACTGGTCATGCATGACGTCGGCAATCAGGTCAGCCCAAGGTTTGTTGTCTTGAGCTTGGACTTGAGGTATCGGCTCGTACTGCTCGTACTGAACGGGTCCTTGCCGATACTGGAGTGGCGGTGTCTGCGGCTGGTATTACTGTTCGTAGTGGCCTCCTGGATATTGATATCGGAACTGGTTTGCAGCAGGAGGTGGCCGAGGCGCGAACTGGGGTGGTTGCTCAGAAGGAGGCAGATTACCGTTGGCACTAAGATGCGGTTCTGGCGCGAAGCTGCCAATCTGCTCTTTAGACATGATATGTTGTCGATTGTTGTTGAACATGTTCTCCACCCGCTCCTGGGTCACTGTTGAGATGTCGTGGCCCTGGTGCTGAGGCTGTTGCCTGACCAGCATCTTAGGACACGGCTCTGAAGCCGATGCCTGTATATTTGGCTGGGTTGGAGCTCGTCCTTGAGGGTTTGGCTACCCTAGTGGCGGGAGCGACAGGCGGTGAGTGGATAGCGTCCTGTAAGGCGGGAAATGGCCGTCGGCAAAGTATGTCGGCCCCCTTGGCATTGCTTGGCTATCTTTGAATCAACTACGGTGCTTATCATATTGTTGAGAGTGTTAACCAATATCCCAGACTGGTTGACAAGCGTGTGGTGGACAGCCGAATCGATTCAGTCCTGTAGTGTGTGGGCCCTGAATCATCTTGCTCTTGTTTGACGTCCTCCATCTTTTTTTTCCTTTCTTGTCCTCATTAGACACGTCAAAGTCTTCGATGGAGAACTTGAATTTCTGGAGGACCGCCCCAGATCTAGTCTGGGTGAAGGATTGCACGTAATGTGCCTGCAGCCGCTCAACCATCTGCTGATAGTCGGCTAGGTGCTCAGCCGACAGTTGCTCCATTGACACCGGGATAACGTTCTCCTGGTCAACATCTGGAGTTTTGATGTCAACCATCGTCTTGGACTTGGGAGTTTGTAGTGGTCCCACAGGGCCTGAGAGATTTGCTTTACTCTAGTGCAGGTCCAAGTTGATTGCCTTTGGTGGAGTTCGGGCGTGCCAGTTGGTTTGATCCTATAACCAACAAGAAAACAGGAAATATGTGTTTGGGTTAGGATTAGATCCTACTCGATCGGCTAAAGAAACTAATAAACATATAATCTCTATCCCAACACACGTTTAGATTAAGTGATTGGGATAGATCGGTAGTTTACCGAGACAGTATAAACCACTTAGATCCAAAAGTGCATTAGGATAAAAATTATATGTGTTCCTAACCCAGCCGATGTCACAGATCTAATGTAAATTGGCTAGTACTTCAATATGTTTTATAAAAAGATATTAACCTGAGTTAAATGCAATAAACCTAGATCAATCGGCTGTTGATATGACTCAACAGATTGATACGGGCTTACGGCATTTAAATAGATTAAGATCTTAATATAAAAGGCGGCTCTAATACATCTAATAGCAATTAATACTGAAAAGACGATTAAAACAGGTAAGGCCGGCTAAAACCCCAGCACTGTCTCTAATGGAAAACAATATGCCGAATAGATCTATATACCTCTAAAAGCGACTTAACAGGTCGATTTGATACAACATTAAGTACAAAAAGAGATACTAGATCTGTATGGGCTAATGAGAACCCCTCGAGACGGTAGACACGCCATATAATCTAAATCAACATCAAGATCTAGCTCTATCGGCTGCTGTCTTCAGAGAGAACTCAGTCAACTGCGAGATAAATCTAGACATTGTCCTAGATTATATGTCGCGTATCATAACTTAAGCAGTTTATAGCATCAAAATTAGAGTATCATAACGATGGAAGCACTAGCCCCAACGATACAAGCCACTTGTAACAAGGAATTACCTCGTTCGGAGATCGATGTCGATGCAGCCCGAGCAAAAGCAAGAACTTGTCGAGAAAACTAAAATGAAAAGGTTTGGCGATGCGCCGAGATTGTATTGATTGTTGATATATGTTTTACAAGCCCTCGGGTCTTATTTATACCCGGATACATAATGAGTCCGTGACGGACATGTTTCCTATTACAGATCAAATCTCTAAACAAACTGACATTATCACGAAAGGAAACTATACAAAATATCCTAACTTAACAGATACAATTGCCGTTGTAGGACCTTATCCATAGATGGCAACATCTTTAACGTACTTTGGAAACCGAATCCAATACTTTATCTTTAAGCTTTGCTTTCGGGATTGGCTTCACTTCTATCCATGATCGAAATCTGCTATAGGCTACCCCGGTCCGACTCGGACTCACTGATCAAGCGGCCAGCGGCTCGATTCGGACTTAGCCCGATGCGGCCTCTGTTTCTCCGCAGATCATGTTTTTCCTCCGATTCCGCTTCAATCTCGACCTCGAACTCAGGGATTGGTTACCAAGTTTGGTCGTTAACAGGTTCCACTCTAGGTTATTTCTCAATAATTTCTTTGTGCAATTTCTTAAATAATTTAAGGCTAGAAAGGAAACTTTGCAGTGTGTGTCACGCCCGGGAATTTAGCAAAATTTCCACACTATTTTGTGTATTAAATCCATGTCTAGGAATCAACCAGGGTACACAAAATGACAAATCAATACATACATCCAAGCGTAAAATAAAGCGTATAAATAAATACTTACAGAAAAGGCACTTAGTCCTCGCACTCGAAGGAAAGCAGCAGCGGAAAAGAAGGACGATCCTAGCGGAGCTTCAGCACCACTCCACAGGCAAACTCAACTGGGGTCTGAGCCTTGGTCTTCTAACACCGTCTTTAACTAAGAAGCACTGCACTTCTGAAAAGGGGGAGGAATTTGCAAGGCTGAGTACAACCACCGTACTCAACAAGCCATGCCGAGAAAATGCAAAAATAATACACGCGAGTACAAGGAACTCATATATAAGGCTATTTTGCAGAAAATCAGCATTTTAAGTATTTAAATATTTTAAGACATTTCAATAAAATGCGAGCCTATCTCTAGTCAAATTATTATCAAGTGGCGCTTTGTAACATCCTGAAAATCGAAGAAACTGAAATCGGAATGTAAAAATCGGAACTTTCAAAAACCTTCGCTTGTTGCTTCTTCCTCGGGTTGTTGCTTCTTATTTGCCAGCTCGGTTGCATAAATTTAGTCGTGATCAATTCCTTTTCGGTGTTTTTGGATGATTTGGAATTTGTCGAATGAAAATACGAAAGACCGCATTAGGGATTTTTAAGAGAAATCGGAAAATGAAGTGCGGATTTATGAAAATACGATTTGGGAAAAATAGAATAGTAATTGTGGTTGGGGGAAGATAAATTAGGACACAAAATAAATAATAAAATATTTGGGAGTTGTACTCGGAATCTGGGAAATTTTTGGAAAATAAAGGGTGAATTATGAAATTAGGAAAAAGGGATTTAAATAAATAAATATGAAAAATAATGTGGGAAAATAAAAGTGGAGAAAAGTTGAAAATATAGTATTAAAAATAATTTTTGGAATATTAGGATTTATTTTGGAATTTTTAGAAGAGAGGAAAATAGAAATAGGAAATTAAAATTGGAAAATTGGGAAAAATATGAAATCGCACTGTTCATTGCGCATGAGGTGCTCGACGCCGCCCGCCCGGCCCGCGCGCCCGCCGCGCGCCCGCCATACCGCGCCGCGCCGCGCACGCACACGCCAGCGCCGCGCGCGCGCCACGCAGCCCCGGCTGCCCGCGACCGCGCGCGCCGCCCGCTCGCGCCGCTCGCCGCGCCACGCGCACGCCGCCGTACGCGCCGCGCCCCGCGCCCGCTCGCTCGTGCCACGCGCCCACGCCCGCGCCCGCGCCCGCCGCGCCGCACGCCCTCGCCGCCACGCGCTCGCCGCGCCCGACCCCCCACCACGCGCGCGCGCATCGTGCCGGACCCCGCCCGCGCCGCCGCTCCGGCCGCCGCGTCGCGCCGCCCATACCCGGCCCGTCCCCGCGCCTCGCCGCGTGTCGTCACCGTGCGCGCCACGCCGGCCCCCTCCCTTCTCCACGCCCCTCCCGGCCGCGCCTATAAAAAGCCGGCGCCCCGCCCTTTCCCGCACCGCCGCCGCCCTCCTCCTTTTCCCGAGCACCAACACCGTCGCCGCCGTGCGCCAAGGTCCCCGTGCCCCACCGCACCTCCCGAGGTCCGCCGCCGCAGGTAAGCCCCGCCGCCGCCCTGTTTTCCTTGCGCGCCAGCACTGCCGCCGCCCCTGTTTTGATGCGCCTCGGTCGAACACGTTGAGTGCAATGAACAATGGCGCTGAAAAAAAAAAAAAAGAAAATAAATAAAATAAAATAGGGAAAAATTTTAGGAAATTAGGAAAAATATTTTGGTAAGATTTGAGTAAAATTTTGGTCAAAATTAAAGTATATTTTTGTATGTTTTCTCGTGCGAAAATTTGGAAATCAAATCCGGACTTTTCCAAATTCCGTTTGCGACGTTTTGAATCCGAATTTCGTTTAGATCTTTCTCGCCATTTAAAAATGTTTCTCTTTTGTGCTCGGACCTTCAAAACCTCTAGCACCAATCCCTCCGCGGATATTTTAAAATCCGTTTTCTTGAGCAAATCGCGATCGTCGTTTTGCGAAAACCCTAAGTCGTCAAACCGATGACGAAACTTGGAGTTTTCCGGGCGATCGTAGTACAAACTTAAGTAGGAAGTTGGGCTTAGCGCTTGGAATCATTTCGAGACTTTTCGAATTTTTTCGACCTTTTGGTGTTATATGGGATTCTAATCGGAATCGATTGATTTTTCGCACGTACGAGTAGCACTGAAGAGACCGGCATCGACCCCGTTGAAGACACCACCCCTCAAGCGTGCGAGCAAGGCAAGTCATCACACTCTTTGAACATATTGATCCTACTTTGCAAAATGATGTTGATTTTAATTGCAAATTGCATGCTTACACGATATGTACCTATGCTTAATATTCCCCGCCTTGATATTGATTACCATTAGAATTATTTTTGTAACCTTCGATGTGATATGACCGGAGGCTAACCGGTAAAAATGCTTAGCCCGCGTATACTAGATCTCTGCATACTCATGATTTCACAAGAAAGCTTTGTGCTTGGGCAACTACCTTAGGGAAGGTAGTTGAAATGCGGCCTGAGAAGACATGAGCGCCACATGGCCATGAGAATGATGAACTAAGTTTGATGAAAATTGAAAATGCTATACAAATGTTTTAGATTGGGGCGTTTGGATGATTTGGGTGGATTCCGAAAAGGCAAGTGTCGACCTGGTCAATTAAGGACCGAGCCATGAGATAGCGGAAACGAGCCGGTACAACCGTACTTCTCGAATGGGTATAGACCTAGCTGACTAGATAGCCGAGCGGAGCGGTATCCTTGCATAGATGGTTCTTTATGATGTGGTTTATGTGATGAGGATGAGGCTGCGGCCTATGCTTGTGAATGGTGGAATTAAATCGATATTAACTGAACTTAAAGATTGAGGAAGTTTTTTTCTTACCCAGTACGCGAACTCCTCTCACCTTTGCTAGAAAATGACGGCTAGAGTGCATGAGGGCTTAAGTTCATGGAGCGGGTGCGCCAAAGTGAGGTTATCGAAAGGCTTTGCCTTGACTGTCTCATGTGTTGGGACGTAGGCTCATTCGTTGGGTCGCGGAGTACGGGTAAAGTGTACATCCACCGGTGTGAATGAATCAATCTATTCGAATAGCCGTGCTCGCGGATATCGAGCATCGTGACAAGACTTTCGCTTGGCTAGACTTTAAACTTAAAACTGCTGGGATGGGTTTGCATGACGATTTCGTTCATTGGTGGATCAACTTCTCGAGATGCGAGAAGGGTGGACTCCCAGGAAAATCATGACGAATCGGAGGCGGGAAGCCATCCTTGGAATCACGATGGATGGTAGACAGAACCATCGCCGAATTAATGAACTATGGAACTAAAACTTGACTTGGCTAGTTGTTAGGCTTGTGAAAAGAATTGTGAAAATTGGCTTTATGCAAAAGAGCTCTAGCCATTCCTTGGATAACCCTATCATCTGCATCACTTCCGTGTTGACTTGCGGAGTACGGTTGGTACTCACCCTTGCTATACGCACAAACCTTCGATGATGGGAATGAAGAGTCGGAGGATCCTTACGCTTACTACCGGGAGGGTGAAGGAAGCGATGGCGCTTACTAGGTCTTAGCTCCGGTCGTTGCACGGCTGTGGCAACACATGCCGCCTCTATTCGCCGCCGTATCTAATTTACGCTTTTGTGTTGTATCCGGACCATGAGGTCTGTGTGTTGAACATTGCCTTCGGGCCTATGGTTGTAATAATTTCGTTGTAAGACTATTCGTGCATGTGCACTGATTATTGATCTTGTATTCGTGGGTACCAACTACTCGATCCAGGGAAATGGTACTAAGAACACGAAAGATTCCCGTTCCCAAAAGGGGTCCACGAGCTGGTATCGAGCCATGCGACCGTAGGATAAGACCAATTGGCGCCTACCCCCGACTAGTTGGTTAAAGGGAAGTATCCCTACGTAGGACCATTTCCCAACTATTATTTCCGAAAATACAAATATATCTTTTCTATATCTGTATTTCCTTTTCTTTACCAAATGGTTTTGATGATAGCTCTCTCCCTCTAACCCTAAGTTGCCTTCAAAAGCAGATGTCGAACCATGTGGGAGCCTGGGAAATCACCATCCCAAGAGACGAGGGATTCGTGGCACGGCTTCGATCATTCTTTGTGGTGTTTAAGATATCCGGAACCACCCACTTACCAAATCAAGAGGCATGGCCCGAAGGATATCCAGCATGGGAAGCGGCAGTCTCCGTGGAAGCCCGCATGGGAAGTGAAACACCTTTCGCTTTCACACCCGCTATCACCGAGATTTAGCGGAAGCGGCCATTCAAGATGCGGCCCACGAAGCATTTCTTCGCCTTAATGCGATACACCGTGCTGAACTTACAGTGACAGAGTTCGTGCACCATCCCTATCGCGAGGAAGGCAACCCGGAGTTTGCACCGTGGAAGCCACCCCCGCTGCTACAACCCTATGGTCACACGTCTATCACGCTGGGCGGAGACGGCGGATGATCGCTACGAAGAAGCCTTGCTCGAGATCAACGACCAGCGGCAACGCCTCAATGATCGGTCAGAGCCACCAGGGCTGTGGGGATCATATCAACATGCTGCAGACTCAGCTGCAGGCCAACGGTGCCCAATATGAGCAGCTCTCGGACCGCTACATGGCCCGTGGGGAAGCCCTGGTAGAGCTGGAGGAGCAGCTCAGGAGGAGCAAGCAACAAGTCGACCAGCTGGAGGAACAGCTGCGCTCCCGCCCTGTCCATGCTGCAGGTACTTCCACCGGAGTTGTACCAACACCTCCCGCTCCCGTGCCCGACCACTACTACCTTATGACTCCAGCATGCTTGGACACCTTTCAAGCCATGATGGAGCAAGCTTTATGTTAAGCACGGAGCCGGCGCCGCACGATAGACCCCACTTGCTGCCACGTCCATGCGGCCCACCTCGAACTAAGTAGCAGTGCCATCCGAGCCTGGATCGGGAGAGGAGAACCCCATCCAGATCCACACCGACTCTGAGTCTGAGGCGGAACCTATGGAGATCAAATGGGAGTCCAGCGACACCGATCCAATGGAGGAGGAAGCTCCCACTCGTCGCGACTCACACCGGAGGTCCCTCACCCGCAAGACCGCTCGCAAGAGTACACGGCCACCAAGCAGGAAGATTCAGCATGACTCCGAGGCCACCACCTCCGAGCCATGGGGACTCCGATTTGCTTCAGCAGAGGATCACCCCCTTCCTGCACCTGGCTCCTGCGGATGGTTGGAGGATTAGGCGAGAGGACCACCCCAGCTTGGTCTCGCTTTGGACGGTTCGGCAGCAAGGACCACACTCTATCCCCCCCTTAATAGTTAATGCAGTAGGACGATGTAGTTGTTGTATCATGGCATGAGGGACTGTGCATGTACAGTCCGTGTACCCCTTTGATGTAATATGATGGACCTAAGTATCGCTTTGTGGTATCCTAATTAATGAGCTCATTATTTTACCATGCTTGTTGGTTGAAGATCATTTAAAAACAACTTGAGGAAAAATCACCTAGGAACCATGACCTTAACAGGTCCGATCTCTTAATTTATCTATCTTCTTCAGATGGCGCATCGCCGCAGAGCCGCAGCCACCAACGAGAACCCACCGGAGCCCAACCCCTCCACTCTGGCGGAGGTTATGGCTTTACAAACCCAACTGCTCCAAGCAATTGCCAACAACCAAGGGAGTCGAGGAGGATCAAGTTTAGGAGAGTTCATGCGAGCTAAGCCACCAACCTTCTTCACAGCCGAAGAACCCATGGATGCTGAGGATTGGTTGAGGGTGATCGAGAAAAAGCTAACTCTCGTCCGAGTTCGAGAAGCAAATAGAGTTATCTTCGCCACTAGCCGCTAGAGGGTCCCGCAAGTGACGGTGGGACACCTACAAGGAGACGCGAGCTGAAGATGTCGGAGAACCGACATGGGAAGAATTCACGGCTGCGTTAGTGAAAATTTCGTACCACTGCAGTTATGAGGATGAAGAAAAATGAGTTCCGCAGGCTGCGTCAAGGAAACACCTCAGTACAAGAGTACCTGAACAAGTTTACCCAGCTTGCCCGTTACGCCACAAGCGACCTGGCAGACGAAGAAGAGAAGATGGATAAATTTATCGAGGGACTAAACGATGAGCCGAGAGGACCGATGATCGACAAGACCACACCGGCTTCCAAAGCCTCATTAACAAGGTCGTACGGCTTGAACATGACTAAAAGATGGTAGAAAATAACCGCAAAGGAGGCTTGCTATGACCCGCCCATTTCGGGAGCGCCTCAACGTCCCAAAGGAGCCACCCCGTCGGTTGGAAGCCAAACGTTCGGCGGCCGGTCGTTCCCCCGCACCCGACCATGTCAACAAGCCGGCTACACCTCAGCCCGTACACCGACGCCAACCCTAGCCGCTCGGGTAGAAGGAATGTGAAGCTGCTTCAATTGTGGAGAATTCGGGCACTACTCCAACAGCTGCCCCAAACCATGCAACACTCCGTGCGCACCGGCGCCAATGCAACGGCCGTCCGAGGAACCCCCCCCCCTGCGGGACGCGGTCTGTTCAGACCCCGCTACCCAACGAGGTTGCCACCGGGTTTCGACGTGGCCGGTGAATCATGTGCGGGCTGAAGAAGCTCGGGAGGATCGGAGCGTGCCGATGGGTATGTTCTCTATCAACTCTACCCCAGTTAAAGTCTTATTTGATTACGGAGCCTCGCATTCATTCATATCTTCCCAAGTAAGCAAACAACACCACCTACACCAAGTAGAACTTAAGAGACCTATGTTGGTACACTCACACTGGGAAACATAACCATACCCCATGCTTGCATCAATGTGCCCATACGGATTAGGGACGTGGTGTTTCTTTCAAACCTTATGGTACTATCACCCCAAACCATTGATATCATACTCGGGATGGATTGGTTGACCAAGAATAATGGAATCATAGACTGCAGTCGAAGGGAAGTCACGGTATCCACCCCATGGGGATCACCAATGAGCATAACTATGGACCAAAACCCGAAGCTATGCGAGCAAGCTGCGGGAGTATTCACCATGCTACCTCTAAGCGGGATGCCAGTAGTACAAGAATACCCGGACGTATTCCCCGAGGAATTGCCCGGAATGCCCCCGGATCGCGACATAGAGTTTATCATCGACCTAATGCCTGGTACTGCCCCCATATCCAAGAGACCTTACCGAATGCCGGCCAACGAGTTAGAAGAACTCAAGAAGCAAATCCGAGAACTACAAGAGAAAGGATTTGTACGCCCCAGTTCTTCTCCCTGGGGAGCTCCAGTACTCTTCGTCAAGAAGAAGGATGGGAGTATGAGGATGTGTGTGGACTACCGATCGTTGAATGAAGTGACTATCAAAAACAAGTACCCACTACCTCGAATCGATGACCTATTCGATCAACTTAAGGGTGCGCAAGTGTTCTCAAAGATTGATCTTCGGTCGGGATATCATCAGTTGAAGATTAGAGCCGGAGATATTCCCAAAACGGCGTTCTCTACACGTTACGGCTTATACGAGTTCACAGTAATGTCCTTTGGATTGACCAATGCCCCGACATATTTTATGAATCTGATGAACAAGGTATTCATGGAATACTTGGATAAATTCGTAGTGGTATTTATCGACGATATACTTATCTACTCCAAAGACGATGAGGAGCATGCGGAGCATCTACGATCGTTGGAAAAGCTGCGAGAGCACCAGTGTATGCAAAATTTAGCAAATGCGAGTTCGGCTCAAGGAAGTCGCTTTCTTGGCCACGTGGTCTCAGGAGGAGTAGCGGTGGACCCCGCCAAGGTCGAAGCTGTCACGGAATGGAAGGCACCCAAGTCAGTGACGGAAGTTCGGAGTTTCTTGGGCTTGGCCGGGTATTACCGAAGGTTCATCGAAGGGTTTTCCACCATAGCCCGACCTATGACTCAACTTCTGAAGAAGGAAAAGAAGTTTGAATGGAACGAGAAGTGTCAAGAAGCCTTTGACCAACTAAAAGAAAAGTTAACCACCGCCCCAATCTTAACTTTGCGACAACCGGAAGGATTTCGTGATGTCTTGCGATGCGTCTCGGCAAGGACTAGGAGGCGTGTTAATGCGGGATGGGAAGGTCGTGGCATATGCCTCGCGAGATTACGACCCCACGAGGAGAACTATCCACACGACACGGAGTTAGCCGTGGTTGTTCACGCATTAAAGATCCGGAGACACTACCTAATCGGGAACCACCGTGAAGTGTATACCGATCACAAGAGCTTGAAATACTTCTTTACTCAGTCCGATCTCAACCTACGACGAGACGATGGTTGGAATTGATCAAAGATTACGATCTAGGAATCCATTACCATCCGGCAAGGCAAATGTAGTGGCCGATGCGTTAAGCCGCAAAGCCCAATTCAACCATATGGGATTGGAAGGTATGGCCGTGAGCTCCAAGAAGAAATGGCTCGACTTAATCTGCACCCGATTCCTCACGGAGAAGTAAACTCCTGGAAATCCAACCCCTTCGAGGACTCAAATAGAAGAAGCCCAAAAGGAAAATGAGGAAACCCGGAAATCAAAGAACGCATGGCTGGACGCGCTAAGGAATTTTCGGTAGACGACAAGAGAATCTGTGGTACAAGAAAAGAATCTGCGTGCACGAACAAGGTGGTTTGAGAGGGTTGATCTTAAAAGAAGCACACGAATCGACATATTCGTTACATCCAGGAAGCACGAAAATGTACCAGGATTTGAAGGGAGAATACTGGTGGCCCAATATGAAGAGAGATGTAGCCGAATACGCAGCCGTGTGCGATGTATGCCAAAGGGTAAAAGCTGAGCATCAACGACCGGCAGGCTTACTGCAGCCGCTCAAGATTCCCGAATGGAAATGGGACGAGATAGGCATGGATTTCATAGTTGGACTACCCAAAACTGCGACTGGTTACGATTCCATTTGGGTAATAGTAGATCGGCTCACCAAGACCGCCAGATTTATTCCCGTAAAGACTAACTACAACAGTGCCAAGCTAGCGGAACTATATATGAGTAGGATTGTATGTCTCCATGGTGTACCAAAAAGGATTATATCGGATCGTGGTACCCAATTCACGTCTCATTTCTGGAGCAAAGTTCACGAGGCACTGGGAAGTCACCTTGCCTTCAGTACCGCTTACCACCCACAGACCGACGGGCAGACTGAAAGGACAAATCAAGTGCTAGAAGATATGCTGAGAGCCTGTGCGCTGGATTTCACCAAGGATTGGGAGAAATGTTTACCGTACGCCGAGTTCTCCTACAACAATAGCTACCAAGCTAGTCTGAAGATGTCACCAAATGAAGCCCTATTTGGTCGCCGATGCCGAACCCCATTGATGTGGTCCGAAACAGGTGAACGAGCCGTATTCGGGCCTGACATAATCAAAGAGGCCGAGGAAAAAGTTCGCCTGATCCGGGACCGATTACAAGCTGCCCAATCACGACAAAAGAGCTACGCGGACACCCGTCGAAGAGAATTGGAATTTAAAGAAGGTGACTATGTGTATCTAAAGGTCTCACCACTACGGGAACTCAGCGGTTCAAGATAAAGGAAACTCGCACCAAGATACGTGGGCCCATTCTTGATAAACGCTAGAAGAGGTGAAGTGGCCTACCAGCTAGAGCTGCCCGAGAACATCTCCGATGTCCACCCAGTATTCCACGTGTCGCAGTTGAAGAAATGCTGCGGTGCCGAAGAGCAAGCTCCTTTGGAAACCATCCATATCAACGGTGATCTTACCTACCCGAGCATCCAATCAAGATCCGGACGAGGCGAAAAGAAGACACGGACCAAGTCATGGCGCATGTACAAAGTGCAATGGAGCAACCACACGAAGAGGAGGCTACGGGAGAGCGAGGATTTCGAAACGGAATACCCACACCTCAAGAACGGTAAGAAATCTCGGGACGAGATTTATTGTTAGGGGGTAGATTTGTAACATCCTAAAAATCGAAGAAGCGAAATCGGAACGTAAAAATCGGAACTTTCAAAAACCTTCGCTTGTTGCTTCTTCCTCGGGTTGTTGCTTCTTATTTGCCGCTCGTTGCATAAATTTAGTCGTGATCAATTCCTTTCGGTGTTTTTGGATGATTTGGAATTTGTCGGAATGAAAAATACGAAAGACCGCATTAGGGATTTTTAAAAGAAATCGGAAAATGAAGTGCGGATTTATGAAAATACGATTTGGGAAAAATAGAATAGTAATTGTGGTTGGGGAAGATAAATTAGGACACAAAATAAATAATAAAATATTTGGGAGTCGTACTCGGAATGGGAAATTTTTGGAAAATAAAGGGGTGAATGATGAAATTAGGAAAAAGGGATTTAAATAAATAAATATGAAAAATAATGTGGGAAAATAAAAGTGGAGAAAATTTGAAAATATAGTATTAAAAATTATTTTTGGAATATTAGGATTTATTTTGGAATTTTTAGAAGAGAGGAAAATAGAATAGGAAATTAAAATTGGAAAATCGGGAAAAATATGAAATCGCACTATTCATTGCGCATGAGGTGCTCGGCCGTACGGCCCGGCCGCGCGCCCGCCGCGTCGCCGCCCTGCCGCGCCGCGCGCCGCGCCGCGCCACAGCGCGCACCCCACGCGCGCGCGCGCGCCGCCCGCGCAGCCACGGCTACCGCGACCGCGCGCCCCGCCCGCCCACGCCCGCTCGCCGCGCCACGCGCACGCCGCCGTACCGGCCCCGCGCCCGTGCCGCTCGCTCGCGCCACGCGCCCGTGCCCGCACCCGGCCCCGCCCGCGCGCACACGCTCGCCGCGCCCGACCCCCCCACGCGCGCGCGCATCGTGCCCGGACCCCGCCCGCGCGCGCGCCCGCCGCCGCTGGCGTCACGCCGCCCGTACCCGCCCGTCCCCGCGCCTCGCCGCGTGCCGTCATCGTGCGCGCCACGCCGGCCCCTCCCTTCTCCACGCCCTCCCGGCCGCGCTATAAAAGGCCGCGCCCGCCCTTTCCCGCACCGCCGCCGCCCTCCTCCTTTTCCCGAGCACCAACGCCGCGCCGCCGTGCGCCAAGGTCCCCGTGCCCCACCGCACCTCCCGAGGTCCGCCGACGCCGGTAAGCCCCGCCGCCGCCCTCGTTTTCCTTGCGTGCCAAGATCGCCGTGGCCCCTGTTTTGATGCGCCTGGCCGAACACGTTGAGTGCAATGAACAGTGGCGCTGGAAAGAGAAAAATAAAATAGGGAAAAATTTGGAAAATTTTAGGAAATTAGGAAAAATATTTTGGGAAGATTTGAGTAAAATTTTGGGCAAAATTAAAGTACATTTTTGTATGTTTTCTCGGTGCGAAAATTTGGAAATCAAATCCAGACTTTTTCGAAATTCCGTTTTGCGACGTTTTTGAATCCGAATTTCGTTTAGATCTTTCTCGCCATTTAAAAATGTTTCTCTTTTGTGCTCGGACCTTCAAAACCTCTAGCACCAATCCCTCCGCGGATATTTTAAAATCCGTTTTCTTGAGCAAATCGCGATCGTCGTTTTGCGAAAACCCTAAGTCGTCAAACCGATGACGAAACTTGGAGTTTTCGGGCGATCGTAGTACAAACTTAAGTAGGAAGTTGGGCTTAGCGCTTGGAATCGTTTCGAGACTTTTTCGAATCTTTTCGACCTTTTGGTGTTATATGGGATTCTAATCGAATCGATTGATTTTTCGCACGTACGAGTAGCACCGAAGAGACCGGCATCGACCCCGTTGAAGACACCACCCCTCAAGCGTGCGAGCAAGGCAAGTCATCACACTCTTTGAACATATTGATCCTACTTTGCGAAATGATGTTGATTTTAATTGCAAATTGCATGCTTACACATATATGTACCTATGCTTAATATTCCCGCCTTGATATTGATTACCATTAGAATTATTCTTTGTAACCTTCGATGTGATATGACCGGAGGCTAACCGTAAAAATGCTTAGCCCCGCGTATACTAGATCCCTGCATACTCATGATTTCACAAGAAAGCTTTGTGCTTGGGCAACTACCTTAGGGAAGGTAGTTGAAATGCGGCCTGTGGAGACATGAGCGCCACATGGCCATGAGAATGATGAACTAAGTTTGATGAAAATTGAAAATGCTATACAAATGTTTTAGACTGGGCGGCTGGATGATTTGGGTGGATTAGGAAAAGGCAAGTGCCGACCCGGTCAATTAAGGACCGAGCCATGAGATAGCGGAAACGAGAGCGGTAACCGTACTTCTCGAATGGGTATAGACCTAGGCGACTAGATAGCCGAGCGGAGGTAGTATCCTTGCATAGATGATTTCTTTATGATGTGGTTTATGTGATGAGGATGAGGCTGCGGCCTATGCTGTGAATGGTGGAATTAAATCGATATTAACCGAACTTAAAGATTGAGGAAGTTTTTTTCTTACCCCGGTGCGCGGAACTCCTCTCTTGCTAGAAAATGACGGCTAGAGTGCATGAGGGCTTAAGTTCATGGAGCGGATGTCGCCAAAGTGAGGTTATCGAAAGGCTTTGCCGTGACCGTCTCATGTGTTGGGACGTAGGCTCATTCGTTGGGGTCGCGGAGTACGGGTAAAGTGTACATCCACCGCAGTGTGAATGAATCAATCTATTCGAATAGCCGTGCTCGCGGATATCGAGCATCGTGACAAGACTTTCGCTTGGCTAGACTTTAAACTTAAAACTGCTGGGATGGGTTTGCATGACGATTTCGTTCCATGGTGGATCAACTTCTCGAGATGCGAGAAGGGGTGGACTCCCAGAAAATCATGACGAATCGGAAGCGGGAAGCCATCCTTGGAATCACGATGGATGGTAGACGAACCGTCGCCGAATTAATGAACTATGGAACTAAAACTTGACTTGGCTAGTTGTTAGGCTTGTGAAAAGAATTGTGAAAATTGGCTTTATGCAAAAGAGCTCCAGCCATTCCTTGGATAACCCTATCATATGCATCACTTCCGTGTTGACTTGCGGAGTACGGTTGGTACTCACCCTTGCTATACGCACAAACCTTCAGATGATGGGAATGAAGAGTCGGAGGATCCTTACGCTTACTACCAGGAGGGTGAAGGAACTGATGGCGCTTACTAGGTCTTAGCTCCGGTCGTTGCCTGTGGCAACTGACATGTCGCTGCCTCTATTCCGCTGCCGTATCTAATTTCTGCTTTTGTGTTGTATCCGGACCATGAGGTCCTGTGTGTTGAACATTGCCTTCGGGCCTATGGTTGTAATAATTTCGTTGTAAGACTATTCGTGCATGTGCACCTGATTATTCAGTACTGTATTCGTGGGTACCAACTACTCGATCCAGGGAAATGGTACTAAGAACACGAAAGATTCCCGTTCCCAAAAACGGGGGTCCACACGCTTCAACGCGATCCTGCCTTAACTCAGGCCAACATGTGCTAACTCCAATTATTTCGGCTTTAAACAGAATTAAATTCTAGCTAGGGTGCATTGCTCGGCTTGCCCATAACCGAGGATGCGGCTATTCAAATAGATTTACTCTGATCATAGGTGTACATCTTTACCCACCAGACATGTCTTCCTCACGTGTGCGATCTGCCACAGGCCACCATGACATACAGAGGGAAGACATGACATAACTCATCGCTTAGTACTGCCCTAAACAAAGAAGACCGACATAGACTTCCCCAGCCAGGTGCCCTGGGTTGAGAAGACAGTTTATGCCCCCAGGCATCTTGACTCATTCTGAGCCTTCACTTGCCAGAGACGTCAGCCCCTAGGCTTTAACCCTTCCTAGGGCTTCATCCATCCCTATCCATGTCTTTTTTGTTTCTGACCGCACTAGTCGATGTGTTAAGCCTTACCCATTAGACATGTGTTAGTACGAAATTTGCTTTGCAACAGGCCCGAAGACCGGTCCTTATGATGGCCGAGGTGCAACTAACAAAACCAAGCACCCCGAGCCTAGCCGAAAACATGATTGGGGAATTTTGAAGGGGACATTTATTGCCACAGCTAAACAGCCCAAAATTTCCATCATTTACAAGTTATTCCTTAGTCTAATTATTGAAAACATCTAATAGTTTCTATTCAAGCATGGCTAAGCAAATTCCTAAGTTTGCTAGTGAGTACCATATATATAAAGTGCTCACTACTTTTATTTTTCCAATGGTTATCAAGGATCATAATAATACAAATAATAAGGCTATAACAAGGAGAATCGGTACGGCTAAATAAAACAGTGATAAGCGCGGGAATTTAATAAAGTGAAATGCAATAATTTAAAAAATATATAATTTTGTAAACTGAGATAGCAATATGATCAAAATGACATGACTTGTCTTGCTCCTTCAAACAATCTTGTGGACTCTTTTCCTTGTTACCACGAACCTCTGAAACGACAAAGTCTACACGCTAGCACGCAAAATGAGGAAAAACCCTAATAAAAACCAAATAAACTGTAATGGAAAATAAACAAACATGTAGGGCTCAATTTTAGATGAATTTTGCAATTTGAATAGCCCAATTTGGAGTTCGTATGGATTAGATATGAATTCTAGAAGTTTTGGACCATTTAAATGAATTGTGGATATTAAATTGATTTGTTGCGTAATTTTTGTTTATTTTTACAAAGGAAAAGGGACCGGGATGACGAGAGCGGGCAAGGATAGTGGAGGGCGGCTCACCGTGCACTCAACAGCGAGCATTATTTGAGCACTAGAAGTACATATAAAAATTCAAAGTTGTTTGGAAGGTAAAAGTCTACTTTACTTTCCTGCGCTATAGTGTTGTCTTCTTCCTCCAGCTAGCTGTGCACTGTTCATCCGAGCTGCTGTTGTTTTTTTCTCCTCCCAATCCAGCCGATTCCCTTGCCCAAATCCAAAATTGATTGAGGGAAATTAATCCCCACCTCATCCTCTCCACTTCTCCCGCGATTCCCCATTCAATCCCTGTGGGGTCACCTCATTGAGGTCAACTCTCACAATACCACATAACCTCCCAGGAGTCCGGTTATGCGTGAGATAGTACAGATACAAAAACTTCATATAATAATACAAACTATTAATGTTTAGATACAACTCATACAATACAAGAAAAACCGCGGCACTTCCATAGGGATAGCCCGAGTGTGGAGTCGACCTAGAAATCATACTCGTCTTCCCATACCTCTAGGGTATTTGGGATTTCCTCTTCTGCTTCTGGGTTACCTGAAATTGGTTTATGCAAGGGTGAGCACGGAAGGTACTCAGCAAGCCAAACTGGATACAGTTTTATATAGATAACCATGCATGTTATATCGACAAGAGAAACAAATTATCAAACTATCTCTAACATGTTGATGTATCCTATTCCTTCGTAGAATATTTTATCCAAATGTTTAAGAGTATGAAACATGAATTTAAGTCTATACTCCATCCCATCCTAAAAGTACTTAAATGTGAATATTTCATTTTTATAATAACATTTAAGAAAAGTACTCATTCCATTGTACTGGATTCACCCATAGACATAACTCCATTGATCGGGAGTACGGCGTATTCGAATACAATAAACCCTACAGTGTTTGCCCAGCTTTACCCGAGGATTAACCTTAGGTTGCAAGGCTAAGGATAACATAGCATTTATATAGTTCTAACCTTTTCTGATGTGTGAACAAGACCTGAAGGGCTATCTTAATAGGAGCACCAGTTCTAACCAGTAACTGGTGGATCCATCTCTTATTTAATAGTTGTTCGTCACTTGCCCCGGCTTGGTGAAACCTTGGGCTATCTTAACAGACGGTACCAATCTGGTTAGTATTGGCGTTTTTATCCATTGTTTACATAGCTGTCCACCAATGAGACTTTACCAACACGACAAATCCCTAATGTTGTTGTGCACATTAATAAATCTCCTGAGTCCCCAGGAAGATCAGAGAGAAATATATAAATGATATGCCGGTATAACCAGTCCATCGGATGGGCGAAACTATGTCCTTATTCTCGCATAAGAGTTTTTAAGTTTTCTGGCATACAGCCAAAACGTATATCACATGTAGTGTTTAGCCATTTTATTTTTCTATTCATGAGATAAGGAAGTAATTGTTAGTGATATGCCCTAGAGGCAACATGGAAATGTTGGATATCACGTCAATGTTTATGTATTTATGAATAAAGTGTTATTCAGTTCCATGAAATAGACATCTTGTATTGATCAATAAGTACGTGACTTATTTATGAGACTCTATATGTATGAATCTATTTCTAAATGATCCCTGATCATATGTCATATTGTTGGAACAAATAGGATTCTAAGATTGGCATGTTTATTGATTGATGATCATGTCTCATAGATCATAGGTATGGAGATACCAAATCAATAAACATGAACACATGTGTTGGAGAACACATTGTTGGATAGACCCACCATGAGACTACAGGAATTAATGTGCCATTAGTTGGTCTCAGGTAGTGTTGGTACAAAGTCCTTAGACCTGAGATCACCATGGATTCCAACATGTGTAGTAGCCTACTTTGGGACTACCAAACGCTATTCCGTAACTGGGTAGTTATAAAAGTAGTCTTCGGGTACAAGGTAGTTATAAAAGTAGTCTTCGGGTTTGCTATGAAACATGGAGTGGGATGTGAGTGATCAAGATGGAATTTGCCCCTCCTTTGGAGAGATATCTCAGGGCCCCTCGAGGTAATGGATTATGGAAATGCATGGCCATGCTAAGTTGATTGAGGAGTCAATCAACAGACAGATAATCCAATACAGTTCGAGTGAATGGTTAAGCTATTGAAGGGATGGCACACATCTTGCCTATAGCTTAACTGGTATCGTGAGGCAAAGGGATTTGTGTACACATTACGGGTTCGGAGCCGATATTATTCTTGTATACTATGGTGTCAATATGTCTTGCTAGGCGTCGCTATTGATGGGTCGGTGAGTTGGACTCGAGCCGACGATCGCCTAAGTTAGACTATAGCCAAAACCGAGTATACCCGAACCTACGGTGGTCGCACGCTTAAGGGGATAGAATAGATATTCGAGTTGGACTCGGATACGGCTCGATCGGATAGGGATCCGATCGGATAGAGTCATATAGGCTTACGACGTATGGGCGGCCAACTCTATGAGATTCGGATAGGATCCGATTTGAAATAGAGTCCCGATCGGCCACTAGTCCCGTCGGCCAACTCTATATAAAGGGGCGAGGGTGGAGAGGCTGCGATACATCGTTGGATCGCTTTAAACCGAATCCGCAAAGTCGCCGAGATCAAACTCCACGGAAACCCCCACTTTCGAGCCAAACCCTAGCCTTGCATCGCGTGCTAGCACACGGTGTTCGGCGTTCGTCCCCGGACGTGTGGATACCGTAGAGGCGCTACTACGTTGCGCGGCTGTTCATCGGTGTGGAGGAATCGGGCGTGGTCGAGCGCACGGAGCGAGGCGCGAGAACACGTCGGACGACTCGGATCGGCTACGGTCTGAATCGGGGATTGGCGAATCACTGCCCCGGTATCGGTGTCGGCTGCGGGAATCGTCTACACTGCGGATCGGATAGTCTGATTGGCTATTTCCGCCATTGCATACTCCGATTGGTAACGATCTATCGGCCCTTACTTGCAAGTGTTCTGGTTTGCACGGTTAAAAGTTTTTGTTTTCGGCTAGCGTAGCCTCCGCGTAACCCTTCGATAATCTCCTATGGCTATACATGAAACATCAATGCATGTGATGATGTTTATTTTATTTTAAGTTATCAGTATTTTATCTAAGGAGAAGGAGAATATATCTAAAAACATGAAATATCAAACTTCTCCTTTCCTACACATGAAATGATAGAGTATTCCTAATGCATGAAATATTAATCTTTATGAACTAGAAACTTACATAAAATATTGACATGCATAATTTTAGATTATCTAAATCTACGTGAAATGATAGCTTATAACTATCTAACCCATCCCAGTGAAATATTTCTAACTAAATACATTATTTTAAAAATATGATAACTTATTAATTTTAAACTAAATGATCAAGAACAATTTGACTTGCTTTGAGTGTCAACGGTCTCGAAATTTTTATTTGGTTGGAGGGTAACGAGGGTGTTTACATCGATCTCCTGATTGAGTTCTAATTCTTCCGCGTACTCAACGTCGCGATCTATCGATAAATAAATATAAGAAAATTATTCAACAAACTCAAATAAATATCAAAATCATCATATAAATACAGGAATTTTAAAAAAAATTAAAAGATGATTTGTGGAATTTTTAAAAGTTCTATTTTTAGGTTTAAAAGTTTAAGTTTAAATAAATCAAAATATAAAAGAGTTTTGAAACAAAAATTTTCAAAGAGTTAAAAGGGTAAATAAATGAATTTAAAAAGAATAAACATTATAAAATGAAATTTTAAAGAAGGTCAAATGAATTAATCTATTTTTCTATGGTTCTTCCTATATTTTTCTTAGTCTTCTCTCTTTCTTCTCTATCTCTATCTTTTAACAAAAAATAAAATAAAAGAAATGGAAAAAAATGGCCTAAGGCCGGATTCGAACCCGGAATCTCTCTCTTTCACCTTAACTTCCTAACCACTACGCTAACCTTATGTCCCGTCTTCCTCTTTCTTTTTATCTCTTTTCTTCCCTCTTCTTTCTCTCTTCTTCCCCTGCTTCTCTTTCTCCTTCCTTCTCCAACGCCGGCGACCAAATAGGGTGGTGCACGTGGTGAAGGATGGTTTGTTTTGGAATTATAACTAGGTTTACACCATCTAGGCGTCACGGTGTTCCATTTTAATGCTTAGCTTGCCTGGGGAGGTATGGAGATGGGCTGGCGACGGCGGCCTAACCGTAACGGCAGAGACGCATGTCGTCGGCTTGTCCTGGTGGTTGAGCGGCTTGGATAAGAGGTTGGGGAGCTTCTATGGACTATGGAGATGCTACCTATAGCCTTAGTTTGATTGTAAACATACTAGAACAAGCTAGCGCCATGTGCATGGGGGTGGCCGAGCAGAGGAGCTCCGGCGACACTTGTCGTCGGCATTCTCTGGTGATTACTCAGTCTGAAAACCTTAGGGAAATGAAAGATAAGGGTATGTAGATCGACGACGTACCTTTAATTTGAGATGACACTGATTGGAGACAACGAATTTTCAGATTTTTCTTTGGCGGCCAACTTAGGGTTCTTCAGAACTTCCTCTTGGTTCTTCACTAAATTGGAACAATGTGGTATATGATTGATAGGGGAAACTTAGGGGAATTATATAAGGAAGTATGGCGATGAACTTTGGTATACTAAGTTTAGCCTGTCATGGTCTTTTTATAGGTGTTCTATGTCCGTTCTTCCTTAGGATGAGGCCGACGGCCATGGCGGTTCATTGATGTCGGTTCGCTTAGGGATAGTGCTGATGACATAGCCGGTCCAATCGGTTGTGGCCATGTGGGGAGGGATAAGAGTGGTGGATGAGGTCAATTTGGGACGCCGGAGGGCGAGGCCAACGCCCACAGGTGGGCGGTCGTGGCTTGCTGCGCCGATGGTTCAAGGAAACGAGGGAGGAAGAAGAAAGCTGGAAAAAGAGGAAAAGGGAAAGGAAAGAAAAAAAAGAAAGAGAAAGAAAAGAAGAAAAAAATGGAGAAAATAGAAAAGTAAAGGAAAAGAAGAATAAAGGAAAAGGGAAAAATTAGAAAAGTTTAGGAAAATTCAATTTGGGTTTTAGTGTTAGATTTAAATTCAATTTTGAGAGTTCCTTACTTTAAAAACTAAATTAGGGTTTTTCAAAAATAAAAATTAACACTAAATAAAATTTGATTTTTAATTTAAAATGAGATAAGAATTAAAACATGTTAAGGAATTTTAAATGTTTTACCACTAAACACACAACAAAACTATTAAAAAAATTTCTTCATACTTCTACACATTTTTTAAGAGTAAATATTTTGAGAATGTTACAATCCGCATCAATTCATGGTGGATTTCGATTTTGTTCTTCACTGTTGAGCTCACCATGGCCGACCGATCTCCCTTCCCGTTTGCTTCCCCTTCCAATTGGTTGCAAAAATCGGTTCCCCTCCTCCACATCATCATTTCCCCCATGATTTTCCACTCAATCCCACAATAATTATTGGTGTATTTTGATTTCACACTTTGCTGTTGAAGTGAACCATGGCCGGCCGACCTCCTCCCTCCCTAGCCGACCTCCTCCTCTCCCCGGCGATGGTCTCCCTCCCCTCCGACCTATAAAAGGATGCCCTCAGCCCCCTCCCTTCCCTCATTCTGTTTTTCCCCTTCTCGAGTTCCCTAGCCGCGCCATTGCCGCCCTCCTTTCTCCACCATGCCGCCGGCCCTCTGGCCACCTTTGTCGTCATGCCAAAGCACCGACCGGCCGTGCCATTGCCTTCCCCGACATCGCAGCGTCGCCCTCCACCTCGGCCAAGCCCCATTTTCGCCCGAAACATGCCGAAACCTCGCTGCCCGTGGTGCCTCTCCCTTGGCCTCGCTGGCACAACTCCGGCAGCCCCTGCCGCCTTGCCGGTGTGCAACCCGACATCGTCATATCCCTTTTCGGCATCACAGCATCGTCTACTTCCTTGGCCATCCCTCCGTTTTTACCCCAAGTCCACTAGTAGCGTGCCCCAGCCGGCAACTGGTGAAGAACGTCATCATTCTCCACCTTCGGCAGCCCCTCCCCGTCGAGTCGGGCGCTGCCAGCCCGTGCCACCACTACCAACGGCTTCGCCTTGCCGTGCTCATCCTTGGCATGCCCTTCCCTGAGCTTGGATGCCACCAAAACACCACCCCAGCACGGTGAACAGTGAACATGTCGTTGTTCTCCTCCACTGGTAGCCACCGCCACCTCGCTAGTGTTTCGTCCGACGTCGTTGTGTCCTTCACCGGCATCGTGGCATCGTCTCCTTTGCCGGCCTTCGCCTGTTTTTCCTTTTTGTCGCCAGTGTCCCGTGATCGTCCTCGTCGGTGCAATCTTCGGCCAACCATTCCTCCTTGCTGGCACGTCGCCCTGTGGCCTCGTCGTCTCCGACGTCGGCAATGCAACAGCGTGTTCCATCCCATCCTCGCCCCCATGCAGCCGCTGCCGGCTGCCGTTGTCGTCCTCATCACCCGCATCGGCACCCATGCACTGGCCTTTCCTCTGCTCACCACCGTGCACCCGCGCCACCTCTCCTCGTTGTCGAGATGAGCCGCCCTCCACCATCCTTGCCCGCTCTCATCATCCCGACCCCTTTTCCTTTGTAAAAATAATTAAAAATTTCTCAATAAATCAATTTAATTTCCAGAATTTATTTAAATGGTCCAAAACTTCTAAAATTCATATCTAATCCATACGAACTCCAAATTGGGTCATTCAAATTGCAAAATTTATCTAAAATTGAGCCCCACATGTTTTTTTGCTTTATATGTACTGTTTATTTGGTTTTTATTAGGGTTTTTCCTCATTTTGCGTGCCATCATGTAGACTTCGTCGTTTC
Source organism: Oryza australiensis (assembly GCA_019925245.2). Lineage (NCBI taxonomy): Eukaryota > Viridiplantae > Streptophyta > Magnoliopsida > Poales > Poaceae > Oryza > Oryza australiensis. The sequence goes on from JAIFGZ020000255.1 coordinate 172,808, forward strand.
GGAGGTTCGCGCTTGCAAGGAAAAGAGTCCAGAAGATTGTTTGAAGGAGCAAGGCAAGTCATGTCATTTTTAAAAAATCATATTGCTATACCAGTTTACAAAATTATATTTTTTAAATTATTGCATTTTGCTTTATTAAATTCCCACGCTTATCACTGTTTTATTTAGCCGTACCGATTCTCCTTGTTATAGCCTTATTATTTGTATTATTATGATCTTTGATAACCCTAGAAAAAATAAAACTAGTGAGCACTTTATATATGTGGTACTCACTAGCAAACTTGGGAATATGCTTAGCCATGCTTGAATAGAAACAATTAGATGTTTTCAATAATTAGAGTAAGGAATAACTTGTAAATGATGGAAATTTTGGGTTGTTTAGCTGTGGCAATAAATGTCCCCTTCAAAATTCCCCACACATGTTTTTGGCTGGGCTCGGGGTGCTTGGTTTTGTTAGTCGCACCTCGGCCATCATAAGGACCGATCTTTGGGCCTCAGCTGCAAAACAAATTTCATACTACCACCTGTCTAATGGGTAAGGCTTAACACGTCGACTAGTGCGGTCAGAAACAAAAAAGACACGGATAGGAATGGATGAAGCCCTAGGAAGGGTTGAAGCCTAGGGGCTGACGTCTCTGGCAAGTGAAGGCTCAGAATGAGTCGAGATGCCCGGGAGCATAGACTGTCTTCTCGACCTAGGGCACCTGGAGGGGAAGTCTATGTCGGTCTTCTTTGTTTAGGGCAGTACTAAGCGATGAGTTATGTCATGGCTTCCCTCTATATGCCATGGTGGCATGTGGCACGTCGCAACACGTGAGGAAGACATGTCTAGTGGGTAAGGATGTACACCTCTGATCAGAGTAAATCTATTTGAATAGCCACGCCTCAGTTATGGGCAAGCCGAGCAATGTACCCAAGCTAGAATTTAATTCTATTTAAAACCAAAATAATTGGAGTTAGCACATGTTGGCCTGAGTTAAGGCAGGATCACGTTGAAGCGCGGCTTGATAATAATGTGACTAGAGATAGGCTCGTGTTTCATTGAAATGCCTTAAAATATTTAAATACTTAAAATGCTGATTTTCTGCAAAATAGCCTTATATATGAGTTCCTTGTACTCGCTTGTATTATTTTTGCATTTTCTCGGCATGGCTTGTTGAGTACTGTGGTTGTACTCAGCCTTGCAAATTCCTCCCCCTTTTGAGAAGTGCAGTGCTTCTTAGTTGAAGACGGTGTTAGAAGACCAAGGCTCAGACCCTAGTTGAGTTTAGCTGTGGAGTGGAGCTAAAGCCCGCTAGGATCGTCCTTCTTTTCCGCTGCTGCTTTCCTTCGAGTGCAAGGACTAAGTGTCTCTTCTGTAAGTATTTATTTATACGCTTTATTTTATGTTTGGATCTGTGTATTGATTTGTCATTTTGTGTACCCTGGTTGATTCCTAGACAGGGATTTAATACACAAAATAGTCTGGAAATTTGGCTAAATTTCCGGGCGTGACAGTGTGACAGGTGTCCTCTCACATATGATTCATGTTCCTCACATAATAAGTCAAATTAATTTGAGAAAAACTCTCCACCATGATGAGACCTAACTCTTTTTATCTTTCTATCAAGTTGATTTTTAACTTCTGCCTTATCAATTTTAAAATAGTCTAGAACCTCATATTTCGTTTTTAAAAAATACACATAGCAAAATCTAGTAGCATCATCAGTCAACTTCATGAAATATCGCTTTCCACCTATCGTCAACACCCCATTCATTTCACAAAGATCTGAATGTAGTAGTTCTAGAGGTGCCAAGTTTCTCTCCTCGACAGCCTTGTGAGGCTTGCAAGATTGCTTTGATTGCACACAACTATGTTACTTAGAACCTTTAACAATGGAAAACTTAGGAATTAAACACATACTAGAAAAGCGAGACATCAAGCCAACATTAATATGACATAAACATGAGTGCCAAACATTAGCCTCATCATCCACACTACCACAAATATGGTTCATAGACTTATTACAGAAATCAGAAATGGAAAAGCAGAACAAACATCTTCACTCATAGTCTTTACCAATAAAATATCCATATTTAGGCACGACTACTTTATTAGATTCAAACACCAACTTAAATCTGTATCTACATAGATAAGAGCCAGTAACGAGATTTTTGTTGATAGTAAACTTCAGAACTACCGTGCCAACATCATGAACAGAAGCATGTGATCCATTCGTCATTAGGATGGAGGAATCCTGTACGACTTGACAAAAACAAAACTACGAGATGTTAGCACAAAAAATGTACATGGGCCACTATATCAACCCACCAGTTAGTAGACTGATTAACTAAAAAACAGTAGGTAAATTACCATACCTCCTTCCTTCTCCACTGTTGTCAATGGTCATATTGGTGGATTAAGAAGTCTACCCTACAGGTGCATTCATCCCCTTGTGTTGTGGACACTTCTTGGCCAGATGACTAGGCAAGCTACACACATAGCAAGTTCTCTCATCCTGGTTCGGATTGTTCTTCTTCTTCTTCTTCTTGAAGTTGGTGGTCCGATGAGCTTTGAAATTCCCTTTTTTATTGTTTGGGGTGCCCACCATCGCCATTAGATGCGATGTCTTTTTCCCGAGCTTTCTCCTCAACATCCAGAGACGCTATCAACCCCTCAACGGAGTACTCATGTCCCTTGTGTTTGAATGCAATACAGAAACTTCTTCAGGAAGAAGGTAGTTTCATAATAATGCACCCAGCCCCAAATTTGTCGGGTAAGACACACTTAAAGAGTTCGAGTCCCTTAGCGATGGTGTTTATCTCATGAGCCTGCCCAACTACAGAATAGTTGTCAGCCATCCTGTAGTCATGAAATCGCTCCATGATGTATAGATCATTGCTAGCATCAGTTACATCGAATTTAGTATCTAGTGCATTCCATAACTCCTTAGCGTCGGTCATGTGCATATACACATCGACCAGACAATCACCAAGAATGCTAAGAATGAAGGGTTACGCGGAGGCTACGCTAGCCGAAAACAAAAACTTTTTACCGCGCAAACCAGGAACACTTGCAAGTAAGGGTCGATAGATCGTTACCGATTGGAGTAGAGTGCGGCGGAATTGCCAATCGGGGCAATCCGATCCGGAACAGTGTAGCCGATTCCCGGAGACGGCCGATTCGCCAATCGCCCGATTCGAGTCGTCCGGCCGCGTTCTCACGCCTCGCTCCGTGCGCCCGGACCGCGGCCGATTCCACCACGGCCCGATCGCTCCGATTGCCGATCCGAAGCCGATCAACAGCGCGCAGCGTAGCGGCGCCTCTACCGGTATCCACACGTCCGGGACGAACGCCGAACACCCGTGTGCTAGCACGCGATGCAAGGCTAGGGTTTGGCTCGAAAGTGGGGAGGGTTTCCGTGGAGATTGATCTCGACGACTTCGTTGCACGCGATGCAATTGACGTGTCGCAGCTCTCCACCCTCCCTCCTTTATATAGAGTTGGCCGACCGGGATTAGTAGCCGATCGGGACTCTATTTTGAATCGGATCTCATCCGTATCTCATAGAGTTGGCCGCCCATACGTCGTAAGCCCATAGGACTCTATCCGATCGGATCCCTATCCGATCGAGCCGTATCCGAGTCCAACTCGAATATATATTCTATCCCCTTAAGCGTGCGACCCTGTAGGTTCAGGTATACTCGGTTTCGGCTATAGTCTAACTTAGCCGATCGTCGGCTCGAGTCCAACTCGGCCGACTGTCAATAGCGGCGCCTAGCAGCACATATTGACACCATAGTATACAAGAATTAATATCGGCTCGAACCCGTAATGTGTACACAAATCCCTTTGCCTCACGATACCGGTTAAGCTATAGGCAAGACGTGTGCCATCCCTTCAATAGCTTAACCATTCACTCGAACCGTATTGGATTATCTGTCTGTTGATTGACTCCTCAATCAACTTAGCATGGCCATGCATTTTCATAATCCATTACCTCGAGGGGCCCAGAGATATCTCTCCAAAGGAGGGGCAAATTCCATCTTGATCACTCACATCCCACTCCATGTTTCATAGCAAACCCAAAAACTACCTTTATAACTACCCGCATTACGGAATAGCGTTTGGTTGTCCCAAAGTAGGCTACTACACATGTTGGAATCCATGGTGATCTCAGGTCTAAGGACTTTGTACCAACACTACCTGAGACCAACTAATGGCACATTAATTCCTGTAGTGTCTCATGGCGGGTCTATCCAACAATGTGTTCTCCAACACATGTGTCCATGTTTATTGATTTGGTATCTCCATACCCATGATCTATGAGACATGATCATCAATCAATAAACATGCCGATCTTAGAATCATATTTGTTTCAACAATATGACATATGATCAGGGATCGTTTAGAAATAGATTCATACATATCGAGTCTCATAAATAAGTCACGTACTTATTGATCAATACAAGATGTCTATTTCATGGAACTGAATAACACTTTATTCATAAATACATAAACATTGACGTGATATCCAACATCTCCATGTTGCCTCTAGGGCATATCACTAACAAAGAATGCATCCCACAAAGAGAGTAGTGACCACCTAGAATTCTTTCTATTTGTCAGCATTAAGAACTCCTTCAGGTTTGTCGTTACTGTTCTAGAAGCATTTTATAGTCGTCAGTCACAGAGTGACCCTAATCTACCATCTCTTGAAGTGAACATCAGTGAATTTATCCGGCCTCAATGCATCGGCAAAACCAGCCATAGTAAAATCACAGTGCCTATAATAAGGTTTTTGGATTGATGGAAATATAAGTACATGTAGATTTAATTTATTCCATTGATAAATCACGACATTGAACATGTAAACTAGCATAATCACATTATATGATCTACAAATGTAAACTAGATAGTAAAACATAAACAGATCAAATATGTGAAATGTTGTAAGTACATGCAGAGAGTTTTGGACGTTCAACTACACAACAGGAACAACTTGCAGTACTAGACGTTGATGATGGCGCGTAGCACCCGAGTGAAGAGGAAGACGAGCCGTGGTGGATGAACAACAAGCAGTCACACGTTGCACGAAGCATTTTCCAAAAACCTTATTACCGATCCGGGGGATATTGACTCAGGCAAGGATGTTGAATCAGATTCTAATTCAATTGCAGGAGTCGATTCGGGGGCTGATGCAAGCGACAGAAAATATGCTACTAGCGGTGGCGGCGATGTTCACTCGTGCTGTGGAGGCTCTCGCACTGCTAGGTTAAGTCGACTTGGTGGTTGAATTTGATACCAAAATGGGCTAGGCTCTCTTGCTCTCTCAGCAATTTCAAAGGGATATAGGAAAGGCCATATGTGTTGTGCACGTTGGAAAAAAATCATCAGGTCGGGAAATTTGGAACATCCAAGTCTAATTCGATGGCTAGAATTAATTGGAGTGATGTGGCTTCATGATAGAGCAGGAAAATAGCATTAAATGATAAATATTGAGGATCAATTGTATATGTAGGAGGTGTTTGGCAGGGCTCCAGATCCTGGATCCTGGTGGAGTGGAGCTGGAGCCCTGCCATTACATTTGCCAACTATAAACACTCATTTGAACCGTGGTGGGGCTTGTGTTGTTGATGGATGCATACCAGAAGGCTAAAGTAGAGTAATTATTGCACAACACATAGCATTTGTCTGTCTCAATAACTACTCTCTTCGTTTCAAAATAAGTTAACCTAGTATGTCCGTTCAGATTCGCAGTAATACGATTTCACATTCCATACTAGGTTAACTTATTTTGGATGGAGGACATACTTTGTTTTTTTCTCTTTTGTCTCATACTATTGTAGTATTCCTGTATATGACTATCAACGTAGTGCAAAACCAAAGATACATCGTAGACTATAGCAAAATACTAATAGCGAGACAAAACTAGAGATGGCAACAGGTACCCAAAACCCGAGTACCCAACGGGTTTTACCCAATAAAGAGACGGATGTGGGATGAATGTCTACACACGGGTACGTTGTTGGACAAAAACATATACCCATTAGGTATGTTGGGTACGGGTGTGGGTGTGTACTACCCATACCCATCTACCCACGGGTAAGAAATACCCTAATAAAGAAGTCCAGCCACCCTCATTTAGCCCATATGGCCCAACTAAACACTTGTAATATTTTATTATGGTATGTGAACTTGTAATGAAGTATGTGCTTAGAAGTTAACTATGCTGCAACTGGAAGCCTGGAATGGGAATGAGAATGAGCCAATGTTATTTATGCATGTTCTTAAATCTGTTGTCGAGTGCGGGTAACCCGTGAGGTAGAATTACCCGCACAAGTGCGGGTATGGGAGTATTTTCTTACCGTCTATAGGTACGGGTAACCCGATGTGACATCCTCAAAAATTCATACTTTTGAAAATATGTAAAATGATGAAGAAAATTTTTTGCGAATAAATTTGTTGTGTGCTTAATTCTAAAACATTTAAAATCTTCTAAAATTTATTTGCTTTTTCCTTATTTTAATTTAGGAAATTCTAAATTTATTGATTTTTGGCTCTTATTTTTGAAAAATCCCAATTTGGCTTTTAATTCAAGGAAACATCCAAAAATTTGGTTTAATCAACCTTAAACCCTAGATCAAATTCTCTCCAAATTTTCCTAAACTTTCTTTTTCCTTTTCCCTTATTCTTTTTATTTTTTCCTTTTCCTTTTTCTTTTTCTTCTTTTTCTTTTTCCCTCCTTTCCTTCTTTCCCTCCTTTCTTCCTTCTCTCGCTCGGCTGAACCACGGCCACCGCAGTTTGAGCCACCGTGCCGTGGGCGCCGGCCTCGCCCACTGGAGCGCGCAACCCACCTCAAAGCATCCTCATCCTCTTGTACAAGTGGCCACCCATGGTTGGAGCGCCGTCGTCATCGTCCAAATCCATACGAACCGACATGGAGTCACCGCCATTGCTACCGTTATCCCGTGAGCTCAAACCGACTTCAATCTCTATAAATAGAGCATTTCGGACAAAATTTCCTCCACAACATTTCTTCCTCATCTTCTCCTCTATCTTTCCCCCAAGATTTCCTCAACTCTTACAACCTGAGTCTCTTGAATTTTGAGGAAATCCGAAAAAAAACACAGAAGAAACCGTAACTAGCCGCACCAAGCCAATCTTCAAATTTCGGCATCCACAATTGGTTTCTCTCCAAATTGAAGGTACCATCGTGTTCCTCATACCAAGAGATTATTTTCCGCTAACAATCCCGAACCAAATAGTCGCCGGAGACTCACCGCCGGCGAGCCGACACACCTCCTTTGTTTCGGCCACCGCCGCATGCACGCCGCTAGTCTTCCCTAGCGCTTTCCTGACCAAGTAACCGCCCTAGCTAGCACCACCACACACCGTAGAAGCTCTCAAGCCCATTACCTTGGTCGCACCATCGTCGAAATGTCGCTGCAACATGCACCGCCGCCGACGCTGCAAGCTCATCGTCGCCGGCTTGCAACACCATCATTCCGACCTAGCCAAGCCCAAAAATGGGTTCACCATAGCTTGTATAGATGGGCATAACCCCTTAGCCTTCAAAGTCCGGCCGTCCTCGTCGTTGTTTGCCCTTGCTTCCACCATCGACCGGCTCTGAGAGAGAACGAAGAACAGTAGAGAGAGAAGGGAGGAAAGAAAAGAAATAAAAAGGAATAGAAACAAGAGAAGAAAGTTGGCACAGTGGTTCTTGGGTTAAGGTGGGAAGTGAGAAGTCCCTGGTTTGAATCCAGCCTTAGGCAAGTTTTTTTTCATTCCTTTTTATCAAAAGGAAGAGATAGAAAAGGGAGAGAAAAATAGGAAAGTATAGGAAAAACTCTAGAAAATTAGTTTATGCCCTAATGTACCAATAGATCCTCTCAATCTTTTCAAACTAGAATTTCTCTTATTTTTATCAAATTTATCTATGTCCTTTTTGGAAATATTTTAACTTCTAACTTTTGTAAATCATTTTATTTAAAAATAAGCCCAAATTTTGAATTTTGAGATTTGACAAATAACCTAAAAATAATTTGACCGTTTTAAATTCCTCCAAATTTTATAACATCAAATCCCTTCTATTTTTCTTGAACCTATTTATTCTTGTTTTAAAATATTTTAAATATTTCTTTCAACCCTTTTATTTTTATTCAAACCCAAATTTAAACTTTAAAACCATAGCAAATAACTTTCCCTTTAAAACTTCAAAAATCACCTTTTAAACTCTTTTTGAATTTCCATATTTATTTGGTGTTTCTTTGGAGTTGTTTGTTTGATTTATTTTATCGTTTACCGATGGGTCTCAACGTCGAGTTCGTAAAGGAAACCAAACTCGACCATACTGTCGACACAAACATCTTCGCTGCTACTCGAGGGAATAAAGAATTTGAGACCACTGGTCCTGAAGGCAAGTCAGACTGTTCTTGATCATTTAGCTTAAATTAATAAGTTATCATATTTTAAATAATGCATTTAGTTAGAAATATTTCACACGGGATGGGTTAGATAGTCGTAATCTATCATTTTATGTGGTTTTACATATTCTCTAGATTATATATGTTAATATTTCATGTATAAGAATCTTTTAGTCCATATAGGTTTTTCTAATTACTATTTTATGCATTAGAAACATCTTATTATTTCATGTATAGAAAAAGGAGAAGCTTACTATTTCATATGGTTAGATATATTCTCCTTCTCCTTAGAAAAATACCTGGATAACTTGGACTAGGTATAAAACTATCAATATGATAGGATAAGCATTATCACATGTGCTAGTATTTCATTTATGCCCATAAAAAGTTATTTCATACGATAGAATAGAAAAATGATATATTATTTTAGGTGATAGGTAACTATAAATCCTATCATTTCATGTAATATGAGAATGGTCATATGGAATTATATTTCATACAATAGAATGGAAAAATGATCCATTATTTCATGTGATAGGTAAATGAAATTTCTATCAATTCATATGACCTAAATGATTTTGGCTATATGCCACAAAATATAAAAACTCTTGTGCCAGAATAAAGACATAGTTTCGCCCATCCGATGGACCAGTTATACCGGCATAGCATTTATATATTTCTCTCTGATCTCCCTGGGGACTCAGGAGATTTATTAATATACATAACAGCATTGGAGATTGTAGTGTTAGTAAAGTCTCATTGGTGGACAGCTATGTAAACAGCGGATAACAAAGCCGATACTAACCAGATAGGTATCGTTTGTTAAGATAGAATCTAGGTTCCACCAAGTTGGGGCAAGTGTGTGACGAGCAGGTATTAAATAGGAGATGGATCCACTAGTTACTAGTTAGAATTAGTGCCCCTATTAAGATAGCCACTGGTCTCGTTCATACATCAGAAAAGGTTAGAACAATATAAATGCTATGTTACACTCAGTCTAGCTAACTAAGGTTAATCCTTAGGTAAAACTGGGCAAACGCTGCAAGTTTGTTGTATTGGAATACGTCGTACTCCCGGTCAATGGAGTTATGTCTATGGGTGAATCCAGTTTAATGGCATAAGCAACTTTTCTAAAATGTCATCCCTAAAAATTTTGTATTCATATATAAATAATTATAAGGAAGGATAGAACCTAGGTTCATGTTAAAGTTAGGCTTAGGTTATTCCCTTTTAGGACATCATGTATATCTATTTATGTATAGTATGGAATCACGTTAAGATTAAGCTTATATCATATCATGCATATCTATATGGTATAAAATCATGTTAAGGCTAGGATTATATTATACTTTTTAAGACATCTTTCATATTTATAAGAAGGGGGTAGAATATAGAATTGGGCTAAAATTAAGTTTATGATTCATACTCTTACATGTCCACATAAAATATTTTAAATGAAGGATAAGATATATCATCATGCTAGGAATAGATTTATAATTCCTTTCTCTTGTCAATATATCATGCATGTTTATCTATATAAAGTTGCATTCAGTTTGGTTTGCTGAGTACCATTGGTACTCACCCTTGCATATAACATCTTCAAGAAACTCCGAAGTCAAAGAAGAACACGAAATCTAGGTCGGACTCTACACTCGGGCTATCCCTGTGAAAGTGTCGTGATTTTCTTGTATTGTATGAGTTGTATATGAACCTTAATAGTTTGTATTAATGTACGAAGTTCTTGTATCAGTACAATTTCATGCATAACCGGACTCCTGAGAGGTTAAGTGGTATTGTGAGAGTTGACCTCTCCGGAGGAGACCCGCACCCGACGGGTAAAATTCAACCTGACGGATGCGGGTATGGATGGTCACTACCTATCGGGTATGTACCCGTTGCCATCTCTAGCCGACAGCTTTGTCTGATCATTAATTTATTTAGCTCAACAAAAGTACAAAACATTACTTTCAGACAAAGTGCTGACTTACCAAAGATGCGTTTGAGATGTCAATGCTATGCTCCCTGATGAAACGAAATTTATATACAGCTCATTTAATCACTTATATTTGGATACTCATTCACATTCTCCCGATAACACGCTCCAGCATGTTCACTTAGACACAAGTGAAGAATTTTTAATGGTAAATTAATAATAGCACTAAAAAATATAGGGGAAAGAAAATACAGACGTGGGCAGATGCTACAGCTCGCTGTGCAGCATCAATATGAGTGCTAATAATTTGATTTTAGTTAGGGAGCTAATGTATCAACTAATCATGTTGATGCTCGACGAACTGGGCATATTCAAACAAATTTACCTGTCATGTTGAGACTGCAGCTTCCTGCCCACCAAGCTTAACATCTGAAGGGCATCTAAAAACAAAACTTTAAGAAACACACTCCGATCCCATGTATTTAAGTAATTTTTGAGCAAACTTTACTTTATGTAATGTTGTCATTTCTAACAAACTGGATTCACTCAAGTTATGTTTGGTTTGTATTCATGAAAAAAAAACTACAGTAGCATTGTTGGTATTTCTTATGTTCACAGATAAATTCGCAAGCATACGGATATATCGTTGTAGCATTTCACCATGAAGTATTCCGGAATATCGTATTTATTTTATCTTAAAGTAAGACGGCAGTCAAGAAGAGAATATTAAGTTACTATGGATATTCATATGTTATAATTGAGTTACCGAAGTCTAGATAGGGGAAAGAGATATATGGTAAAAAGGTAGTGTGACACATAGAGGAATCCTAACTAATAATACACTAATGCTAAGTGGAGAGAGTATAGTATTAGAGCTAAGTTCCTAATGTACTTCTCCTACAATTGCACGGGTTATACAAACAATTATATTCATGGTTAGTTATCCAGTTCTATGCTCCCAGGACTCTAGGGTACTGACTCCCATGGCCCGGCCTGCCACCAAGTCGATTTCTTACCGTTCGTCCTACGCCATAACCGAACGTAGAGGATTACAAAGAATGAACAGGACTGTCACCAGCTGCTACCTACCTCTACAACCCGTGAAATATGACCATAACCAATGTCTATAAAATAACCTAAGAACCACACTTACATTGCCATACATACTCTTGCCTCCTGCAGTGTCATTGACTAAGGCAAAAGCATACCTACATCCTAATTGCACATTGGACCATGACCGTGGCAATAGAGTTACTCATCTAACCATTATATAATTATCATATAAACTATGGATATGACATACATCTAAACAACTAGTGTATGAACCATACTCAATTATACGAGAAGATAAATATATTATATAGAGCAAAGTTGTACAAAGGAAATAAAATACAAAAAACATATCCGACTCACCAAAGACAACTTGAGAACCGAATAGAAGCTCTAACCCAACTCCTAACTCCACTAGCCTAGAGACTAAGTATGAAATGTAGAAACTCCTTCTTGTGGTGTGTGTTAAATGAAGTGAAGCTTTTCCCTTTTATAGCCTTCAAATGGTGGTTGTAGAGTCGGTTTCCAACCGCCAAACGTGCATAACCGTCATTAAGGAGGGTTGAGATTGTGCCATGTGGAAGGAGGGAGCTGGAGCCGCCTTACCTGGTTCGGCCGAACCATGGCCACCGACTTGGGCCAGAGGATGACAGGTTGGCCCCTTAGTCGGTTTTCATGTGTTTGGCCCCACTTTGAGTCGATTTCATCTGACTTGTGGACCCTCCAATCCATGAGATGCTGACGTGACGAGCATCAATTGGTCGGAGTTGTGTTTCTTCGGCACGCAAGCGTGCTTTCACTTCATTTATTCGTATAAGTACCTACATTCATATAATCTCCAGGGACATGTGGAACTTTATTAATTCTAAACCTATATGCGTGTAAAAGAAGCTAATTTTCTTTAATTCTCGAGGTCTGTAACGATCGAAATTGGTACAACGAACGACCGTCAACAAGCATCTTAATTATGATGGCAGAGGTTATGGTTGCATGACTCTGCCTAGTAGGTTTAGATCCCACGGTTCCCACAATTACCCACACATATGGATGCACTTCTATTAGGAATTTTAGTGAATTTTATTGCTAAATAGACACATTAGTCTTGAGATAAAAGAAGACTGGGGTAATAAGAAAAAGTCGGTTTCAAAAGATCGATGGTAGAGGAACAATATTAGCTATTGCTATTGTATTTGAAATACAATAGGAACAAGGCAGTATTCAGGCTTGGTGAAATAATCTACGGTAGGGGCCTCTTTGTAAAACATAGGTTTATTCTGTAGGAGGGCCTCTCTGCAAAGAGGAGGCTCTTCAGGTTTTACTCATCACGAGTAAAAATTAGAAACTTTGGGAAGCAACAGTGACACTTTGGTTCAAATTTTAGTGTTCACGAAAAATATACATGCACACATGTGATTTCAGTTACACGTACGTGATTTCGATAGGAATTTATGTATTGAGATCAGGGAATTTCGGTTGTTCTCACCCTTTTAAACTTGTGTTTGGGGTGAACTCATATGTGTGTGGATGTGGTGTGAGTGTATAGTGGTGAGACCGTGAGAATACAAAATTTTACATGATTACCACATCATGTTGTACATCTCTGTCGAAACTTGGTTTCGGCAATATATTTCTGGGGTCGCAGTCGAGATCGCCAAGCACAATGGGTTAGAAGAAGAAGAAGATTTAGACAGGTTCAGGCCCTCTCGTGAGGTAATACCCTACTCCTGTTTCGGTGGATTCGATCCGCCGAGTGTCTTTATTGATCTCGTGATCTAAAGCTCTTGCTTATGAAGTCTAAGATATCTGATCTCCTATCGGAATATCCCTCAAGGGACGCCCCTTACCCCCCTTATATAGTCTTGGGAGGAAGGGTTTACAAGTCGGAAACCCTATCTTACTCTAAGACGGTTTCCTCAATCTTACCAAACCGTGACTATAGGCCGATTGCCTTATCTCTATCGGCAACCGTAACACCTAAGTCAAGTTCGGCTTACAGATATAGTAGGCGCAATCTATCCCTACCTCCAGTCGGATAAGCTTGCCATGTGGATACCCAATTGCCACAATCTCCACAGTAGCCCTCGAGTCCTTTTCAGTCGACGAGACAACTCGCCAGACCAAAGCAGCACTCAACCAAAAATCTCTTTGACCGAGTGCTTTTGGCGCCGAGTGATTCCATCATCTCGCTCGAATCTTCCCGAGTAGCTCCAAAGACGTGAAGGGCTGGAAAAATATATATATATAAATTTCTCAAAAAATAAATATCTAGGTGCATCTCCTGATGCACCTAATTATAGGTGTAGCCCCCGACTATGTGGTTAGTCAAAAATAGACTAAGCATATAGTCAAGAACTATAAAAAATTATTCTCATTACTCAGCAATCATAGAAATCTCATTACTCAGCAAGTTCATACTCAACCGAGTGAATTTGCCTGAGTTATCTCAGAACAAATAATTCAGTCAACCCTCATGGGAAAAGGCACTCGGCAAGCTCTTGCTTATCCGAGTGGATTTACCCGAGTAATTTCGGAAAAATAACTCAATCAACCCTAGCGGGTAAAAAGCACTCGGCAAGCTCACGCTTATCCGAGTAGATCTGCCCGAGTCATCCGAACAAATATTTTAATCATCCCTCATGGGAAAACAAGTTCTTTCAATCATATGAAAAAGATGACCAAGTTATTAAATAGCTTTTGCCATAATACTGGTCTCAATCTTATAAAGATCTTCACCAAGGTGGAAAACAAACAAGCATCGGAAAGATTACCCGACCAAATGCCAAAAACCAAACAGCCCTTGTTCATCAAGGCGGCTATAAAAACTCAGGTGTTGGTCACCTTCCAAATTGCATCGTGTCGCCTTCTCATGAAGTCGGACAAACCGCGGTATGGAAGGATCTTTAAAGGTATTGGGTACTCGGACACGCGCATATTGCCGGGCAAATCTGCTTAAGCACATCCGCTTAAGTCCCTAAGGACACGTATCGGACCACACCTTAGTGGTAGTAGATTTTCTTATGGGCTCGGCCCACTCACCGAAAACCTAGCGCAACCCTCAAATCTTTCTTATAAAGACACGAGGTCGTCCCCGCCTCTTCGCCTTCCAAACGATTCCCCTTCTCACGCAGTCTGTTCAACAGCTCACCGCGGAGAACCCTAGGCTTGCGCGCTCCCAGTCCATCCGCCAAGAAGCTCGCTTGCCGCGACAACTAGCTTCGCAGCCAAAACTCCCACATCCATCGCCCAAGATCTAACCTTTCTCCGGATCCGCTCCCCAACAACCTCGCTCTCATGGCGGAGGAGAAGAGGATTCCGTTCGACCAATGGGCCACCTCGGACGTGAGGGAATACACCCTCAAGGAGATGGTGAAGCACGGCGTGCTTCCGCCCAAGGAACTTGTGGGATGGCGCCGGCGGCGGGGAGGACTTCCGACCCCAAACACCGTGAGTGGTCGTCTTTACTTCCTTTTTCTATTGCGGGTTCAGCCTCCCCACCTCCGAGTTCTTTCGGGGCTCTTGGACTATTATGGCCTTCACATCTACCATCTGAACCCTAACTCGATGCTTCACATAGCACTCTTTATTCATGTATGTGAAGCTTTTCTCGGCATTCTTCCTCATTTCAATCGTTTCGTCGTATGTTCTACACGAAACCCCATCCGAACAAGGATCAACCTTGCGTCGTTGGTGGGGCAAGCTTTCGGCTTCGCGGATCCCTCCGCAAAGACTACTTTTCTCTCCCCTTGAAATCTTCCAACAAAGGCCGGCATGCGAACGGTTCTACATCGCAATCGGAACCCGGCCTTCCGCCTTTGCGGTCTTCCTCCTGTCCCAAGCCATCTTGGAGCACCGTCCCGGTAGCCCAAGAATGGGATGAAGCCAACGATCTACTCGCGAAGATCCTGGCGATGAAGAAGAGGAACCTTCGCGGGGAACAAATCACTCGGCACTTCATTAGGTGCCGGCGGCGCCGATCGGAGCTGGCGAAACCGGCCTTCGAGTATGAAGGCGGAACAGTTGTCGGGAGGACCCGGATCCACTCACATACGAGATCCCGAAGATCCGGATGTACAAGCTCTTTTCATCCGGATCGCGTCGAGCAGCCCTCATTCTTCCTGTCCTTCCATTCAGCATCCACCGACCTCCTCCTCCGGTAAGCCGATTGGTTGCTTCATAGAATCTTTCAATCTTGACGTCTTGTCGCTTAATGTCGTACTTTCCTTCTTTTGCAGGAAAACGCCTCTATCACTTCCAAGCCATATAAGATGGCTCATGATGACGCGCCGCGTCGCCCCGCCAAGAAGCCGACTGGCGGGATCAAAATCCAAGCTGATCCAGTCGGGAAGCGGGCGGCACCGAGTGAGGACTCGAACAAGCGCGCAAGCAAAAGGCGGCTGATCATCGAGGACTCGGATGACGACGTCCCGGCTCCTCCGGTCGAGACCCCGCCTCTAAGGCGATCACCGCGGACGGCGCCGAAGATCCGCCAATCCTCCAGGTATGCTTCTGAAACCAAAGCCCTGAGCTCTTTCGCAGAAAGCTTTTCTTTATCTTTGCTGTGTTCACTTGTGCAGGAAGCCCCAGGATATAGATCCTGCCGGAGGGGGTGAAGGGCCGACCCCGGCCGCTGCTCCCGAAGTGCCAAGGCCGTCAGAGCCAAAACCCCGGAGCCCGCAACCGAGTGCGAGCATTCCGGAGAAGCATCCTTCTCCTCAGAAGGAGAGCGCCCCCAGGGAAGAGCCTCCGACTGCCAGCCGGGATATCCCGACTGGAAACCAGTCGGCTGCCGGGGAACCCACGGCTGCGGCCCGAGCTCCCGCGAGGGTCACTCGGCACGAGCCCGAAGAAGAAGAAGGGCCGGGCCCCTGCCCCACCTAGGCGACCACCGAAACCAGTGAGATTTGCTTTGAACTTTCCTTTGTTCTTTCAATCTTGAATCTTTCATGTCTTCATTGGTCTTTCTTCTTTGCCACCACGGTAGAAGAGATCCCTGTGTGAGCCTTCGAGACCCGGGTTCCTCCGATCGAATCGAGTGGCGGGACTCGGAAGGTGAGAGACAGGGCATCATCCTCGACCAGGCAGTGAAAAGGATGAAAGGGATGCCCTCGTCGAGAGCCTGAATGAGGCGACCCGACCGCTCAACGTAAGCCTTCATCTTTCTTTTTGATTATATCTTCGTTATTCTTCGCCGATCATTCTTACGCTTTCGCATGCGAAAGAATATTGCCGCTCAATGGCAAAATCCGAGGTCTTGGAAAAGTGGTGCCTCACTTAAACTCCTTGGAGGACGTTCGGCGACGTGAAGGTCACTCGGGAGGAGGCCGCCCGAGGAGGCCGCTTTAAGGGGGAGATCTCGGAGCTTCGGGAGGCGAACCTCGACCTCCGCGGGTCAATCGGAAGTAAGCTCCGCCTCTCCCAGCTTCATTATGATTCTCTTGTTGATCTCGTCAATTGATAATCCTCTTTCGTTGTAGAAAATTCTTCGGAGGTCCACTCGCTTCAAGTCCAACCGGAAGCGGTCACCTCGACAAGGCCGAGATGGAGGCCGAATTTGAAGGTAACCTTCTTTGAAGTTGAATCTCATGTGCCGCTTCATTCCCGAGTGCTTTGAACGATCCGGAACTCCTTGCAGCTTATAAGATGAAGACCCGAGCCCAATATGACGTCTTACTCGGGCGGATCAAATCCAGCGACGAGATTCAGGAAGAGGTCGCCAATGCCGCCACGCCGATCTTGGCAGCTTTGTTTGATCAAGGGGTTGGGGCCACTCGGCCTGGGGCCAATCGAGATCTTCGACAAGCTCCACTGCTCCCGAGCGATATTCGAAAAACATCACCGAAGCAGCCAACATGGGGGCTGGTCGGCTCTTGCACGGACCAAGTCCTCTACCCCGAGTGGATATTCATTCAATCGGGGAGGGCTTTGCTGAGGGGACAACAGACGAGCAGGCCTTAGATATGCTCAGCGAGGCGCAAGAGGCGGCGAAGAAGATCTCTTTAGATGTAGTGAACAATTTTAAGCTCTGAACTGTATTTTGACTTTGCTTTGTGAATGTCATGTAATCGTAACACTCGACATGGAATCTTTGTGACTATTTTTAGTTTATTTATGTCAATGCCTTGATTCGAGCCTTTGCGTGAAATTTCTTAAGCGGTTTTCCCATGTCATCAAGCCTAGGCTCGATTAGGTCATCGGAAAACTCTCGGTCCTTAGACACCGAGCTCGAGTCGAAGGACATTAAACAATGATAAACTAAATTGTGCACAAAAATTTGATGAGGAAAATTCGAGCTTTATTGATATGTGTACACCCGACGCTAGCTCAAGAAGTCATCTTGCTTGAGGTTGGCAATCAAGGAAAACATGAGGCCTTAGCCAAATTGGGCGTAAAACCGTCGAAGATGCTCGATGTTCCAGGGAGTTCTCCACCATGGACCCGTCTTCGCGCTTTAGCCGGTAAGCACCGGCCGAGTCACTTCGGCGATTATATAGGGTCCTTCCCATAAGGGAGATAACTTGTGTCGGTCTTTGGTGGTCCGGATCTTGCGTAGGACCGGTCGCCAACAATGAAAGCTCATGCTCGCACGTTGCGGACCGTGGTATCTCCGAGCCCTTGAAGGTATTTGGCCGACTGGATGAGGGCGCCTCGCGGGCCTCTTCCAATCGGGTGAGGTCATCCACTCGGTCGATGTCGTAGCGTTCATCGTTGAAGCTGCGGACCGGAGGGACTCAAACTCCATCTCGTTTGGCAACATGGCTTCGCGCCATAGACCGAAAGAAAGGAGTTTGGCCGGTGGCTCGACCGGTGTAGTTCGCAGCGACCATAGAACCGAGGGAAGTTCTTGGACCCACTTGCCGGCGTAAGGGCTTAGCCGGTCGAAGACGCGAGCCTTGATGCCTTGAAGAACCATGCCGTTTGCTCGCTCGACTTGCCCATTGCTTTTGGGGTGAGCTACTGATGCGTAGCAGATCTTGATTCCGAAGTCTTCGCAGAATTCCTTGAAGATGCCTCCCGTGAATTGAGTCCCATTATCGGTTATGATTCTGTTTGGGACGCCGAAGCGGTGCACGATGTTGAGGAAAAAATCCCGTGCTTTGTCAGCAGTGATTGTGGCAACCGGCTTGGCTTCAATCCACTTGGAGAACTTGTCGATTGCGACGAAGAGGTGTGTGAAACCTCCTGGAGCTTTCTTGAAGGGGCCAACCATGTCCAGCCCCCATACCGCGAACGGCCAGGAAAGCGGGATTGTTTGAAGCTCTGGCGGGACATGGCTTTGTCGGGCAAAGAAGCGGCAGCCTTCGCAGGTTCTTACGACTTTATCCGCGTCGGAGACCGCGGTAAGCCAGAAAAACCCTTGTCTGTAAGCTTTGCCGACTAGAGTGCGTGCCGCCGCGTGGCTTCCGCATATGCCCGAGTGGATGTCTTGGAGTAATTGTTTCCCTTCTTCGGGTGTGATGCACCTCATTAGAATTCCGGAGGGGCTTCTCTTGTATAGGTCGGAGTCGACCATGACGTATGCTTGGCAACGACGCCGGACGCGTTCGCTTCATCCCGGTCATCCAGCGCTCTTGCTTGAGTTAAGAATTTGATGAGCGGCGTCCTCCGGTCGGTATCGATCATGGTGACTTCGTTCGTGGTTTGCTCGTTGGGAGTTGTCTTTGCCGTGACGGTTGGCTCGTAGAGATGTTTGACAAAGACATCTGTCGGAGCGGCTTCGCGCTTAGATCCGAACGTGCTAGCTCATCGGCGGCTTCGTTGTTATGTCTCGGGACATGTGAGAGTTCTAGCCCATCAAACTTGTCCTCAAGCTTGCGGACCTCTTGTCGGTAGGCCTCCATAGTGTCATTTAAGCGGACCGTCTTTCATCACTTGATTGACGACACTGGGAGTCGCCTTTCACAATAAGTCGACGAATCCCGAGTGAGACGCAAGGCGCAGTCCATGTAAAAGAGCTTCGTATTCGGCGACGTTGTGCGAGGCGGAGAAGTGGAGGTGAAGGGCATATCTTAGCCTTTCCCGGTCGGGAGATCAGCACAACTCCCGCTCCCAAGCCGGTGATCCTCTTGGATCCGTCGAAGTGCATGGTCCAGTGTTGGAGGTCTTCTCGGGAACATGCTCTTCCGTTCACCCACTCGGCTAGGAAGTCCGCTAAGGCTTGTGACTTAATGGACGTCCAGGCTTGAAAGTTAAGTCCGCGGCATCGGTTCGTGGCCCACTTGGCGATGCGCCGTTGCCTCCGCGGTTGTGGACGACGTCGCCGAGTGGAAAAGAGGTGATGACGGTGACCGAGTGACCCCGAAAGTAGTGTGCCAATTTTCTCGCGGTTATTAGAACACCATAAAGCAATTTTTGTACACAGGGGTATCGGATTTTGGCTCCGCCAATACTTCCGACAAAGTAAATTGGTCTTTGAATCTTCGGGCCCATCCTTCTTCTTCTCGTTCAACCACAAGGACCGTGCCGACCACTTGGTGAGTGGTGAGACGTACGGCAAGAGGGGTTCCGGGCCGAGGTGAAGCCGGGACGGGTGGCGTGGTAAGGAACTCTTTGAAATCTTCAAAGGCCTTGTCGCCTTCGTGGTCCACTTGGAAGTCGTCTGTCTTCTTGACGCTGAAGAAGGGCATGCCTCGTTCGCCGAGTCGGGATATGAAACGGCTCTGCCGCCATGCAGCCGTGAGCTTTTGGACGTCTTTCGATTACTCGGGGCTTCATGTTTAAGATAGCGTTGATCTTCTCGGGTTTGCTTCAATGCCGCGATGTGATACCATGAAGCCGAGCAGTTTGCCGATGGGACGCCGAAGGTGCACTTCTCCGGTTCAACTTCATTCGAAGGCCCGGATGTTTGCAAAGGTTTCTTCTAAGTCGGCGATCGTCTTCTTTTCGCTTGGTCTTGATGACAACATCGTCGACATAAGCTTCAACGTTTTTGCCAATCTGCTGCCGGAAGCATCTTTGGATCATGCGTTGGTATGTAGCTCCGGCGTTCTTCGTGCCGAAAGGCATGGTGATGTAGCAAGAGGCCCCGAACGGCGTGATGAAAGATGTCTTCAAGCGGTGGATTCTTTCGGATCGATCCGGTGATAGCCCGAGTAACAATCCAAGAAGCTCGGGAGTTCGCGGTCGGCTGTTGAGTCGATGACTTGATCGATGCGAGGCAGCCCGAACGGATCTTTGGGGCGAGCTTTGTTGAGGTCGGTGTAATCGACACACATGCGCCATTGCCCGTCTTTTTGCGGACCAGACTGGATTGGCTAACCGGTCGGGATGAAGGACTTCTTTAATGAAGCCGGCGCCAAGAGCTTTGCAAGTTCTTCTTTGATCGCGTCTTTTCGATCTTGTGCGAACTCGCGTAATCGTTGTTTAATTGGTTTGGCGTCATCTTTGATGTTCGAGAGTGCTCGATCACCTCCCTAGGAATTCCAGCATATCGATGGTTTTCAAGAAAAACATCTTTATTATTTTGGAGGAAGGTGACGAGCGCGCTTTCCTATTTAGGATCTAGGTCGGCGCCGATTACAGCAGCTTTGGAGGGATCGACGAATCAAGGGAGATCTTTTTGGTCTTGGCGTCGCCGGATCCCGATTTGGCTATCTTCTTCGCGGGGACTTCGCCCTCTGCCGAAGTTGATGCAGCCAATCGGACTTCTTGTTGGCCACGTAATCTCTCTCGAGATTGGGCCATGTCGCAGCTCTCCTTGTCGCAGTGAAGGCTTGCTTCACATCGCTGCGAAGAGTGATGACGCCGTTGGGACCCGGCATCTTCATGCAGGGTAAGTGTAGTGAGGGATCGCCATGAACTTGGCAAGCGCAGCCTTCCGATGATGGCATGATATGCCGTTTGAAGTCGGCCACCTCGAAGGTGACGTTCTCCGTTCGGAAATTCTCTCGGGCTCCGAAGGTGACCGGGAGAGATATGCCCGAGTGGTGTTGAAGATAGCCCGGGATAACTCCGTGGAAGGGGCTGAGCTTGCTTTGAGTTCGGCCCTCGGGATCGCATTTCATCCATAGTCTTGGCAAACAGATGTTGAGGGCGCCGCCCCGTCGATGAGGACGCGCTTAAGCCCGATGTTGCGGACTACGGGGTCCGGGACGAGTGGATAGCGTCCGGGTGGACCACTCGGTCGGGATGATCCGAGCGGTCAAAGGTGATGGCCACCTCCGACCATCGCGAGATATTGAGGAACTTCGAGTTGAGCCGCGTTGACCTCCCGGTCGTTAGCTTTTGTTTCCTCTTGGATTCATAAGCTAACGGGCCCCGAAGATGTGGTTGAGCTCCCCCCCTGGATCTTGAAAAGGTTCGGCATTTTCAGCCGCGTTGTTCTTCTTGGCGCCAGGATGGACCAGCCTCGTCGATCGGCTTTTTGTTGACTGCCGCGCTCGCTGGAACGCTTGTAGATAAAGCGATCCTTCGCCGCGTGCTTGTGATTCGGATGGTGGGTGCATTGGGCGTTCATGATGGCGTCGTAGGCGGCGACTCGGGGACGGCGTTGAGTATTGGAGGTTGCGGCCACCAGGTCTTCAGATCGGCGCTTGCGATCTTTCGGGCCCTGGTTGCCGTTGTTGCCGCCATCCTTCTTAGGATTTCGGCTTCCTCCTGCTTGCTTGTCCTCTCTTCTGTCAGGCCGGTCTTGACGGGCGGCTTTGATGGCGTCGTTTGATTTGGCGTATGAATTCGCCGTCTCAAACATCGCTTCACCGTCTTCGGTGGCTTTCGTCCGAACTTGCCGATAAGCGGCTCATCACGGACTCCCTTCGGAAGGCGGCGATGATGATGTCATCGGTGATGTTCGGGATCTTGTTGCGCTTCTGAGAAGCGACGAATATAATCCTTCGAGGCTCGTCAGGCTTCGGATGACATTGTAAAGGTCGAAGTGCGTGCGGGCCTCTCGAAGGTGCCTTGGAAGTTGGCAATGAAGTGGTCCCTCGCTCGCTCCACGAGCCGATTGAGCCTCTTGGCAGCCGGTGAGCCAATTTCGGCCGAGTTTGCGAGGGCCACGGGCAGTAGTTGGCCATGGCTTTGTTGTCGCCACTGCGCTCGGATGGCAAGGGTATATACGATTAACCAAGATTCGGGTCGGTTTTGCCATCGTACCTTTCTATCCCGGTGGGCTTAAAGCCACTCGGCCAATGCACTCGGCGGAGCTCCCAAGTGAAGGCCGGTACTCCATCGTCGCCGCTATCGGGTGATCCCCTCCGATCTTCCCGAGTGCGACGGTCGCGCTCTTGGTAGCGGCGGTCGAGGACTTCCCGCGAGATCACTCGGCGGGGTCTTCTGTTGGCTGGTTGGATAGCCGGCATTGCGGCGGACTCGGTGGTGGACGGGTGGACGTCCATGTCGTTTGCGGCGGGAGTCGATCGTCCGCTCTTGGTGCCTCGGCGTGGACTCGGGAGGTGGGCCTCTTGGCCTAGTTGACGACCGAGCGGCTCGGGCCTCCTGTAGTCTCCCGACCTTAGGGGTGGGAGCCGGCTCTTGTCCGGCGTTTCGGCCACGGATTCGATCGGCCTTCTTGCCGAAGTGGTGGGAGGGCCGTTTGCCGTGGCAGAACGATGGTCTTGATCTTATCGAGTATAGGAGTCACGTTGGCGGAGCCGTCTCCATGATGGTATCCAAGAGCGTGAGTGCGGCGACGCGTTCGCCGTGGCGTCTGGAAGACATTGGTGTTGCGAACCCGTGTTTGGAGGATGGCCTCTTGGGCGAGATCGTCCGCCGCACGCAGATCCCGCTTCCTTTTGTCGGCCTCATCCTTGCATTGTTTGTCTTCTTCGGTGTCTTGCGTTCAAGCTCCACTCGCTCGCTCCTCTTCGGCAAGCCTTCGGCCATGGCTGAGTCGGACTCATCCGGCTCGGCCATGAGGACGTCAAGCACTTCGGCTCGCAGATCCATGGGGCGTCGGAGTTGTCGGCTTCGTCGGAAGGGATGCCGTAGAGATTGTCGGCCGGCGGAGCCGAGGTATCCGTTGAGCTCGAAGATGAGCAGAGCCAAAGGACGGGAGGATGACGGCCGACCTCCCTTGATCCTAGGAAATCCGGATCCGGATCGCTCCAGTCCGAGTCGGAGCTTGGGGGATTAGGCTCCTCCGAGTGGATCCTCGCCAACTCGGGGGAGAGCAGTTGACTGTAGATCTTGGCGACGTTTGGTAACCCAAACGGCACCGAGAGGTCTTCAGCTGAGTAGATTGCTTCCGTCGGGGAGGCAAGAAGATTGGCGCAGATCTCGGCGGAATCCGGTAATCCGAATGGCGCCGAGTGGAGTCCGTCGTCGGGGAAGGTGGATTGCATCTTGGTCTTCAAGATGTTGTTGAAGATCTCGGCGCTGTTGGGGAGCCCGAACGGCGCCGAGTGGGTCTTTCCCTTCGACTGGTTCGAATCCGAGTCGAAGGAGGATTCGCCGGCGAAGTTGGTGGCGAAGTCGCCGAGTCTTGAAGGAGATCCCATCACGCTTGTCGGCGAAATTTGTTGAAGAAGTCTCGACGCGCGGCCCCCTACCTGGCGCGCCAACTGTCGAAACTTGTTTTCGGCAATATATTTTCGGGGTCGCAATCGAGATCGCCAAGCACAATGGGTTAGAAGAAGAAGAAGATTTAGACAGTTCAGCCCTCTCGTGAGGTAATACCCTACTCCTGTTTCGGTGGATTCGATCCGCCGAGTGTCTTTATTGATCTCGTGATCTAAAGCTCTTGCTTATGAAGTCTAAGATATCTGATCTCCTATCGGAATATCCCTCAAGGGACGCCCCTTACCCCCCTTATATAGTCTTGGGAGGAAGGGTTTACAAGTCGGAAACCCTATCTTACTCTAAGACGGTTTCCTCAATCTTACCAAACCGTGACTATAGGCCGATTGCCTTATCTCTATCGGCAACCGTAACACCTAAGTCAAGTTCGGCTTACAGATATAGTAGGCGCAATCTATCCCTACCTCCAGTCGGATAAGCTTGCCATGTGGATACCCAATTGCCACAATCTCCACAATCTCATAACTTTTTTTGTTTTTCAGAAAACACCATTCAAGTACACTTTTTTATATTGGGAACACAGGAACCCCAACATATATATTTTGGGAGCACTACAATTGTTCTTCTAGTAGGTAGTAATGGCGAGTGTTATGTGATTTCTTAATGGCCTGATCTTTCAAAGTTGGTACTTCTCTCTATTCTAAATTCCCTCTATCCTAAAATAGAATGCAAATATATAAAAACTTCTATGGTATTTTTTTTCACAATATAAAGACGTATTGAATACAACTTCTCCACTAACTGCCTCATATTTATTTTTTTACTAAATTTTACCCCAGTCTTCCCCCGTTTGATAAGAAGCATAATATTTTTTTAAATTCTTGATCCCTTTAAATAATTTATTATATTTTGGGAAAAAGGTATTAATTATAAAAGTATGTAGTACGTGGTTCCTAAAATTTGGGCAACCAAAATAACAAAAAAAGTTTATTTTGCTCATTTCAACCTTTTACTCTTTAATATCTTTTTCTTGTTTTCTCTTTAAAAAGTAGTATTTTAATTAAACTAAAATTTTAAATTTTAGAGTCATAAATTATACCATTATCAAAGTTTTCAAAATATTTTCAAATTTTCTCGTGACTCTTTTCTCGAATTTTAAAATCTTGATGTTTAAATAAGTCTTTCCAACCTATGTAAACATTGAAAAAGAATGTAAAGGGTGTTGATACATAAGTTGCAATACATGTATCTATATGTATTCTACCAAATTCCAATGTGTAGAAAATAAGAGAAATGTCGTTGGAGAGTAGAATGAAATAGTCCAGGGGTGTAAAACAAGCCAAAGTTACTTGTTAAGTTACGCAAAATAGTTTGATGGAGTAAAATTGACTTTCTTCTAAAGATTACCGCTAATACATGTGTACCTAACAAAAATATATACAACTTTCTGGTTCTTTCAAATTTAGCAAAATTTGCTCTCGTACATTCTAGATTGTGGAATTTACCACAGGACACTCTAATTGTGTGGCTTTGCTATAAGATATCGTTTTATGGTTCTTTATTGAAAGACACTCTAACCATTATTTTAATATATCCTCTTCAAATAGAGATATAAAACTTTGCAAAAGATGATTTTTACCCTTGGTTCACCTTACGTATTTAAATTTGAATAAATTTTATATGGTCCTAGACATTTTGCAAAATTCAAAAGTTGTCCCATATTACGGAAATAAAATATATTTTAAAACAATTAAATTTAGACAATAATATTTCAAAAAGAATTTGAAAAAAATGAATGTATTCAGTTTCCGTAATTTGGAACATGTTTTAAGTTTTGCAAAATATGTTTAAATTTAGCCAGCTTGTGTTTATATTCGAAAATATGTGTAAGGTGGTTCAAGGGTATAATTGTTTTTTGGAAAATTATTAAGGGAATATATATATAAAGAAATGGTTGAAGTGTTTTTTTGGCAAAGAACCACTAGAGGGTTTTGGATCATAGTAAACCTTTAGTAACCCCAGAAATACGTACAATTTCCTTTGTAATGCAGAAATTTTATAGGTTTGTCACACTAGTTAGTTGGTTTCTATAAGATCGACTCTCCATTTCGAAGGAAGGTTATACATATATTGGTCCGGTTGCTTTAGACTACTTACTAGTACAGATCTTTTTTCTCTGTGACGGGCCATCACATGTCTGAGATTTGCGAGCCGTCACAACGGAGTCATCTCAAACGAGCCTAAAAAGAGACCGACAAAGATATACTCGCACAGACATGTTAGATGTGCATAAAACTTGAACCCGTCACGGATGATACCTATCGGTACTGGGCTCAATTAAAGGCCCGACAAAGATAACCAAAGTTATCTTTGTCGGGCACCAATAGAAGCCCGTCATCGATCTTTACCATCGGTGACGGGCTCGAAATTACCACTGATTGAGATAACAACTAGGCCGAACATTATGGCCCGTCACCGATGAGTGCCTTCAGTGACGGGCTTTTACTTAGGCTCGACAAAGATAACTTTCACAGTCTATAAATACCCCCATCAACCATTGTATTGGTTATCCCACTATTGGGAGAAGGAGGGAGCCAAATTTTTGTCTCTTTTTTCCAAGAAAATTTGAAAAATAGTAGGTCCATGCCATTGTAGCTCCATGGCCTTCTCACCCTCCAGCTTCTTTTCCTTCTTCCCCGCCATCTTTTGTTGCTCTTGTGATAGATGTCTTCTTCCATGTCACCCCAAATGCTCAGGATATCCCCATCGAAGAGGGTGTAAAGCTCGTCTGCATTGACATGTAAAAAATACATAAACTTTTAGCTTACTACCACATACTTGCTTGAGTACATGATGCTCCATTGCTCCTCGGTACAAAGACTTGTACTACCTTGCAAGTAGATGCTCTGAACACTAGTACAGAAATGGCGAGTGAAAAAGGACTCATCCTCTCCCAGCGGGTAATCAAGATTCCATCGACCGCTACTCGCTCGAGTGTGGCATTTGCTTCCTGCCTTTTGAAGCTAGAGTTTTACATGGTAATCCTAGACATTGCACCGCATCATTTTGAAGAAGACGAGACTGAGGTCGGCGAAGAAGGCGTCGGGGCCCCTTCACGGATCAACAGCAGGATACGATGCGGATGCCGACGAGACGACCAAGGTGACCTACTCCATTGACCGTGACTCGCTCGAGTGTGGCATTTGCTTCCTGCCTTTTGAAGCTCAAGTTCACATAGTACTCTAGACATTTGAACACATCATTTTGAAGAACACATAGTACTCTTCATAAATTATTTGCTATGTTTTAGTGAGGAGGAATACAAGGTGACCATAAAGCAAGCCTCCAAAACATATATGTACAGCCTTCAGCAGATTTTGTCTGGAAGGCAGAGGGAGTTGCCATGGGACACTATTTGAGTTTTTGTCCACATATCATGTTTTTGCAATGGAACATATTTCTTCCATGACTAAGGCTCTGTTTCTTTACACCAGCTTTTAGCTTTTCAGCTTACAGTAGACAAAAGTGAAAAAAACAACTAGCTTCTATGTTTAGCTTCTCAAAATCCATTTGGCTTTTCTGAACTACAAAAGCTAGAAGCTAGAAGCTCACCAGGGTGAGCTTTTCTGGCTTCTGAGGAGAAAAATTACCCACCTATCACTGTAATGCACCGGCTTGTCTGGCTTCCCCCGTCGGATATTTTGAACTTCATTTTTGGATATTTTAAACTCTGTTTGGTCCAAAAGCTAGTCTTAAAGAAAGTTGTGAAACAGGACTCGCTTTTGTAGTTTCACTTACGGAGGTAGTAGTATCCGAAGCCGGAAGCGAGCTTGCTTCTTCGGAAGCACAAGCTAAAAGAAACGGGGCCTAAGCGACTTATGATTATGGTACAAGAGGTGGCCCCTGGCTTTGAGGGGAGCACCTCTTGTACCAAAATCATAAGTGAGTTCAGTAATGGGAGGAATATGTTCCATTGCAAAAAACATGATCTGCGGACAGAAACTTGAATAGTGTCCTGCAACAATTCCCTATGCCTTCCAGCACCAAACTGCTGAAGGCTGTATAGATCTGTTTTGGAGGCTTGCTTTATGGTCACCTTGTATTCCTCCTCACTAAAATACAATAGCAAATAATTTATAAATCCATCATATTAATATCAAAACAGTGATGAGAAAAGGGAAAGGCTTTAAGTGTTTAACCATACCATTGGTTACCCTTCAAAGGATTAATCAGTAGTTATACCATTTTCCTGCCTTTTGAATTAGCAGTTATACCATCATCCTGCCTTTTGAAGCTCGAGTTTACATGATAATCCTTGGACGATGGTAATGCCACACTCGAGCGAGTCGCAGTATATGGAGTAGGTGACATTGGTCATCTCGTCGGCAACCGCACCACATCCCGCTGCTGGTTCGTGAAGAGGCCCCGACGTCTTCTTCAAAATGATGTGTTCAAATGTCTAGGAGTACAATGTGAACTCGAGCTTCAAAAGGCAGGAAGCAAATGCCACACTCGAGCGAGTCGCGGTCGATGGAGTAGGTCACCTTGGTCGTCTCGTCGGCATCCGCACCGTATCCCGCTGTTGGTCCGTGAAGGGGCCCCGACGCCTTCTTCGCCAACCTTGGTCTCGCCTTCTTCAAAATGATGCAGTGTAATGTCTATGACTACCATGTAAACTCCAGCTTCAAAAGGCAGGAAGCAAATGCCACACTCCAGCGAGTCGTGGTCGATGAAATCTTGATTACCCGCTGGGAGAGGATGAGCCCTTTTTCACTTGCCATTTATGTACTAGTGTTCAGAGCATCTACTTGCAAGGTAGTACAAGTCTTTGTACCGAGGAGCAATGGAGCATCATGTACTCAAGCAAGTATGCGGTAAAAAGCTAAAATTTTACGTATTTTTACCTGTCAATGCAGACGAGCTTTACACCCTCTTTGACGGAGATATCCTGAGCATTTGGGGTGACATGGAAGAATACACCTATCACAAGAGCGACAAAAGATGGCGGGCGAGAAGGTAAATAGAAGCTTGAAGGTGAGAAGGCCATGGAGCTACAAGTGCAATGACTCCCGAGTGAGCGCGGATCAGGGTATAAGCCTCTTCTTCCATCATGCACATCCAATATCTTTTTTTCACGATTTACTGCACACTTCTCTTTTTTTGTAGGAAAGCTCTATTCTTGTAGTATACATCCATCATTGCTGAAGGAAAGTTCACTAAAATAGTATGTATTGTATTAATAGTCTTTGCAGTATTTTAGTCTAAATATTTTGAAGTACTATAAATATTTACATTAAATAGTAGTTTACAGAAAAAACTATTTACTGGACATAGTAACACAGTACATAAAGAGTATTTTCTTAAAAATTTTATCGGTGACGGGCTTGATGTCAAGCCCGATAAAGATGATGTTATCTAATCGGGCTTAAGCTCTAAGCCCGTCACCGATGATATCATCAGTGATGGTCCTTAATTAAAGCCCGATAGAGATGATGATCTCAGTTGATTGGGCTTAATCTCTAAGCCCGGCCGTCACTGATGAGATCATCAGTGACGGTCCTTAATTACGGCCCGATAGAGATGATGATTTTATCTGATCGGGTCTAAACTTTAAGCCCGTCACTGATGAGGTCATCAGTGACGGGCTTTAGGTAAAGCCCGTCACAGATGGAGTTTTTCCATCGGCCTTTGCGTGCCGAACTATATCTCATCTGTGATGGGCTTTATATTAAGCCCGATTGAGATGACTCATCTTAATCGGGCTTATTCTAAAGCCCGTCACGAATATGCTCTGAAATTCTTCAACAGAGCGCGCTGATTTAGATCTACACGTTATCGCGAAATATTTCTAAGTCATCACTCAGAACCCTAGCGTCGACGCTGTCCCTCACGTCCTCCCTCGCCGCCACCGAGCGTCGGCAGCCGTCCCTGAGCCCGGTGTCGTCATCCTCCCTCTCCGCCACCGAGCCCGCCGTCCCCGAGCCCGTGTCATCGTCCTCCTCGCCGCCACCGAGCGTCGCTCGGCCATCCCAGAGCCCGGCGCCGTCGTCCTCCCTCACCGCCACCGAGCCTCGCCTTCCCGAGTCCGATGTCATTGTCCTCCCTCGCAGCCACCATCGAGCGTCACCGCCAAGTTAGTCTATATCTTTGGATCCGCATTGAATTGCCGTTTAGTTGATTGATCTTGATGTTTTACTACTGTTCGCCTAGATTTATACTCCTGTTTATACTGAATTTGTTTCTTAGCACAATAGTCCTGTAATTTAGGCACATGTATGGACGGAGTGTTTGGATGTGTACAATGTACATTGTTGTCCACTTGTTCCTAAATGTAAGGTGTGCATGCGAGCGAAGAAGTATTTCTGAGCAAGCACAAGAGAAATATTTTACATATTGGTCAACTATTTGATGATCCGCTTGAAATCATATTCTTAAAGGTCATTAGAATCCTATCTGAAAGGTACTATCATATTGTTTAGAGGATGTCTCATTTTGTGATTTTGTAAGCTATTTAGAGGATGTCTCAGCACGACGAACCAATGTCGACGACAACTAGTGGGTCCACAAGGACACAGACCCTTAGGAGCCTTAATAAAATCCCAAACGGTACACTATAACAGAGGTGGACCTCCTAGGAGTGTCGTCCGCTCCCCCGAATGTGCCCATGAAGTTCAAGACAATCTGCGAGATAATAGGGAGGCAGACCTTCAGTATTTTGCATGATCATATCAAGGAGGTGCCGGACGTGGTGAAGGAAACTGCTTGGTTGAAGTTCAAGGAGAGCTTCGAATATCCTGCAGCCGACGAGGACAAGCTAAAGCAGACATCTATCCAGACGATGGGACATGCTTGGAAGAGCTTTAAGTCCAAGCTGGTCATCGACCACGTCCTCAAGCCCACCACCCCGGAGCTATTCGAGAACTACCCCTTCATCACGCCAGCAGTGTGGGAGGAGTTCTACGTGAAGAAATCAACTGTCGATCCCGAGCCAGAAGCGAGGCTTATATGGCACTTCAGGCTCGGTACGTGCACCCGCACCGGCTTGGCAGCGAAGGATATGCAGGGAAGCAGAAGCAATGGCAGAAAGAGGATGAGGCGGCAGAGGCATCGAACGCGTCACCTTCATTTGTCGATATCCCGCACCCACGTGCAAGGAGCTGGCAAGGGCAAGGGCCATGAAGAACAACGATGGAACATTCACTCTGCCAAATCCCCAAGATCAACAAGTTTATGAAAATACTGTAAGTGTCTCACCTTAATATGTCACCTCACCAAGAACCTTTGCGTAAACCTGCTGGGCTTCCAAGATGTATACGGAAAATCAAAAGATACACTTGAGGCACGTAACTATCTGAAATATATGGCACAACGTGACGGCCTTCAC
Organism: Oryza australiensis; assembly: GCA_019925245.2. Taxonomy (NCBI): domain Eukaryota; kingdom Viridiplantae; phylum Streptophyta; class Magnoliopsida; order Poales; family Poaceae; genus Oryza; species Oryza australiensis. The sequence goes on from JAIFGZ020000255.1 coordinate 204,035, forward strand.
CCGCAACCAAAGGAGAAAGAAGCCCAATACCTAAGTCCAGCCAAGCTACACTCTGAGCAAGGCAGAGAAGAAAATAATGTTTGAATGCCTGGAGAGCATCAAGGTCCTGTCTGGATACTCCTCGAATATAAAGGGAATAATAAGCACGAAGGATAAGGAATTCACAAATCTAAAGTCCCATGACTGCCACGTGCTGATGACACAACTGCTTCCCGTTATAATTCGGGATATCCTTCCCGATAATGTCTGGGCAACAATAACAAAGCTATGTGCTTTTCTGAACACAATTTCACAGAAGATCATCGATCTAGACAGACTAGAAGACTTTCAAAATGTTGTGGTCCAATGTCTTGTCAACTTTGAGATGATCTTTCTGCCTTCCTTCTTCAATATCATGACGCATCTCCTATGCCACCTTGTCAAAGAGATCCGTATCCTCGGTCCGGTATTCCTACACAACATGTTCTCTTTCGAGAGGTATATGGGCGTTCTAAAGAAGTACGTCCATAACCGTTCTCGTCCGGAGGCCAGCATCGCCAAGGGATATGGAACAGAGGAGGTGATTGAGTTTATCATCAACTTTATTGAAGACATTCGTCCCATCGAGGTGCCTGAATCAAGCCATGAAGGTAGACTACGGGGGAAGGGAACTCTTGGAAGGAAGACAATAATGAACATAGACAATGACTTGTACAGGAAAGCACATTGAACCGTGTTGCAACAATCTTCCTTGGTGGCTCCTTACATCGAGGAGCACTTGGCGATTGTTCGCTCCGAAAACATCGGTAAGACGGATGCCTAGATTACACGCCATCACATTGATGCATTCCTTGCTTGGCTACGACAATGTCTCATGGGCAACGTGAGCATTGACCAACAACTAGCCTTCTTGGCGAGGGGACCATCTTGCTCGATCACCACATTTCAGGCATATGAAATCAATGGGTACACATTTTACACACGGGCCCAAGACTTAAAGAGCATGAATCATAACAGTGATGTCCGCATCGATGCCGTGGGACACGACGGTACGGCTAGCACATATTATGGCAGCATCGATGACATATAGGAGCTGGACTATGGACCTCTGAAGGTCCCTCTGTTTCGGTGCCAGTGGGTTAGGCTCAGTGGTGGAGGCATAACCATTGATGTAAGTGGGATGACAACGGTCGACCTGAGCAAGGTTGGATACTTAAACGAACCCTTTGTCATTGCCAATGATGTACTGCAAGTTTTCTATGTCAAGGACATATCTAGCAAAGCAAAGAAGGGGAAAGGGTCCGACGAGCCAAAGCATCACGTGGTTCTCCCAGGCAAAAGAAAAATCGTGGGAGTCGAGGATAGAACTGACGAAGATTATGATCAGTTTGACGGGCAACCTCCACTCGTGGTGGCGGTTGACCCGAGCATCCTCCTATCAAATGAGGACACCCCTTACTCACGCAACGACCATAACGAAGGAACAATTGTGCGGAGAAAGTACGTGAGGACAAACGTCACTTAGCTAAATTTATGTATGGACAATGTAAATTAAATTAAATTATTGAATATTATTGTTATCATTTGAATTTATTGTAAATTGTTGTAAATTTGTCATATTAAAAATAGGCCATATGATTGTTAGAATTTCAAATAGGCCATATGTTAATTATATATTATTATTTAAATTTAAAATAGTTTTGAATATGACAAATGTTAATTATATGTTATTATTTAAATTTATAATATTTTCAAATAGTATATATGTTAATTATATATTATTATTTAAATTTAAAATAGTTTTGAATATGACAAATGTTAATTATATGTTATTATTTAAATTTATAATATTTTTCAAATAGGCAATATGTTATTATAATTATTTTTAAAATTTAATATAGTTTTGAATATGATAATTGTTAATTATATGTTATTATTAAAATTTATAATATTTTTCAAATAGGCCATATGTTAACTTTATATTATTATTTAAATTTAAAATAGTTTTGAATATGATTATTATAATTTAAAATACATTATAATAGGGCACTGTTGAAATATTTAATCCCGGTTTTTAACACAAACCCGGACTAAAGATGAATTTGGATGGGCGGAAAAATATCTTTAGTCCCGATTGATGGCTTAAACCGGGACTAAAGATGCCCACCTACCTGGGCCACGTGGCTGCCCCGCCATCTTTAGTCCCGGTTGGTGGCTCCAACCGGGACTAAAGAGATATCTTTTGTCCCGGTTGAAGCCAACAACCGGGACTAATATTCTTTAGTCCTGGTTCCTGGCTTCAACCGGGACTAAAGAGCCCGGTATCTATATATAGCAAAGGCCTCATTGGGATCCGAACACTTAGCCGTTTTGTTCGTCGTCTTCGTCGTCGTCGCCCTTCAAGCCCTAGGATGTCGTCGTCGCACCGCCGTCTTCATCACCGTGGACCGGAAGCCGCCGCGTCACCGTCGCCGGGGACACGTCGCAGTAGCCGCTGCCGCCCCTCTTTTGATCCCCTCATGTGTGATGATCGGGTTTAGGGTTTAGGGTTTTCGGGCCGAGGCGGCATTGTCGCCGCTGTCGTCGTCGCCGTCGTCGTCGCCCCTTCATGCCCCCCGCACGCCGCCGCCCCTTGTAGGCCCCCCCACGCCGCCGCAGCCGCCGTCCCTGCCCTCCCCCACATGCCACCGCCGCTGCCGCTGCCTCCCCCACACGCCGACACTGCCACCGCTGCCTCCCCCACACGTCAACGCCGCCCTCTACCCTCTGCCTCCCCTCTGTGCCGCAGCTGATTTGATGAAATTAATGGATTTGATGAATTTTGAATGTGTATGTGATGAAATTAATGGATTCAAATTATGTATGTGTATGTATGTGTCAAATTTGAATGCATATGGAATGGAAATTTGTCAAATTTGAATATATGTATGTGTATGTTAGAATGAATTAAATTTATATGTGAATGGATTTTGTATAAGTTTGTAAATTTATTTGTGTGAATTTTGTATGTTTATATATGTGTAAATGTACTTTATGGACTTTATGTATAAACAGACTTTTTATTTAAATTTAAATGCATGAAGATTGTGAATTTTGAATTTTGAATGTGTATTTAAATTTGAATGCATGAATAGATATAAATTTGAATGCGAATGTGACTTGTGAATGTGAATTTTGTACTTTCGAACGACTGTACGATAAAACGAACAAATGGACGAACGAACAAACGGACGTGAACAACCGAACGAACGAATGAGTTTCGTTCGTTCGTTCGTTCGGTCTTTCGTTCGGTCAAACGAACGTATCTCGGCATGCAACGTCCTCTTTCTATCCTCTCCTCTCCACTTCTTCTCCTCTCCACTATCTCTCCTCTCCACCTTATCTCCCTCACGTCATCCTCCTCTCTTTCTCTCCTCTCCTCTTATCTTCCTCTCCTCCAGACGATAGAACGAACGGACGAACGAACGAATGGACATGAACGAACGAACGAACGAATGAGTTTCGTTCGGTCGGTCGTTCGGTCGGTCGGTCGTTCATTCGGTCAAACGAACGTATCTCAGCATGCAACGTCATCTTTCTATCCTCTCCTCTCCACCTTATCTCCCTCACATCATCCTCCTCTCTTTCTCTCCTCTCCTCTTATCTTCCTCTCCTCCAGACGATAGAACGAACGGACGAACGAACGAACGGACGTGAACGAACGAATGAGTTTTGTTCGGTCGTTCGTTCGGTCGGTCATTCGTTCGTTCGGTCGTTCGTTCGGTCAAACGAACATAGCTCGGCATGCAACATCCTCTTTCTATCCTATCCTCTCCTCTCCACCTTATCTCCCTCATGTCATCCTCCTCTCTTTCTCTCCTCTCCTCTTATCTTCCTCTCCTCCAGACGATAGAACGAACGGACGTGAACGAACGAACGAACGAATGAGTTTCGTTCGGTCGGTCGTTCATTCGATCGTTCGTTCGTTCGTACGGTCATTCGTTCGGTCGCTCATTCGGTCAAACGAACGTAGCTCGGCATGCAACGTCCTCTTTGTATCCTCTCCTCTCCCTGAATAGGGTTAGGGTTAGGGTTAGGGTTAGGGTTAGAGAAACAAAAGGTAAGAAGAAGGAAAGTATAGAACGTAGTGTCTGCCAGATTTCATCTATTTTTTCCATCTTCTTCTTTTTGTCTATGTTTTTTTTCTACGTAGACATACATGATTTCCCTGAATAATTGATAGATGTATTAACCAAATAATTTTTTCCTTTTCAGAATTATTTGATTAAGTCCTCGAACCCACAACAATCAAATGGCTAATCATGACGATGAACAGTTTGTCCTTGACGAGATCGCACACGGTAGCACACAGTTTTACACTGAGGAGGGGACCGAGGATCCAGATCAATACCTCAACGAGGAGGAGAACGAGGAGGGGATGAGGGCTCCTCATCAGTTGGACAGAAGAGGGCATGCGGGAAACACGGAGTCAGCAAACGCATTGAGGGTCGACACGTCATAACAGAAGTAGCACCGGACGGTCGACCAAGTGCCCCAGCGGATGCCGCAAGGAAGTTTGTGGCACACAACGGATGGGTGGTGAGGGATCACGTGCCCATCAGCATTGTCAACTGGAGGCGATCAAGGATAGGAGAAGATGAGCAGAGCTATCTCCCGAACATAGAGAAAAAGATGCTCTGGACGACAATGCTGCAGACGTTCACCATCCCAGACTCCAATCAGGCAAAGGTCAAGGATTGGACGTTAAAGAAGATGGCTGAGCTCTTCAAGAACTATAAGAAGGAGTTACACAAGAAATACGTCCTAAAGGGCCAGACCCCGAACTTCGACAAGTTCCCAAAGCTCAGAGAACACTGGGAGGCTTTCGTGGAACATAAGACTGGGGAAGAATTGCAAGCCCTAATTGAAAAGAACAAGGCCAACGCAACAAACAAGAAATACCATCACAAGCTTGGGTCGGGAGGCTATCAGAAGGGAATGCAAAAATGGGAGAAGATGGAAGTCGACCTGGAAGCGCGAGGTATCGTTCCTGGCACAGCCAACTGGCCGGAACGATCAAACCATTGGTTCTATGCTCACGGGGGATCGCTTAATCCCGAGATGGATTAGTTATCTTCGGCGCTCAAATCCAAGAAGCTGGGCGAAGATTAGAGGAAGCGCTGGAGGCCTCTACCTCGGGCTCGTTCAGGCCCAACAGAGAGAAGGACGAGCTAACGCTCGCACTCCAGAACCCAGAGCATCCGGGACGAACACGAGGAAAAGGCGTCCTTCCCTAGAAATACGGGTTTCAAGCAGACATCGACACATACAAGAGTCGCATGAGGTCGAAGCGAGAGACGGATGCGAGGTTCGCAGAAATAAAGATGCGGCTCTCGCAGATTGATCAGATTGTGGACCAAAGGTTGAACAAAAGGTTGGTAGATGAGCGGAGCCACTGGGTTAATCAACAGCAAGATCCAGCAACAACGGCTCAACTACAGCAGCAGCGCAGCAGCTGTGCGTCAACAGGAAATGAAGGCGAGTTGGCCCCACAAGCTCAAGCGTGTCCGCCATGCCCCATGGATGATATCACGCAACGAACACCGTGTGGGCTACACATTCCGCTCAAGAACATAACAATAAAGGTATGTTCATACTTTTATGTTGTATATTTCCTTGAATAACTTGACAAACAAGGTTCATTACTAACTAATAAGCAATCTTCTCGAACAGGTTGCGTCGGGCATGGTGATTCCAGTAGAACGAGACGGCACCTACCTCTGTAGGCCCGTTCCACCTGCGTACTCAAAAGTGGAAGTTGAATAGGTGGAACGCGGCTACGAAGATCTCGAGCTAGATATCCTCGGAGGAGACAGGGAGATGACGCTAGGAGAAATAACTCATGGAATATTTCTTTGGAGGAAGCCCTTCATCATATTCCCAGGACAAACAACGTCTCCTATCGTTCCACCGCCGTCGCCTCCACATGGACCTTAGCCTCCTTCGCCTCCTCCGCCTCCTGCGTCGCCTCCACGAGCACCGACTCCTAAACGGTCGTCTCCAACTCCACCACCTTCTCAGCCTCCTCCGTTGCCACAACGAGCACCGACTCCTAAACGAGAAGCATCACATCCTCCTCCGCCTCCGTCGGATCCTAAGGGCGCGCGGTCAATATCAAGCGGTCTCCCAAGAAGAAAGCTTCAAAGAATTGAGAAGACTCCACCACCCGCACTGAAGCTCGCATATGAGAAGACTGATGAGGAGCTGCACGAGACTGTCGAAGCTAAAGTCAAGGCCCACTTCAGAAAGAAGTCTCTTGAGAAGCCTCCTGAAATCCCCTAGGAGACCAAGGACTTCTTCAAGAAGACGTACCTAATGCCACAGCCTGAACCGCAACCTCAACTGCAGTCCGACTACGACAGGACTATTCGGAAGGCTGCTGGCAAGGCAAAGAGAACGGGCAAACATGTACCCCAGCTCGGCATGCAGCCTCAGAAACCTTTGGAGTTCAGCACAGTCCCAAATGTTAGAACAGAGGTAAGACAATTTATGAAATCTGCTGGATCAATGGATCAATTACACGGTCGTGCTCCCCTGGCGAAGGCTCCGCTGAAATACAAGTTCAAACTTGAAAAGCCTCTTGTAAAACCGGATCAAGTGAAAAATCTACCTACACAGATGTATCGCTTCCACAAGTGGTACATGCAAGAATCCAGCAAGGGTGGAGAGATGGTAACGGGCAGATATTGATCCAACAGTGGACAACATATACAATGCGCTGGTGCAGAACCACTTCCGATTGTTTATCCTTCTGCCCTACAACACTGCGTAAGTTTTTTATTTCTTCTGTACCGATTTCAATCCCTTGCATACATAAAGTGTCATATGTGTCATATAAACCAATTTGCAGATTCCACTGGGTTCTGTTAGTAATTGACATGGATCACTCGCGGATCCATGTCTTTGACTCAATGGATAAATCAGAGTCCAAGTACTCAAAGATATTTGAACTGTTTAACAGATAATGCCATCTTACTTGCTATTGCATATATGCGGTTCTCGGATAATTACTAGCTAACTTTCAACTGCACATAGGGCATGTGAACAGCTTTGGGTGAATGTTCGCGGAAATTGGAAAGATAAGCTCTATGTGAGGATGAACTATCCAGTGAGTAACATGCTCCAAAGTTGTTTTGAATCATTACTTTGTTCTAAAATATGAAATATATATTAGATCTGTCGTCGTTTCTCCTTTAGTGTGCAAAACAGTCGCAGGGCACCAACTTATGTGGATACTATGTCTGCGACTATATTCACCGCTTTGTGACCGATGTCACAACTATCGACGATATAGATGTACGTATAATAGCTATGCATACATTACGTCTTGATTTCTTATTCACTTCATATATTTATTTCTCATTTATTCAAATTAATGACAGCCTATGCGAGTAAGAGACAACCCCCCACGAGACTTTCATAAAAGCGCCAGAATAATTGATGAGATTTATAAACGACTAATCATTGATCCCGCGAGGAGTTCTACATAAGTTTTAGTAACTTTAGCACTCAATCCACAAAGTAGATTAGAGATAATTTTTTTGTAAGCTACAAAACATATATGAATATTGTATGTGTGTATATATTTTGGTAATATATATATATTTTTCTTAAGTTCATTTATATGTGTGAAAATTATATATTTATACATATATATGCATGTTGTATATATGTATAAATATATGTGTGTAAAATATGTATGCACAATATAATATGTACAAGTGTAATATATACACAGCAAGCTAGCTATAGCAGGAGCAAATTTAAAAAAATCCTTTAGTCCCGGTTGGTAACACCAACCGGGACTAAAGATGACGGAGCCAGGCATGTGGCGCCGCCATCTTTAGTCCTTGTTGATGTTACCAACCGGGACTAAAGATGCATCTTTAGTCCCGGTTATTTCAATCGGGACTTGTTAACGACCAAATTTGGTAACCAGATCCCTAAGTTCAAGGTTGAATTTGAAGCAGAATTCGATTGGTGGAATAATCTGCGGAGAAGCAGAGGCTGCATCAGCTATGCTCAAATAGGCTGAGTAACGATCGGCTACGAGGTCAATCGGCTGAGGTTGGATCAGACAAGGATAGCTGATAGCCGATGCTGAGTCAGAGGAGAGGATAAAACCGTTTCCAATAAAAGTTATTGAAGATAAATAGAAGATTCGGTTTCCAAATTATGCGTTAAAGATATTGCCATCTATGGATAGAGTCCTGTAACGACAATTGTATCTGTAAATTAGGAATTTGTTTAGACTGTTTATTGTAATACGGCATGGGTCCTTCTCGGGATATTGTCGTATTTTAAATAGTAGTTTAGATAGAGTCCAGGGTCTGTACAGATAATGTTATTCTTGGGTATAAATAGGACCCGAGATCCTTGTAATTAGACATTCTCACAATCAATACAACCTTTGGCGCATCGCCTCCTTTTTCTTCAGACGAACAACTGATCCGGCTTTAGGCTGCATCGTTTCGATCCCCAAGTTAAGGTAAATGTTTGTCATTAGTGGTGTATCTCGTCGAATTTAGTACTTACATCGTTATGACACTCTAAATTCGGTGATTTATGCTGCGCTAGATATCATATATCACATATAATATTGAACAATGTTTAGATCTACCTCGACATCGGCTCGTTTCTGTCAAGAACCAGCAGCCGATAGAGCTAGATCTAAGGGTTGGCCTAAATTATATGCGATATCCACCGTCTCGAGGTATTTACATCAGCTATAGTAGATCAGATTGTTCTTTTTATACTTAATGTTGCATCAACATTGATCTATTAAGTCGTTTTTAGAGTTTTTATGATCTATTCGGATAGATGTATATGTTTAGAGACAGTGCCGGGGTTTCAGCCGGCCTTATCTGTTTTAATGTTCTTTTGATATATTTGTCATCAAGATTATTAAAACCGCCTCTTATATTAAGATCTTGCTCTAGTTAAATGCCCTAAGCCAGAATCAATTTGTCAGCCACAGCCGACAGCCGACTGATCTAGGTTTAGCGCATTTAGCTCAGATCAATATCTTTTCATAAGATAAATCGGAGTATTAACCAATTCATGGTTGGACTTACGACATCGGCTAAATTGTTAAAACATATATCTATTATCCCATTGTATATTTTGATTAAGTGATTAATACTGTCTCGGCGCAGCCGATCTATTCTAGTCACTTGGTTTAAATACACCTCGGGATAGCATATATGTAAATTGACTCTTGCAGCTGATCCAGTAGGATCTAACCTAATACTTAACGCATATATCTCTATTTTTCTTGTTGGTTAACAGATCAAACCAACTGGCATGCCTTGTACAGCATAGGTAGCCGAGAAAGACCTGCACTAGAGTTAAGCAGATTTCCCAGGCCAGCGCGTGAGAGAAATTTCTGATCAACACGCTTCTTGGCACGCCCGGTGGGACTATCTCTGTCAACTCGGCTCGGACGCATCGACGCAGCTGACAAGATGGTCGACTCCAAGAGCCCCAGCATTTCTCAGGACAACGTCGTGCCTGTGAAAATGGAGCAATTATCGGCTGAACAGCAAGCCGATTACAAAAAAAGATGGTAGAAGAGCTCCAGGTCAACTACCTACAATCGTTTACCCAGACAAGGTCTCGAGCTGTACATCAAAAGTACAAGTTCAGCATGCACGAATTCAAGCCATCCTCCTCCAGTGGATCAAAGGGCAAACAGAAGGCTGAAGAGTCGATCCAAGAACAAGACGATTCGGCCCTGCATACTTTGCAAGACCGAATTGATTTGGCCGTCCACCATGCACTGGTCAACTAGAGTAGCAATCTTGTCAACACCCTTAGCAACATGATTGCCACTGTGGTCGACGCCAAGATAGCCGACCAACTGCAGCGGGGGACGACTTACTTCATAGACGGCCAGTTTCCTGGTTACAGGACGTTGGCCACCCAGAATCGGTCGATTCCACCACCATCACAACCATGGCCACCAGGAGGGGTCCTCAGCCAGCCGAATCCAGCCGAATCGGCTGCAAGGCTAGTGATTACCATGCTGAACCGACAAAAATCGCTGCCCCAGGATCAGATCGCCAACATGTTCGGCGACAATCGGCAGTTAGAGCCGGTTGCCCAGATCGGCCTGGATAGACAGTACAACGCCGGTGGCTGACAGCTATTCCCGGGCCCACCAACGCCACCACCGGCAAATCGGCCGCCTCCCGCTGATCACCCGTTCCAGTACCAGTATCAAGGAGGCCATCAAGATTATCACTACAGGCCTCAGACGCCACCACCACTGTATCGGCAAGCACCCGCACCATATGATCAATATGAGTCGATGCAGCAGGACAACCGGACCTGGGCCGATTTGATTGCGGACGTCATGCACGATCAATTCGGCCTCAAGCCAAAGGAGTCAGGGAATATGTATCGGTATCCTTATCCGGAGCATTTTGAGTGGATTCCACTGCCCAACCGGTACAAAGTCCCAGATTTCTCGAAGTTCTCAGGGCAATACAATGTGTCAACCTACGAGCATGTCAGCCGATTCTTGGCGCAGTGCGGCGAAGCATCGACTACAGACGTCTTGAGAGTTCGACTGTTCCCTTTGTCCCTTTCGGGATCGGCTTTCACCTGGTTTTCTTCATTGCCTTATAACTCAATTCAGAGCTGGGCCGATCTCGAAAAACAATTTCATAGCTACTTCTACACCGGCAACCATGAAATGAAGTTGTCGGACCTCACCAGTATCAGGCAGAAGCACAACGAGTCGGTTCAAGAATACATTCAACACTTCAGAGAGATGAGGAACCGATTCTACAGCCTGATACTGTCGGACGCCCAGCTAGCCAATTAGGCCTTCCATGGCCTGATCGCGCCGATCCGCGAGCGCTTCTCCCCTCAGAACTTTGACAGCCTAGCACATCTGGCACAGAAGGTGACAGCCCATGAACAAAGATTTCAAGACACTAGGAAGGCCATCAAAAATATAACTCAAGTCATCGTTGAATCAGACTCTGATTCCAACGACGATGACGCAGAGGTGGCGGCAGCCGAATGGACCAAGAACAAAAAGGCCATCGTCCACCAGTTGCTGCTGAAGACGGCCAAAGAGGAGAAATATGATTTCGACATCACCAAGGCCGATAGGATCTTTGATCTATTGCTCAAGGAGAAGCATATTCAGCTTCCCGAGAACCACGTTATCCCATCGGCAGATGAACTGAAGAAGAAGAAATACTGCAAGTGGCACAACTTCACGTCCCATGCCACTAAGATTGCAAAGTCTTCAGGCAGCAGACCCAGTCGGCAATAGAGGCCGGGAAACTCAAGTTTGCCGATTCCACTCGGCCGATGAAGGTAGATGGCAACCCCTTCCCAATCAATATGGTTCAAACCGACTCTAGGCAAGCTGATCGGCAACGCAGAATGACGTACAGCTTAGCCGAAACATTGAAAAGGGGTCAATGCAGAGGATGAGCCGACTGGAAGCCAAGCCACGCCAATCAACATGCTGCGCCCGTTGCCCGATCAACTGATGGACGGCCGACCAACACAAAAAGCCGACGCCGTCCCCAACAGCAATTTTGGCGGGAAGAAGCTCGGTTTGAAAGGTTTTATCGACAAGAGCGAAAACGCGAGGCCGTCGGTATGACGGGAATCATAGCGGTGTCGATCCCCATTGGCATTGTGAATTTTTTAGGTACTGCTGGGAAACCGGGATGAGACTGCCAACGCTAGAAAATTGCCCGGCCTGCAGCGAGTACCACGAGGACGAACATAGAGGCCAGCCGATCACCGGTCCAACTTAGTTCGTCCCAAGACCCGTACAGCTCAACAAGCATCGACAGTCCGTTCACGATCGGCTAGGACCGATCCATCAAGACTTCTTCGACGAAAACGAGAACAACGACTACTACGACGAAGAAGAGGCCGATGATGAAGAATCGACCAACCCCCAATGGTGCCCCTCTGACCTCTTCACCAAAACGCAGAAACGCAGAATTCAAAGGCTAAATCGTGAAGGAAGGGAAGAAGAAGTTCGGCAGATGATCGAAGAACAATGCCGTCGGCTGGGTAAAATCAAAAGGCGATGGATCCCCAAAACGAAAACCACCACAGCCGACGAGGAACAAGCCAAGGAAAATTCAGCCGATCAAGCCAGGAGGGCAGCCAAAAGAAAAGGCAAAGTCTCTGCATCGGTCAATATGGTATTCATATTGCCAGCCGAATTCAGTGCTCCTGAGGCCGATGCAGACAATATTGAGGATGTCTTGGTCAAGCTAGCACTGTCCCCGGATCAAGCGATTTTCGATAAGCCAGAAGGGACCAAAAATCGGCATCTCAAGCCGCTGTATGTAAAAGGTTTCGTCAACGGCAAGCCGATGTCGAAAATGCTAGTAGATGGAGGAGCCGCAGTGAATCTGATGCCCTATGCAACGTTCAGGAAGTTGGGAAAGGGAGCCGAAGACCTGATCAAGACTAACATGGTATTAAAATACTTCGGCGGCAACCCATCAGAGACCAAGGGCGTGTTGAATGTTGAGCTGACCGTCGGCAACAAGACCGTGCCCACAACCTTTTTTGTCATCGACGGGAAGGGGTCTTACAGCCTGCTGCACGAAAAGGATTGGATACATGCCAACTATTGCGTCCCTTCCACTATGCATGAGTGTCTACTTCAATGGGACGACGACAAGATAGAGATTGTACCAGCCGACAGGTCAGTAAGCGTCGCCAATGCCGATTTTCCACTCTGGGAAATCGATGGCATTGATTGTTTGTCTGGGAAAATCTGGCAAGCCGATTTTCTAAAAGTATCCGATTCTGCCATACAGCCGATTAGAGATGACGGGCCGCAGCTGCTGCTTTGAGCAAGGCGTCGTGGAGGGCTCGAACGTCTACGGCATGGACACCTCAAACAAGACGATGGCAAGCTAGGGCAGGGTTTTACGTCAGCCGACGAATTAGAAGAAATAGACATAGGCTCTGGAGATAAGCCTAGGCCGACGTATATTAGCAGAAATTTATCTTCTCATTATAGATCCCAGCTGATTGATTTGTTAAAAGAATATAAAGATTGTTTTGCTTGGGAGTACTTCGAGATGCCTGGCCTTAGCCGATCTATAGTTGTTCATCAGCTGCCAATCAAGGCAGGCTATCGGCCGTTCAAACAACCTCCCAAGAGGTTCAAAGCCGATATGTATGATGCGATCAAAGCCGAAATAACTCGGCTATACGATGTTGGATTCATTCGACCATGCCGATATGCCGAGTGGGTCTCAAACATTGTCCCAATATTGAAAAAGAATGGCAAACTTAGGGTATGCATCGATTTCAGAGACTTAAACAAGGCTACCCCCAAAGATGAGTACCCGATGCCTATAGCCGATTTGCTCGTAGACACTACATCAGGCCACAAAATCATTAGCTTTATGGATGGCAATGCATGCTACAATCAAATCTTCATGGCCTAAGAGGACATTCACAAAACTGCCTTTCGATGTCCTGGGGCAATCGGCTTGTATGAATGGGTCGTTATGACATTTGGGCTGAAAAATGCTAGGGCAACATATCAACGGGCCATGAACTATATCTTCCACGACATGGGGCAACATATCAACGGACCATGAACTATATCTTCCACGACATGATCGGCTCTCTAGTGGAGATCTACATCGACGATGTCGTTGTCAAGTCCAGGGAGATAGAGGACCATATAGCCGACCTGAGGCAGGTTTTGGAGCGGATAAGAAAATATGGCCTGAAGATGAATCCGTTGAAGTGTGCGTTCGGCGTGTCGGCCGGACAATTTCTAGGGTTTCTTGTTCATGAAAGAGGAATTGAGGTTACACCAAGAAACATCAATGCTATCAAAACGATACAACCTCCGAAGGACAAGAAGTAGCTTCAATCATTGATCGGCAAAATCAACTTCATCAGACGGTTCATATCCAATCTTTCAGAGAAGATGGAGCCGTTCACACCACTGCTTCGGTTTAAAGCCGATCAAGCATTCACATGGGGGGCAGACCAGCAGAAGGCCTTGGACAACATCAAGGGTTATTTAAGCTCACCTCCAGTTCTAATTTCTCCACGAAAAGGAATACCGTTCAGACTCAACTTGTCAGCCGATGACAAGTCAATCGGCTCCATCTTAATCCAAGAGGTTGAGGGCAAAGAAAAAGCTACCTTTATCTCAGCCGACGGCTATTGGACGCAGAAACAAGATATTCACCAATGGAGAAACTATGCATGGGCCTATATTTTTCATGCACAAGGTTGAGGCATTATCTGCTATCCAATGAGTGCACAATAATATGTAAAGCCGATGTCATTAAATACATGTTATCGGCTCCAGTTTTAATAGGACGGATTGGAAAATGGATTTTTGCCTTGACCGAATTTGACCTGAGGTATCAAGCACCAAGGGCAGTTAAAGGGCAAGCTATAGCCGACTTTATCGTGGAGCACAGAGATAGCTCAATCGGCTCAATCGAAATTATGCCTTGGACATTGACATTTGATGGCTCGGTGTGCACCAACGACTGCGGTATAGGCTTGGTCATTATTTCGCCTAGGGGGCAAGCTTTGAATTTGCTATTTCTATCAACCCCCATGCTACAAACAATCAAGCCGAATATGAAGCAGTGCTCAAGGGATTGTATCTCCTCAAAAAAGTTGAAGCCGACACCATAGAGATAATGAGGGATTCATTATTGGTTATCAGCCAGTTGTCAGGGGAGTATGAATGCAGAAATGATGCGCTGATGGTCTACTATCAACAATGCCGAGAATTGATGCATAGCTTTTGGCTAGTTACACTGAAACACATCCCCAGAGAGCAGAATACAGAAGCAAATGATTTAGCTCAAGAGGCATCAGGCTACAGGCCGATGATAAAAGAAGTTGGGATAGAAGTCGCTGCCATGACAGTCGATGATTGGAGGTTTGAGGTTTACAGCTATTTACAGAACCCCTCTCAATCGGCTTCAAGGAAATTGCAATACAGAGCTCTAAGATATGTTTTGCTCGACGAAGATCTCTACTATCGGACGATTGATGGTGTGCTGCTCAAGTGTCTTAGTGTCGATCAAGTCAAAGTGGCTATCGGAGAAGTGGATGAAGGGATATGCGACACGCATCAATCGGTTCACAAAATGAAGTGGTTGCTTCGGAGAGCATGATATTTTTGGCCGACGATGCTAAAGGACTGTTTCAAGTATTATAAGAGCTGCCAGGATTGTCAGAAATTCGGCACCGTGCAAAGAGAACCAGCATCGGCTATGAACCCAATCATAAAACCTTGGTCGTTCAAAGGATGGGGCATCGACATGATCGGCCAGATCAATCCACCCTCAAGCAAAGGGCATAAATTCATTCTGGTGGCACCAGATTATTTTACAAAATGAGTGGAGGCAATTCCTTTGAAAAAGGTTGATTCTAGGGATGCAATCGAGTTTGTTAAAGAACACATTATCTTCTGATTTGGCGTCCCACAAACAATAACAACAGGCCAGGGATCTATCTTCGTATCAACGAGTTTGTTCAGTTTGCCGACAGCATGGGGATCAAATTACTTAATTCTTCACCATACTATGCAAGGCTAACGGGCAAGCAGAGGCTTCAAACAAAAGTTTGATCAAACTGATCAAGAGGAAGATTTCTGAGTACCCTAAGCAATGGCATAGCCGATTAGCCGAATCACTTTAGGCATATCGGATGGCATGCCACGGATCTATCCAAGTCCCTCCATACAAGTTGGTCTATGGGCACGAGGCAGTGCTGCGATGGGAAAATATCATCGGCTCGAGACGAGTTCAGCTACAAGATCAACTCACAGCCGATGATTACTATCACCTGATGGTAGACGAATCGAAAGACCTAGTTTTATCATGAATGAGGGCCTTGGAAAAGGTAACAAGGGATAAAGAACGAGTAGCCCGTTATTATAATAAGAAAGTTGTACCTAAGTCTTTTGAAGAGGACGAGCTCGTTTGGAAATTGATACTGTCGATTGGAACAAGAGATAATAATTTCGGCAAGTGGTCACCAAATTGGGAAGGGACTTTCAAGATCCACAAATGCGTCTCTAAAGGAGCTTACATGCTAGAGGGTCTAGATGGAGAAGTATTTGGAAGGGCTCTAAATAGAAAATATTTGAAGAAATATTGCCTAAGTGTGTGGATCAATTCATGATTCGGCTCTGTTTGCTCAGCCGACTCATGCTAGCCGATGTGTTGTGACGCATGCATCGCCTTTAGGTCATTTTCAAACCAAGTTTTTTGCCCCAGTTTTTCTACAGATCGGCTATATTTGGCCGACGGTTACGACAACAGGACGCAAGCGTATTAAGTTCATAATTTCGTCGGCATCAAAGACATCAACGAAATTAGGGGCATATGCATATACAAAACAATATGATATCGAGAAGACGGAGCGAATTTTTCGAAATTTTTCACGTCTTCAAAAGTTTGATGCGATCGGTAAACATCGGCAAACATGCATTCAGTAGGAATCAAGTAAAGCAAGAGATAATGTTAGCCGATTACAAGTGAGACAATGTAAGCCGATTACAAGTGATGATTAGATTACAAGGTTTAAAAGTCATGCCCTAACTATTACAACCAGCTCAGCGCTTGAGGAAGTCCTTGATGGTCGATATTGCCCTGCGGCGGATCATGTCTATTTCTTCTATGGCCCTTGTGTTGGCTGCGTCGCTTTCCGGGATTGGCCTCATCGCCTTGGCCATGTCCCACAGGTTTGACACGGCTGCCTTGATCTTTGCTCGCTAGTCCTCGATCTCCTTCGGCAGGACGGCCACGTGTTGTTCTTTGACTACGATGTCAGCATCAATCTTGGCAAGCTCGACTATCAGCTCCTCCTGGCGTTTGCGAAGCTGATCAAGTTCGGCAATCGACTCGGTCTTCAGGGCGTTGAATTTGGCCTTTTCGGCAGTGATGTCTTGCTGGCTGGCCTTGATAGTAGCTTCTAGGGCCTTGTTCTCGCGGCGATCGGCTATCCTTTGTTTGGCTCGTTCAAGCTTGTGCCCATGCGCCTCCAAAAAAGTAGCTGGCGCGATGGTGTCGGCCAGCTGGTCCGGTAGCCGATCTTGGATGTCGTCGAACCGACTACGAATGGAACCGCAATCGGTGACCAAGAAGTCCAGAGAGCACTCCAGCCGTTTGGCTATGTCCGACAAGGTGCCTTGTAGCTCATCGTCTGATACAACCACGGCCTTGTCGACGCTCTCGTCGGGATCAAGAAATTCTGATAAGTCGAAGTCCAGGAGATCGGCTACTGACTGCAATATTGGAAACTGGTTAGAGAGCCGACATAACTAACAAGCCGATTTGTAAATTTGAGTGAGACTTACTCGGACAGCCGGAACTGAAGTAGCCACATCCTCAGCATCATCGGCGCGCGCGGCCATTGGCGTCGGCTCCCTCGATGCGTGGGGGGCAGATGTTGGAGCGCGAGGAGGCTGTAAAAAGAAAATGTGAGTTAAAAATTCGGCTGAGCTAGTGAGAAAGAAATGTGTGAAGGGTTACACGGAGGCTACGCTAGCCGAAAACAAAACAAGAACTTTTAACCGCGCAAACCAGGAACACTTGCAAGTAAGGGCCGATAGATCGTCACCGATTGGAGTGTAGTGCAGCGGAATAGCCAATCAGGGCAATCCGATCTGGAACTGTGCTGGCCGATGACAGCCGATTCCCGGGGAATGCCGATTCACCAATCAGCCGATTCGCAGATGCCGCAGCCGATCCGAGTCGTCCGACTGTGTTCTCACGCCTCGCTCCGATGCGCTCGACCGCAGCCGATTCCTCCACAGCCGATCAACAGCGCGCAACGTAGCAGCGCCTCTACCGGTATCCACACGTCCGGGGACAGAACGCGAACACCCGTGTGCTAGCACGCGATGCAAGGCTAGGGTTTGGCTCGAAAGTGGGGAGGGTTTCCGTGGAGATTGATCTCGGCGACTTCTGTTGCACGCGATGCAATTGATGTGTCGCAGCTCTTCACCCCTCCCTCCTTTATATAGAGTTGGCCGACTGGGACTAATGGCCGATTAGGACTCTATTTTGAATCGGATCTCATCCGTATCTCATAGAGTTGGCCGCCCACACGTCGTAAGCCCATAGGACTCTATCCGATCGGATCCCTATCCGATCGAGCCGTATCCGAGTCCAACTCGAGTATCTATTCTATCCCCTTAAGCGTGCGACCCTGTAGGTTCAGGTATACTCGGTTTCGGCTATAGTCTAACTTAGCCGATCGTCGGCTCGAGTCCAACTCAACCGACCCGTCAACAGCGACGCCTAGCAGCACATATTGACACCATAGTATACAAGAATAATATCGACTATGAACCTGTAATGTGTACACAAATTCCTTTGCCTCACGATACCAGTTAAGCTATAGGCAAGATGTGTGCCATCCCTTCAATAGCTTAACCATTCACTCGAAGTGTATTGGATTATCTGTCTGTTGATTGACTCCTCAATCAACTTAGCATGGTCATGCATTTTCATAATCCATTACCTCGAGGGGCCCAGAGATATCTCTCCAAAGGAGGGGCAAATTTCATCTTGATCACTCACATCCCACTCCATGTTTCATAGCAAACCCGAAAACTACCTCTATAACTATCCAGTTATGGAATAGCGTTTGGTAGTTCCAAAGTAGGCTACTACACATGTTGGAATCCATGGTGATCTCAGGTCTAAGGACTTTGTACCAACACTACCTGAGACCAACTAATGGCACATTAATTCCTGTAGTGTCTCATGGTGGGTCTATCCAACAATGTGTTCTCCAACACATGTGTCCATGTTTATTGATTTGGTATCTCCATACCCATGATCTATGAGACATGATCATCAATCAATAAACATGTCGATCTTAGAATCATATTTGTTCCAACAATATGACATATGATCAGGGATCGTTTAGAAATAGATTCATACATATCGAGTCTCATAAATAAGTCACGTACTTATTGATCAATACAAGATGTCTATTTCATGGAACTGAATAACATTTTATTCATAAATACATAAACATTGACGTGATATCCAACATCTCCATGTTGCCTCTAGGGCATATCACTAACAATGAGGATTGAACTTACTGAAGGAGGGGGAGCCGTTTTCTTCCTTGTAGCTAATTTCTAGACCTATGGACGCCAAAAGCCGATAAGTTGCAATGTGAAAAGGGGAAAGATGACGGGATTGGGCAGTAAAAACACTTACCGGCTGAGGACGTGGGATGCGTCTAGGAGGACTTGGAGTTCTCTCAGAGGTTTGCTTGGCCGATGGAGTTTGGGCGTGCTTATCGGAAGAACTTGATTCGGCTGTGGCAGCGTTGACTGCCTCCTCCATTTCCTCGTCCCTGACTTCTTCTTCAGGGTCGCGTCCACGTCCGGATCGACTGGGGGCTAGTTATCGGCTGGGGCTGTCCTTGGCTTCTTTGAAGTGCGTCTCTTTTCTCTGCAACTGGAGTAGCCGCAGCCGATGGTGCCGCCCTTTTCTACCGATGCAGCGGCGCACGAGTCTGGCCATGGAGTAAAGTGCCCACCTTCGGCGCATGATGGCCGATGACGGACGGGGCCAGCCCGCAGCCGCCAAATAATAGCCCAGGGGCGTAGTGGATGGCCACCCCTGTATTGCTTGTGTGCGGGGAGAGGAGTCAGTTGTCTGCAGAAGAAATGAAGCATGATTAGCCGATAATATAGAGAGGGGTTGAAAGAAGAACAGGGATTAAGATAAGGAAAAAGATACTTGCCGATGGGGTCATTTCTGGATCGATGATGGTCAGGTACATAGAAGCCGACTGGTGGAACAAGTGTTGCTTCCATTCGTTCCACCATCGGCTGAAGATCGACGTCCTTCTCACTACCAGATCTATGTTGTCAATGATGCCTAGAGGGGGGCCAGGTATATTGAGTAGCCGATTCATCATGATGTCACCCTCGATCTTGCCTCTGGTCTGGATCTTGTCTGTGTAATACAGGCCGATCGGCAGTTGACCGATGCCCAGTTGCCTTGCGGCTACCATCGGATGATAAAATTCGTAGGACTTTTGAACGTTGCATGCTTGGTGGATGCTGACTGGAAATATGCAGGGTGTGATAGCCGATGTATATATTTCTCTCGACTTGTCATAGCCTTTAGAATTGAGTTCATCCAGCCGAAAGTCATCGGGGAGTTCAAATCTTTCAAAGTCCGTATAGGCAAACCATATCCTTGAGGTGCTTGGGAAGCCGTTGTACAGGTTGCCAAACCAACTTTGAAGTGTTTGGCTGTCAGTTTGGATCCGGGATAGGTTCCTACTGCCTCCCCATATGATAAGCATCGGCGGGTCATTACTTCATCATCTTCAAACCTCGGCTCGACTAAATGGAAATCGACCTCTAGTAGGGATGGTTTGTCTGCAACCCGATGGATATGAAGGTTTAACCACAGTTGTAGCAGCCACCAAGGCCCTCCTGTGTTGACGGCTTGTTGAGAGGCTAGCCGAGCCGATGCACTGCTTAACATTTGGTATAATTAGCCGAGCAGATATTTCCCCAGAGGAAATTTGGAAAGGCAGCAAATCCGTGATATTATCTTATCACGAACTTGGGGGCATGTGTTAACGACCAAATTTGGTAACCAAATCCCTAAGTTCAAGGTTAAATTTGAAGCGGAATTGGATTGGTGGAATAATCTGCGGAGAAGCAGAGGCTGCATCGGCTATGCTCAAATCAGCTGAGTAACGATCGGCTACGAGGTCAATCGGCTGAGGCTAGATCGGACAAAGATAGCCAATGACCGATGCTGAGTCAGAGGAGATGATAAAACCGTTTTCGGTGAAAGTGGTTGAAGATAAATAGAAGATTCGGTTTCCAAATTGTGCGTTAAAGATATTGCCATCTATGGATAGAGTCCTGTAACGGCAATTGTATCTGTAAATTAGGCATTTGTTTAGACTGTTTATTGTAATACGGCATGGGTCCTTCTCGGGATATTGTCGTATTTTAAATAGTAGTTTAGATAGAGTCCAGGGTCTGTACAGATAATGTTATTCTTGGGTATAAATAGGACCCGAGATCCTTGTAATTAGACATACTCACAATCAATACAACCTTTGGCGCATCGCCTTCTTTCTCTTCAGACGAACAACTGATCCGGCTTCAGGCTGCATCGTTTCGATCCCCAAGTTAAGGTAAATGTTTGTCATTAGTGGTGTATCTCGTCGAATTTAGTGCTTTCATCGTTATGACACTATAAATTCGGTGATTTATGCTGCGCTAGTTATCATATATCGCATATAATATAGAACAATGTTTAGATCTGCCTTGACATCGGCTCGTTTCTCAAGAAACAAGAAATGATGAGCTAGATCTAAGGGTTGGCCTAAATTATATGTGATATCCACTCTCTCGAGGTATTTACATCAGCTACGTAGATCGATTGTTCTTTTTATACTTAATGCTGCATCAACATTTATCTATTAAGTCGTTTTTAGAGCTTTTATGATCTATTCGGATAGATATATATGTTTAGAGACAGTGCCGAGACAGTGCCGGAGTTTCAGCCGGCCTTATCTGTTTTAATGTTCTTTTGATATATTTGTCATCAAGATTATTAAAACCGCCTCTTATATTAAGATCTTGCTCTAGTTAAAATGCCCTAAGCCAGAATCAGTTTGTCAGCCACAGCCGACAGCCAACTGATATAGGTTTAGTGCATTTAGCTCAGATCAATATCTTTTCATAAGATAAATCGGAGTATTAGTCGAATCATGGTTGGACTTACGACATCGGCTAGATTGTTAAAACATATATCTGTTATCCCATTGTATATTTGGATTAAGTGATTAATACTATCTCGACGTAGCCGATCTATTCTAGTCACTTGGTTTAAATACACCTCGGGATATCATATATATGTAAATTGACTCTTGCAGCCGATCCAGCAGGATCTAAACTAATACTTAACACATATATCTCTATTTTTCTTGTTGGTTAACAGATCAAACCAACTGACACGCCTTGTACATCATAGGTAGCCGAGAAGGACCTGCACTGGAGTTAAGCAGATCTCCAAGCCAGCGCGTGAGAGAAATTTCTCATCAACAGAATTAAAGATGATGATTTTTAGTCTTGGATTCGTAGTTTAGGTTTCACAACCGAGACTACAGAGGGTTACCAATCGAGACTAGTATGAATTTTTTCCAGCTGTGATTGGTCATGGACAATGACACGAGTTCTTTCAAAGCCAACCACGTGGAAAACATTTAGCAGTTAGATCTACAGTGTTGAGCATCTAGCTATATATACCCAACGAAAAGTCCACATCAACACCTTGCAGAAGAAACATGCGAACATACTCGCGCTTGTACAAATAAGGAAAATGGTGTGAAGAAGAAACATATAAAATGGAAAAAGTATGCTGGATCCATTACTAAAGCTTTCGTTATAATTTACTTCATTTTATGAATCTGAAACAATCACTGTCAAATAAAAAACCAGGTGTAGTATAACCTCTTTTCCCAAGACACATGCTGCTTAACAAGAAAAGAACACGAGAGAACATACGACCATACTCCAATTTAGCACTATATAGCATTATAAATACACCTATACACTAATTGATTACGACTCATTCACGCTAGGAATGAAAACAGCATGAAAAATTTTCTATCGTACTGATACCATTTCTATTAAAAATGATATTGTCTATGACTATAAAATTTATTTTATAAATTTCTATCCACGCCATATTGAAATTGTTATTAAATAATTAAATTCATAAATATAAAATTTTTTTCAATCATACCGATACCGTTTTCTTAAAAATAAAAAAGACGATATTATTTTTGATCCTTTTATCCCTATTCACTCATGAATTCATATTTGAATTCATATTTGCTGTTGTTTCACGACGAAATACAGATGAAGACCGATGAATTATCGACTCGTTTTATAGGAAAGAATATATTATATAAATCTAACAAATAACAAATAGTTTAAAAAATTGATATAAAAATGCTCATGTAAATCCACAAACAATTCCATTACAATCTATACCTATATATAAAGCAAGTAGTGTTTCCATCCAAATTTTGTTTTGCTGGCTATTTTGCAGAAAACCCCTTGAGTTTTTCAAAATTAACCCGATCCGGGTGGCTATTTAAAAAACCCAATTAAAGAAGAAAAAAGTGTTATTTTACGAGAAAACCCCTTGATTGTTTATAAAATTAACTGCAGTCCCAATGTTGAAAAGAAGAGAGGGCTTGGATGAAAAAGACCTCCTACGTCCTCTCTTCTCGCTCCCGTCCACGCTGCGCTTGCGCCCTCCTCTCGTCGCCGCTCGAGCTCCGCGCCGCCGCTTGGACCTTCGTCCTCCACCTGCTTCTCTCCCTGCATCGTCGTCCCGTTGTAACGCACGGACATTTTGCTAGCTATCTATAAAGCAAGTAGTGTTTCTATATCCAAAATTTTATTTTGCCTAGCTATTTTGCAAAAACCCTTGATTTTTCCAAAATTAACCCGGTTAGGGGTGGATCCGGCTCGGCTCGGCTCGGTAGAGCCGAGCGGAGGCTCGGCTCGTGAGCCGCCTCGTTTAGCTCGCGAGCCACTTTAATACGGTGCAATTTATGTACAAATTACATTTTATTTTTAGTCTATTAAACATGCAAATATACAATTGAAAAAAATTAAAAGTGATAAATTAAGTCCATAATTAACGTAATAACACTTGTCCATCGACAATTATCCATGCAAATGTAATGATGCAACTAGATTAGATATTATTACTATTATAATCTAAAGCATTAGATCCATATTGACCATCACAAAATTATAAAAATTATTGATTTATTGTCACATCAACAACAAAACAAGCAAAAGAATAGCCAAACAAGCAAAACATTAGGCCCTACTTTGTACATTGCATCTGGCTCGTTGAGCTCACGAGGAGCTTGTGCCGATTCGAGCGCGAGCCATCCACGAGCCAAACGAGCTAGCGAGCCACGAGTATTTCGTCGCCCTACCCGCAATCCCAATCTTTGAAAAGAAAAGGAGGGCTTGGATGAAAAAAGACCCCCTTCGCTCCTCCCTCCCCCGCGCCCTCCCTCTCGTCCCCATCTACGCCACACCCAACATCGCGACTGCGCTCCTCCCTCCCATCGTTGCTCGGAGCTCCCGCGCCCCTCTGTGCCGTCTTCATCCGTGTCGCGTCTCGACTTTATCCGTTGCAACGCACGAGTACAATTGCTAGTAATAAAAAAGAACGGGCTTCTGAGTTGAGCATGTCAAGATTTTCACGCTGACATATTGACGTTGAAAGTCACAATCCGTGGATGCTTCGACAGGCAGAGACCGGAGGAGATCATCATCATCATCAGAGGTAGTACTAGACCGTAATTGTGGTATGCCGTCTGCTCACCGAACCTCACCCAACCTAAATTCCATCGAGTTTCGTGATCCTTCGCTGCCGCTGCCGCTGCCGCTGCCGCAGTCAAACAAACCGTGCAAACAGGGACGGGCAGTCACACACGAAGAGAGCGAAACGTAGCGCGTGCCGGTCGCGGAAACCCTGGGAACTCGTCACGTCTGGTGCGCCGGACGCATCCGGGCCGTCCACTCCACCTCCCACCCTACAGCTGGACGCGATTCCCGCCGTCCATCCGGCGCACCTCCCTCGCTGTCACGTGCAGTGAGGAGAGGGAGGAAGGGGGCGGAGTCCCCAATGCCGATGCGGCCGTGGGAATTTATTATTTTAGGCCGCACGCCCCCCATCTCTCCCCCACCCCTCGGGATATCCGCCTTCTCCCGCCCGCTCCGCCTCCGTCTCTCCGCCTCGCCGCCGCCGCCGCCGCCGCCGTTGTCGACGCCGCAAGGATCCAAACGCCGCCCCGCGTCGCCTTCTCCGCCTTCTTCTCTCCGAGGGTCCCTCGGAAGGTACAGCTGCCCGCCCCCCTGCTCTTATTTATCGCGTGCGGCTCATCCGCCGTGCGCCTTCGGTTCATTCCGTGCCTTCTCCAGCTCCAGATCCGCGCGCCGGTCGCCGATCCTCGCCCGGCCGGTGAGTCCGCGGCGGGTTTCCGCCATTGCTGCCGTTTCTGCGCTGCCGGGGGGTTTAGATGCGGGTGGTGGGAGCCGCGTGCTGCTGTCTGGATGGGAGAGAGGGTTTAAGGGTGGTGCCCTGATGCGGATGCTCCCGCCGGGGTTTTGGTCCTGCTAGTGGAATGGGGAGGGGCTAGGGGTTGGAGTTGTAGGGATTCGGGGTGGAAATGGACTGGGGAGCTCGGATGGGGAGGTAATGCCACGCCGGTGAAATGCAGCTTGCTGTTGGTCCTGGTTAACGCCTGGTTGTTGCTGGCTGTGTTAGTGTGTTGCATGCCTACGCTAGATGCTGCGGTGTGCCATTTTGCGTGACCATGACCGTGATATTGTTTGCTCGCGTTGGCTCAGGGTTTAAGCTCCTCTTTGTTCAGTGGGACGGTATGCATGTGCATTGTGTTCTTTTAGGTGTTAAATTCAGGTCATAGTGCCACACAACAAGTCGTAGATGCTGATTCTTGTTCATTTCATGGGGCTTATGTAATTGATGGCATGCCTTTCTCCTTTATCCGTCATGCATGTTAATGCAGTGTTGTCTACGCAAAAAGGAGTGTTCTGCTTATTTGTCTACTCAGTATTTTTTCTAAGCGAATTGGGGTTTGCCCATACTTCAAAAGGAACATTTAAAGCTGAAAAAATTCTCGCGATATGGAATTAGCTTTAGAGTTCAGGGGAAAAAAATGTTGCTGCTTTGTGCTTGTCAAGTAACCACAGTTGCACAGGTTTTGACCTCATGCTACTTGACATTACTCGCCATGATAAAGTTTTACCTTTTGTTTTTCCCTTTCACTAGGAACAGAAGGAATTGGTTGCATAACTAATTTGTAGCTTTGACATTGGGAAAGAGCATAACTAAATATATCTCAACATATTATTAGGCAGGATCTATGGTCTCCAAAATAAAGAAATGAACCTAAGCCTTGAACATGTTTGCATCAAATTATCCTGTGCAAAATGAACAAAGGTGGCACACAATGTACATATGCTTGCATTTCATTTTTGGATCTTCAAACTTCTTAAAGACTTCCATTAATGGTGCATAAAGTATTCGATGAGTGATGAGCCAGAACTAATCATTCTTATATATTTTCATCTGTCAGATTTCACAAAACTGGGGATTTATCTTCTCTTTGTATGGCACTACACATTTGAGAAACCGTGCAATTGTACTGTTTGGTCAGCAGGACGACAATGACATCCACACATGTGGCGACATTGGGAGTTGGTGCCCAGGCACCTCCTCGTCGCCAGAAAAAGTCAGCTGGCAATGCATTTGTATCATCTTGGTCATCAAGACCCTCACACCGAAAGAATGGTCAGCGTACTCGGTCACTTAGGGAAGAAAACAATGGAGGAGTGTCTGATTCCAAAAACTCTATCCGCCAAGGTAACCACTAGTTACTTTACATTGCTATAATTTGTGCCAAACATAAACATGCAATGGCTGCTATTATTTAAACGTTAGTGTTGAAATATCTGTTGCAAGATACAACAAAAAATGTGAAATTGACTGGGTAAGATGCAACAATTATCATATATTGTTTTTCACATGTTAGTTATTTTTTGCTGTAAAAGAAAACTGTTTTTACATAAAATGGTATTAATAACCTTGTAATATTCAATGTAACATGTTCTCGAGTAAAAAAACATTGCATGGTTGTGTATAAACAAATGTGTTGTTGTAAACATTTTATTAAAACCATTTTGTGATATCTATTACCCTAGGGAATTATCAATAAAGTAATATGAGAAAAGTGGACTGTGCGACTTTGGCATGTATACCTTCTCAATTTGAAATATATGTCTGTGTGCAGGTCTTGCTGGCATCATTGACCTCCCAAATGACGCAGCTTCAGAAGTTGATATTTCACAGTAAGCACTTTATATTTTATAATAATTATATATAATTTTCTTCTGATATGTTTTGAGCACCATCAGAACATGTGATTGCACCTTCCTTTTTTATGTCTGTTTTCAGAAGCTGGTAGTGTTTAGGATGGATTTTTGATGTGCACAGTGCTTTCTAATGTTTTACATTTTTGAAAGTAATGTTTTAGGAAGAAATGCTTTATCTCATTAAAGTTGTATTTTATATACAAAAGTCAAATGCTTTTTGTATCAATTGCAGTTTGTAATATGGCAAGAGCATGCTTTCAGAATTTGTTCATACAATGCTTTCTTTTCTGTTATTATGTAGAACAACAACCTAATACTATGTTCACCTTTTATAGTGGATGCCTCTCGCAGCTTTTTCAGTAAATGATGTACTACTGTATATTTGTAAGATGTGTTCCAGAAACCTTTTTGTCCTACACTTCTAATTTATCCAATCATATGCTAACCAAAGATCTCCATCTGATTGATAGAAAGGCTGCGTGCAGTATGCTTATTTATGCTAAATATATGCTGTTTTATAGTACATTATTTGCGTCCCTGACCATAAATGATCCTGTCTTTTACAGTGGTTCTGAAGATCCCAGGGGGCCTACGGTCCCAGGGTCCTACCAAATGAATGGGATTATCAATGAAACACATAATGGGAGACATGCTTCAGTCTCCAACGTTGTTGAATTTTGTACGGCGCTTGGTGGCAAAACACCAATTCACAGTGTATTAGTGGCCAACAATGGAATGGCAGCAGCTAAGTTCATGCGGAGTGTACGAACATGGGCTAATGATACTTTTGGATCAGAGAAGGCAATTCAGCTGATAGCTATGGCAACTCCGGAGGATCTGAGGATAAATGCAGAGCACATCAGAATTGCTGATCAATTTGTAGAGGTACCTGGTGGAACAAACAACAACAACTATGCAAATGTCCAACTCATAGTGGAGGTTAGTTCAGCTCATCCCTCAAGACAACTTTTTTGTTTCTATTTAAGTTAGGGGAAAATCTCAATGATCCTCCAATTTCTGAACATCCAATTTCTGCCATCAACTGCAATCACAGATAGCGGAGAGAACAGGCGTTTCTGCTGTTTGGCCTGGTTGGGGTCATGCATCTGAGAATCCTGAACTTCCAGATGCGCTCACTGCAAAAGGAATTGTTTTTCTTGGGCCACCAGCATCATCAATGTATGCATTAGGAGACAAGGTTGGCTCAGCTCTCATTGCTCAGGCAGCTGGAGTTCCAACACTTGCGTGGAGTGGATCACATGTAAGCCTTGTCTTCTCGTTTTTTAGCTTATCATGTTATCTTTTCGGTGATGCATTATCCCAATGACATATTCCATAGGTGGAAGTTCCTCTGGAGTGTTGCTTGGACTCAATACCTGATGAGATGTATAGAAAAGCTTGTGTTACTACCACAGAGGAAGCAGTTGCAAGTTGTCAGGTGGTTGGTTATCCTGCCATGATTAAGGCATCTTGGGGTGGTGGTGGTAAAGGAATAAGGAAGGTTCGTTCTTCTTGTAGTTATCAAGAGATTGTGTGGATTGCAAGTGTTTAATGCCCATAGTTAACTCTAGCCTTTCTAACATGAGTAACTCAAAATCTTTTGCAGGTTCATAATGATGATGAGGTTAGGACATTATTTAAGCAAGTTCAAGGTGAAGTACCTGGTTCCCCAATATTTATCATGAGGCTTGCAGCTCAGGTGGGGCCTTTTATGGAAGTTACACCTTCCCTTAATGTTGAGTTATTCCGGAGTTATTATGGTTATGTTCTGTATGTTTGATCTGTAAATTATTGCAATTCACCACCATTGGTTCTCCAGATTAGCAGACCTACAATTCTACATATGGTTTATACTTTATAAATACTACTCCCTCCGTCCCAAAATATAACTTTTTCACCAACATTCTCTTCCCAACCAATCACAACCCTCCACCATTCTATCTCCACTTCTCAACCAATCACAACCTCTCCCCATTTAATTCTACCTACTTTCTTAATAACCGTGTCCAACTCTAAAACTTCTTATATTTTGGGATGGAGGTAGTAGGTTTTTGGGCTCTTCATATGGTTTATACATGGTGTTTTAGATTACATTTGGAACCCTATTTAAGACATCCTAATTGTTGCCTTATGTAGAGTCGACATCTTGAAGTTCAGTTGCTTTGTGATCAATATGGCAATGTAGCAGCGCTTCACAGTCGAGATTGCAGCGTACAACGGCGGCACCAAAAGGTCTGCTGTCTCAGTAAAATCACCCTTGTACTGAATGATCTACTTCTTGCCTGCAGCATTGGTCAGAGGAATAATGGTTGTATTCTACTGAACAGATTATCGAGGAAGGACCAGTTACTGTTGCACCTCGTGAGACTGTGAAAGAGCTTGAGCAGGCAGCACGGAGGCTTGCCAAAGCTGTGGGTTATGTTGGTGCTGCTACTGTTGAATACCTTTACAGCATGGAAACTGGTGAATATTATTTTCTGGAGCTTAATCCACGGCTACAGGTCGGTTCCTTTGACATTCTTTAGGAATTACTTTCTGTCGACCACATGATTTAGATTGTTAAATGGTCTCATTCAGGTTGAGCATCCTGTCACTGAGTGGATAGCTGAAGTAAATTTGCCTGCGGCTCAAGTTGCTGTTGGAATGGGTATACCCCTTTGGCAGATTCCAGGTAATGCTTCTTCATTTAATTCATGTTCTTTGTTAATTGAATGAGCTTTTATACAGACCATGAGGTATTACACATTCTACTGTTAATTCATAGCATCCCGTGACAACTTATTAGTGTTAGAGATACAGAGATGTATCACAAATTAATACTAAGAAGTGCAGTTCCTCATGGTATCTCAAGTACTGTAAAAATCCTGTAATTAAATTTCTGAAGATGTGTTATTTAAAGCAGAAAAACACCCCTAAATTATCTCCCTGTATACAGAGATCAGGCGCTTCTATGGAATGAACCATGGAGGAGGCTATGACCTTTGGAGGAAAACAGCAGCTCTAGCAACTCCATTTAACTTTGATGAAGTAGATTCTAAATGGCCAAAAGGCCACTGCGTAGCTGTTAGAATAACTAGCGAGGATCCAGATGATGGGTTCAAGCCTACTGGTGGAAAAGTAAAGGTGCGGTTTCCTGATGTCAGGTGTATGAATTGAACACATTACTATATTACGCAAGTGAAAATGACTGGATCATGGTTCTCTTATTTTCAGGAGATAAGTTTCAAGAGTAAACCAAATGTTTGGGCCTATTTCTCAGTAAAGGTAATCCTTAACATTGTTGCACTGCCACATTATTTGAGTTGTCCTAACAATTGAGCTGCAATTGTTTGTTTTCAACTATTCGTTGTTCTGTTTGGTTGACTGATACTCTCTCCTTGCAGTCTGGTGGAGGCATCCATGAATTTGCTGATTCTCAGTTCGGTATGTAAAGTTAAAGGAGTGAAATATTGTCTCTGCTATTTTTGTTTGTCCTCACTTTTGAAAGATCTTGCCTTCCATTACAGGACATGTTTTTGCATATGGAACTACTAGATCGGCAGCAATAACTACCATGGCTCTTGCACTAAAAGAGGTTCAAATTCGTGGAGAAATTCATTCAAACGTAGACTACACAGTTGATCTCTTGAATGTAAGGACTAAATATCTGCTTATTGAATCTTGCCTTTTGGTTCCCTAGTGCTATTTTAGTCTGGCTACTGAAGAACTTATCCCATCATGCTATTTCTGTTATATTAAATTCAGGCCTCAGATTTTAGAGAAAATAAGATTCATACTGGTTGGCTGGATACCAGGATAGCCATGCGTGTTCAAGCTGAGAGGCCTCCATGGTATATTTCAGTCGTTGGAGGGGCTTTATATGTAAGACAATGAAACTATGCCATTCATTAGCATTTATATGAAGCAAATGTGGAAAACATGATCAATATATTGTCTTATTTTAATATTTTTTTTGCTGCAGAAAACAGTAACTGCCAACACGGCCACTGTTTCTGATTATGTTGGTTATCTTACTAAGGGCCAGATTCCACCAAAGGTACTATTCTGTTGGTTCAGGATATGAATGCTGTTTGAATGTGAAAACCATTCACCATAAATCCCTGTTTGCAGCATATATCCCTTGTCTATAAGACTGTTGCTTTGAATATAGATGGGAAAAAGTATACAGTAAGTGTGACATTCTTAATGGGGAAACTTAATTTGTTGTTAAATAATCAAATCAATATCATATTGACTCTCGAGTATACTGCATCATAGATCGAGACTGTGAGGAGTGGACATGGTAGCTACAGATTGCGAATGAATGGATCAACGGTTGAAGCAAATGTACAAACATTATGTGATGGTGGGCTTTTAATGCAGGTAATACCTTCTTCCTAGTTAAAGAAGATATACCTTGTTCGAAGAGTTCTGATCCTTGATCTTTTAATGTTTTCAGCTGGATGGAAACAGCCATGTAATTTATGCTGAAGAAGAGGCCAGTGGTACACGACTTCTTATTGATGGAAAGACATGCATGTTACAGGTAATGATAGCCTTGTTCTTTTTATTTCTAGTCACGGTGGTTGCTTTGTCAAGCGGTTATTCTTTGTATCTATTTTAGTGCATTCACGTCTTGGACTTACTCAATCTTTAATAGATGGATTATGATGTTGCTTTTTCAAGAGACTAGCCATTATAAACTGTAATTGAATCCTCTTTATAGGCTCAGCCAAACACAATCGCAGGTCTAACTTTATAAAGACAGTTCTGCTGTGATGTGACTACAATGGATCCAATTGTGTTATACTCCTTCCGTACCAAAATATAAGCACATGAGTTTTTCACGGGGATTAAGGAGAGGTGAAATTAAATGGGAATGGTTGTGATTGGTTGAAATGAGAAAGTAGGTAGATAAATTAAATGAGAGATGGTTGTGATTGGTTGAGATGAGGGAGGGAGTAGGTGGAGAAGTAGCTACATTTTGAGACAAAATTTGAATGCTAGAAGTAGCTATATTTTAGGATGGAGGGAGTAGTTGTTATTTGTTGAATCATAAAATGTAATTGAATCCTTATTATTTGTTGAGAATCATGACATGTCAAATGGTAGATGATTTGATTTGTGCTTGCCATACACACCTAGGACAGTTAACATTTGTCAAACATGGGTCTTTTGATGTATAAAGACAGTCCTGTAATGCAACTGCAATGAATCCAATCCTGTTATGCTGATACTTCTATTCCTTTGATTTTTAGCGGAACTAGCAAGGTACCCATGCTTTGCAATGGATTTCTGAAAATGAATCATAAATTATGATTTTGAGAACTATACATATAATTCCAGGGAGAAAACATGTATAATTTGTAAGCATCATCAATCCACAAATAACGAAGCCATTTGCATAGAAGATGTATTATCTGCCGTTAGAAGACCCCACCAACTCAAGAGATGGTGATGGGATGGTAGATTCACCACCACCAGTAGGTTATTTTACTGTAGATAATATTAGAGATTTGGCTACACTTGGTTTTTAAGCATTATTATGAAGGTTTAATAAGAAAAGGTAGAGTTATGCCTTTGGCTTTGAGCACTGCTTTATCATGATTTGAGGGCTGCTTGTAGTTGTATCTCATGTTGTGGTCAAGTCATGTGCTGGTAGTGGTAGAAAAAGTACAAAGCATATTCTTTACTATATTAGTTTGCATCCTCAAGTTAAAGTGGAACTTCTTTCTTGCAGAATGACCATGATCCATCAAAGTTATTGGCTGAGACACCATGCAAACTTCTTCGTTTCTTGGTTGCTGATGGTGCTCATGTTGATGCTGATGTACCATATGCGGAAGTTGAGGTTATGAAGATGTGCATGCCCCTCTTATCACCTGCTTCTGGCGTCATACATGTTGTAATGTCTGAGGGCCAAGCAATGCAGGTTAAATTCCTACATTCCATTCATTGTGCTGTGCTGACATGAACATTTCAAGTAAATGCCTGTAACTTGTTTGTTATTCTAGGCTGGTGATCTTATAGCTAGGCTGGATCTTGATGACCCTTCTGCTGTTAAGAGAGCTGAGCCGTTCGATGATTCTTTTCCACAAATGGGTCTCCCTATTGCTGCTTCTGGCCAAGTTCACAAATTATGTGCTGCAAGTCTGAATGCTTGTCGAATGATCCTTGCAGGATATGAGCATGATATCGACAAGGTAAACATCATGTCCTCTTATGTTTTCTTTTGTTTATCATGCATTCTTATGTTCATCATGTCCTCTTGTTGGACTGTGGCAAATCTAGATTCAGGTGTCGTTTCACACAGATTTTTCTCATTCTCATATTGGTGCCAAACATAAATACTCTGCTATATTCATCAATGTTTTCACTCGATTTCTAATCTTGCTTTTGAGTTTTTAATTTTAGTACAATCCATAGCTAATCTCTTTTTGCAACATTGATTCCATTATATATTTATTAAACTGCTTTCTTTTTCAGGTTGTGCAAGAGTTGGTATACTGCCTAGACACTCTGGAGCTTCCTTTCCTGCAGTGGGAGGAGCTTATGTCTGTTTTAGCAACTAGACTTCCTAGAAATCTTAAAAGTGAGGTATGTTATGGATGGCAAGATAGTCTCATGCTCTAAGGACTTATACATTTCGCCACATAGGTTAATTTTCCATATCAAGTTCTAGTGTACGATATAAAAGTACTGGCCTAAACAGTATTAGTGGTTTACTATATTTTGTTGTGTAAGATCTTGTATTTCTTTCTTGTGCTTAGTTCGTCAATACTTCACATTTTTCACTGACTTGTCAAGCTAAATGAGATTTTATTTGATTTCTGTACTCCATTATTTTCGTAAATTGTTTTTTTAACTATGACTTTATGTTATGCCTCAACTTTTTCAGTTGGAGGGCAAATATGAGGAACACAAAGGAAAATATGACTCTGGGATAATTAAGGATTTCCCTGCCAAGATGCTACGAGTGATAATTGAGGTCAGTTATTCAATTTGTTGTGATAATCACTGCCTTAACTGTCTGTTCTTTTAACAAGCGGTTTTATAGGAAAATCTTGCATGTGGTTCTGAGAAGGAGAAGGCTACAAATGAGAGGCTTGTTGAGCCTCTTATGAGCCTATTGAAGTCATATGAGGGTGGGAGAGAAAGCCATGCTCATTTTGTTGTCAAGTCCCTTTTTGAGGAGTATCTCTATGTTGAAGAATTGTTCAGTGATGGAATTCAGGTTAACTTACCTATTCGCATTAAACAGATCATCAGTTGTTTTATGATAAAGTCAAAATGTTTATATTTCTCATTCTTCTGTGGATCAAATATAAAGAACTGATATCATGTACATGATATAAGTTTCCTTAGGCTATGTAATGGTTCTTCATCAAATAATATTTCAGGAAACAGTATAACAAACTATTTGTATATGCTTGAGATGGAAATTGATAGAAACAGCGTAGATTAAATCTACCTATTGTTATGCTGTTTTTGTAGTCTGATGTGATTGAACGCCTGCGCCTTCAGCATAGTAAAGACCTACAGAAGGTTGTAGACATTGTGTTGTCCCACCAGGTAAATTTCTTCATGATCTGATGACTTCAGTGCGAATGGTTACTGAAACTGTCTTCTCTTTCTGACAATGTGACTTCTTTGTAGAGTGTTAGAAATAAAACTAAGCTGATATTAAAACTCATGGAGAGTCTGGTTTATCCAAATCCTGCTGCCTACAGGGAACAATTGATTCGGTTTTCTTCCCTTAATCACAAAGCTTATTACAAGGTGACCAAGAGATCGTGAAATAAACGTGAAATTTTCAATAATCTTTTCTTCTGACATCTGAATCTAATGAATTTCTTGCATATTAAAACAGTTGGCACTTAAAGCTAGTGAACTTCTTGAACAAACAAAACTTAGTGAGCTCCGTGCAAGAATAGCAAGGAGCCTTTCAGAGCTGGAGATGTTTACTGAGGAAAGCAAGGGTCTCTCCATGCATAAGCGAGAAATGGCCATTAAGGAGAACATGGAAGATTTAGTCACTGCTCCACTGCCAGTTGAAGATGCACTCATTTCTTTGTTTGATTGTAGTGATACAACTGTTCAGCAGAGAGTGATTGAGACTTACATAGCTCGATTATATCAGGTATGAGAAGAAAGACCTTTTGAAGTTATTTATATGAAAACAGTTGCTGATTGGTTACAACTTTTTAGTATTCCTTTTGTTTTCCTCCTTTATGTATATATTTGTATAAAACACTTTTGTTATTTATAAAATTACACTACTAGGCAAGGCCTGGTAGTATTTCCCCTTAAAAAAACAGCATGCTCATCATTTCTTAAAAGAAGTTTACAGAACCTGATGTTTGGTTACTCATCGCATCATTGCAATAAAGTAACTGGTTGTGGAGAGATGTATTTTGGAACTTGTGGCACATGCAGTAACATGCTACTGCTCGATATGTTTGCTGACTTGACAACAATATTTTTCAGCCTCATCTTGTGAAGGACAGTATCAAAATGAAATGGATAGACTCAGGTGTTATTGCTTTATGGGAATTTCCTGAAGGGCATTTTAATGCAAGAAATGGAGGAGCGGTTATTGGTGAGAAAAGATGGGGTGCCATGGTCATTGTCAAGTCTCTTGAATCACTTTCAATGGCCATTAGATTTGCACTAAAGGAGACATCACACTTCACTAGCTCTAAGGGCAACATGATGCATATTGCTTTGTTGGGTGCTGATAATAAGATGAATATAATTCAAGAAAGGTATGTTCATATGCTATATTGGTGATGAAATAGTTATATATGTAGTTAGTGGTTGGTGGACTTCTGTAATTAATCTATCCCATATTTCAGTGGTGATGATGCTGACAGGATAGCCAGACTTCCCTTGATACTAAAGGATAATGTAACTGATCTGCATGCCTCCGGTGTGAAAACAATAAGTTTCATTGTTCAAAGAGATGAAGCACGGATGACAATGCGTCGTACCTTCCTTTGGGCTGATGAAAAACTTTCTTATGAGGAAGGGCCAATTCTCCGGCATGTGGAACCTCCTCTTTCTGCACTTCTTGAGTTGGTACGTGATATCATCAAAATGATAATGTTTTGGTATGGCCTTGATTAGCTTTCATGCTCTTTGTATTTATTCAGCCTATTGTGGATACAGGACAAGTTGAAAGTGAAAGGATACAATGAAATGAACTATACCCCATCACGGGATCGTCAATGGCATATCTACACACTTAAAAATACTGAAAACCCCAAAATGTTGCACCGGGTATTTTTCCGAACCCTTGTCAGGCAACCCAGTGTATCCAACAAGTTTTCTTCAGGCCAGATTGGTGACATGGAAGTTGAGAGTGCTGAAGAACCTCTGTCATTTACGTCAACCAGCATATTAAGATCTTTGCTGACTGCTATAGAGGAATTGGAGCTTCATGCAATTAGAACTGGTCATTCACACATGTATTTGCATGTATTGAAAGAACAAAAGCTTCTTGATCTTGTTCCAGTTTCAGGGTAAGTGCACATAATTCTTTTTGGGGAACACATGCTTGCTTATGAGGTTGGTCTTTTCAATTATCTTCTTATCTTACTCAGGAATCCAGTTTTGGATGTTGGTCAAGATGAAGCTACTGCATATTCACTTTTAAAAGAAATGGCTATGAAGATACATGAACTTGTTGGTGCAAGAATGCACCATCTTTCTGTATGCCAATGGGAAGTGAAACTTAAGTTGGACTGCGATGGTCCTGCCGGTGGTACCTGGAGAATTGTAACAACCAATGTTACTAGTCACACTTGCACTGTGGATGTAAGTTTAATCCTCTAGCATTTTGTTTTCTTTGGAAACACGTGATTTTAAGCCAGCTGGTCCTTATACCCAGACCTAGTGATCTTTATATAGTGTATAGACATTGTTCTAACAGCTTTTAATTGTTTTAGATCTACCGTGAGGTGGAAGATACAGAATCACGGAAGTTAGTATACCATTCTGCCACTCCGGCGGCTGGTCCTCTGCATGGTGTGGCACTGAATAATCCATATCAGCCTTTGAGTGTCATTGATCTCAAGCGCTGTTCTGCTAGGAATAATAGAACTACATACTGCTATGATTTTCCACTGGTGAGTTGACTACTCCCTTATATTCAATGCATTACCATAACAAATTCATAGTCATAGTTCATATTGTCAAAATAAGCTGATGAAAATTCGAAACCATAGGCATTTGAAACTGCAGTGAGGAAGTCGTGGTCGTCTAGTACCTCTGATGCTTCCAATGGTGTTGAAAATGCTCAATGTTATGTTAAAGCTACAGAGCTGGTATTTGCGGACAAACATGGGTCGTGGGGCACTCCTTTAGTTCCAATGGACCGTCCTGCTGGGCTCAATGACATTGGTATGGTAGCTTGGACCTTGAAGATGTCCACTCCTGAATTTCCTATTGGTAGGGAGATTATTGTTGTTGCAAATGATATTACGTTCAGAGCTGGATCATTTGGCCCAAGGGAAGATGCATTTTTTGAAGCTGTTACCAACCTAGCTTGTGAGAAGAAACTTCCTCTTATCTACTTGGCAGCAAATTCTGGTGCTCGAATTGGCATAGCAGATGAAGTGAAATCTTGCTTCCGTGTTGGGTGGTCTGATGATAGCAGCCCTGAACGTGGGTTTCAGTACATTTATCTAAGCAAAGAAGACTATGCTCGTATTGGCACTTCTGTTATAGCACACAAGATGCAGCTAGACACTGGTGAAATTAGGTGGGTTATTGATTCTGTTGTGGGCAAGGAGGATGGGCTTGGTGTGGAGAATATACATGGAAGTGCTGCTATTGCCAGTGCTTATTCTAGGGCATACAAGGAAACATTTACACTTACATTTGTGACTGGAAGAACTGTTGGAATAGGAGCTTATCTTGCTCGACTTGGCATCCGGTGCATCCAGCGTCTTGACCAGCCTATTATTCTTACAGGGTATTCCGCACTGAACAAGCTTCTTGGGCGGGAAGTGTACAGCTCCCACATGCAGTTGGGTGGTCCCAAAATCATGGCCACTAATGGTGTTGTCCATCTTACTGTTTCAGATGACCTTGAAGGCGTTTCTAATATATTGAGTTGGCTCAGTTATGTTCCTGCCTACATTGGTGGACCTCTTCCAGTAACAGCACCGTTGGACCCACCGGACAGACCTGTTGCATACATTCCGGAGAACTCGTGTGATCCTCGGGCAGCCATCCGTGGTGTTGATGACAGCCAAGGGAAATGGTTAGGTGGTATGTTTGATAAAGACAGCTTTGTAGAAACATTTGAAGGTTGGGCTAAGACAGTGGTTACTGGGAGAGCAAAGCTTGGTGGAATTCCAGTGGGTGTGATAGCTGTGGAGACTCAGACCATGATGCAAACTATCCCTGCTGATCCTGGTCAGCTTGATTCCCGTGAGCAATCTGTTCCTCGGGCTGGACAAGTGTGGTTTCCAGATTCTGCAACCAAGACTGCCCAGGCATTGCTGGACTTCAACCGTGAAGGGTTACCTCTGTTCATCCTCGCTAACTGGAGAGGCTTCTCTGGTGGACAAAGAGATCTTTTTGAAGGAATTCTTCAGGCTGGCTCAACTATTGTTGAGAACCTTAGGACATACAATCAGCCTGCCTTTGTCTATATTCCCATGGCTGCAGAGCTACGTGGAGGGGCTTGGGTTGTGGTTGATAGCAAGATAAACCCAGACCGCATTGAGTGTTATGCTGAGAGGACTGCAAAAGGCAATGTTCTGGAACCTCAAGGGTTAATTGAGATCAAGTTCAGGTCAGAGGAACTCCAGGATTGCATGGGTCGGCTTGACCCAACATTAATTGATCTGAAAGCAAAACTCGAAGCAGCAAATAAAAATGGAAGTGCTGACACAAAATCACTTCAAGAAAATATAGAAGCTCGAACAAAACAGTTGATGCCTCTATATACCCAGATTGCGATACGGTTTGCCGAATTGCATGACACATCCCTCAGAATGGCTGCGAAAGGTGTGATTAAGAAAGTTGTGGACTGGGAAGAATCACGATCTTTCTTCTATAAGAGATTACGGAGGAGGATCTCTGAGGATGTTCTTGCAAAAGAAATTAGAGCTGTAGCAGGTGAGCAGTTTTCCCACCAACCAGCAATCGAGCTGATCAAGAAATGGTACTCAGCCTCACAGGCAGCTGAATGGGATGACGACGATGCTTTTGTTGCTTGGATGGATAACCCTGAAAACTACAAGGATTATATTCAAGATCTTAAGGCTCAAAGAGTATCCCAATCCCTCTCAAGTCTTTCAGACTCCAGCTCAGATTTGCAAGCCCTGCCACAGGGTCTTTCCATGCTACTAGATAAGGTAATTAGCTTACTGATTCTCTATAAAGTGGATTTACCTGCGTCCTTTTTTCTTTGGTAATAGCTTATATAAATTCTTTTTTATTGCATATTGCTGGAGAAATATCTAATCAAATAATGATTGTAAATCCTATTGTTTTTTACGCCAATATAATCTTCTGAAATTTTTCTTCTTTGGACACTTGTTCAGATGGATCCCTCTAGAAGGGCTCAACTTGTTGAGGAAATCAAGAAGGTACTTGGTTGAATCATATGATGCCAAAAACTATTAT
This sequence comes from Oryza australiensis, assembly GCA_019925245.2. Taxonomy (NCBI): domain Eukaryota; kingdom Viridiplantae; phylum Streptophyta; class Magnoliopsida; order Poales; family Poaceae; genus Oryza; species Oryza australiensis. The sequence goes on from JAIFGZ020000255.1 coordinate 243,651, forward strand.
TTGAGGCACAAATAGCTTGTGGACCCTGTCAAATTGTTGATGAGTGTATATTGGATTTGTTAGTTCTGTCAGACGAATGTGCAAAGTCTGAGGATACCGTCAGTGGCAAGAACACCGATTAACCTGAGTTCTTGATTACAAATGGTATTGTATGGCAATAGTTGTTCCGTGATCTCCATCTGTTAGACGCTGTGATTGGTGAGTCTGCGGATCCACAGTATACGATTGAGCTGTTGATTCAATTTTGGACACGAATAATATGTTTCTGTAGGCAGAAATGCGTTTCTGTACGTGAAATAAATGTCCGTTGAGTTGACCCCCAAGATGAGAATATGTTTGTACTGTACTTTACTTCTATTGTCCATGAATAATGACTGCTAAATCAACCACATGCATTATGCACAAATGGATGAACCATGATGCAACCACATATGTTTATACATCTTGTAATGCAACTCTCAACCCATCTCAACGTGACCAGGGATTCGAGGGATTCGATGCCTTGTGCAGTAATGGATGACCAAAGTGGGGCGGGTGGACGGAAGAAACTATCTTTATGAACAAGCTAAATTCTCAGCCAATCCATGGCCAAACATGCGGATGAGAACAATCTAAACGAGGCTTTCAGGGTAGCAAAGAATATGAAAAATAAAACAAATAGAAAAGCTCAAATTTTGTACACTAATTCTCATTATTCACATTGAAATAATGATTTACAAAGCCAATTAGAAATTTGAAAAATAAATCTAGCAATTTAAAATTCAAAACTTGATAACTAAAGTGACAAAAGGAAATCATATGACCTCGATAAGGTCCCCACACATCGAAAAAAAAACTTTAACAAATCTCAAAAGCAATTGGTTCCTATTTTAACAAACACAAATGCATTTGTATACCACTTTCACAACGTATAATGCAATGACGGCTTGAAAGATGAAGTTATTTTGAGAGAAATAAAATGATAAAAAATAAAGTTATTTTAGGACGTAGGATGTATTGTTAAACGATATAGAAATTTTTTTTCACCATGTTTTTAGGAGATGCACCATGGGAGTGATCGTGAGGGCTATTGCGTTGGGGCCTGTTTTTTTTTGGCGGGATGGTTGCTGTTGGTGCTGTGACCTTCGTGGTGCTGACGGATTGGGAGTTTTCCTTAATCTAAAAGCAGGCGACGGTGCTCGTGATTAAGGGGCAAGGGTGTGTTGTGTGATGGCACGCCGTAATAAGGAGTTCAGAGAGGAGTTGGCTGAGGGAAGTGCAGAGTTGGCTGAGGGAAGTGCAGCATCTAGGACATCAACTGGGAAACCTCTTCCTACTGATTTATTTGCAAAACTAGGAGGCTTGATCTTGACAGAAAATAGGATGAAGGACTGATTATTGATGAGCCAGATGAGATGATGATGCCGAGACGTAGATGGGTGGTGATGGAAAAGGTTTTTTCTCTAAAGGCAATGGTTCTAGAGGCGTTGGAAAGACCTATGAAGAGGGCTTGGGGTCTCCAGAAAGATCCAACGTTTAGGGAGATTGATGATAACAGATTTTTGGTCAAGTTTGCATCAGATGGAGACCGGAAGCATGTTATGAATGGTGGTCCTTGGCAGTTTGATTTTCATGTGGTGCTCTTGCAAGAGATGGATGGGAGGATGAGGCCATCTGATTTGGCTTTTGAAGAGATGCCAGTGTGGATCTAGGCACACGATCTTCCTCCGAATTTGATGAATAAAGTGTACCAAGAGAAGATTGGTCTTTTGTTTGGGAAGGTGATTTTGGTGGATGTTGATAAAAATGGTTTGGCATGGGATAATTTTTTGCGTATTAGAGTTTTGTTTAAAGTAGATCAGGCGCTGCTACGAGGGGTTAAACTGCGAGTGAACGCAGACGATAGCAAAGGCCAATGGTATGATGTCCAGTATGAAAAAAATACCACATTTTTCTTTGATTGTGGAAGGCTTTTTCACTCGGAGGAAGGCTGTATGACGGAGGAGGAGGATGGCTCATGACAGTGGGGTGAATGGCTGCGAGCACAAGCGGTGAAAGGGCACAAAGTTAATACCTAGTCGAGTAGACTGCTGCCCTCAAAGATTAGCTATAGCAGCAGATCAAGTTCCCCCCCGACTACGTGCTTCGTGGTAATGCAGTCATTTGTGACCTTCCTAGGAGACAACTCTTTCAGCACAAGGAAAATGTGAAGGATAGATTATCTAGGAGAGAGAATGAAAGAGACGAGGAGGTTATTAGTCGTAGGGGCTAGGAGGATAAAGGACAGGTTAGGTGATGACGATGATCTGAATGTTAAGATTCGACCCTTTAAGAGGACATCAAGGGGAGGAGGACATGCGAGTGGGGTAGACAGCTACCGGCACAAAGGTTTCTTCGTGCAGTACCCCTACCATGGGACGGCTTGGTGTTGAGGGGAAGATCGCTAAAGAGAGTGTGGAGAAGAAAGGAGGGTTTGGAGGTGGATGAAGAGAAGGAAGATGGTGCAAATAAGCATGCCAAAGCTCTTGACTGCTTGGGTCAGAGAGTTGAGGATGACTTCGTTGATTCATCGGCGCCCCCGGAGGCGGGGGCCACAAGACATGCTATGTTGGAACTGCGAGGGCTTTGGGTTGGACCCGACAATCGGTAAGCTAAAGGACTTAGTCAGATCCTACAACCCAGAGGTGGTGTTTTTGTGTGAGACAAAGAAGGGTGATGTGGCGATGAGGAGGTTGTGAAAGAAGGACAATGTGGCGATGAGGAGGTCGTGCTATAGCTTGGGATTTGCTACTGTTCTACCGGTTCCTTGCAAGGGCAAGAGTGGAGGTCTGGCTCTTTTATGAAAAGAAGGCTTTGATATCTCGGTTCTACTCTTTTACCAGTATTTTATTGATGTGCATGTGACAGAAGGAGAAACACGCTGGCGTTTCGCAGGATTATATGGTGAACCAAGGGCGGATCTACTGGTTAAAATCTAGGAGGTGCTGAAGTTTCTGAGTGCCTAAGGAAATTTCCATGGCTGTGTGCGGGTGATTTTACTGAGATCACAAAGTGGGAAGAAGAAAGGGGGGGCCATCATTCTCGTCTCCGGCCTTGCTGCAAAACATTTGTCAGTCGATTCATGTCAACCATATTGATGCATAGGAGTCGGATCATAGTGCACTATTTATTAAGATGTTTAAAGACCAAGCTCCCAACGAGAAAAAGGACAAAGGATATTCCAATACGAGGAAATGTGGACATGGCATGAGTATTACAAGAGGATGGTAAAAGATGCATGGATGTCGGCAGGCCGTCTGGGTATAGGCGCGCTAGGGGCTTAAGGAGGAAGCTGAACTGCATTTGGGCTCACATGAAAAGCTGGGGTTGGGAGGTAAAATGGCTATGTCAAAAAAGCAATTAAAATTTTGGAGGAAGAATTATCCAAGGCTAAAGAGTTAAAAGAAATCGAACACCAGCTACACCTCTTGTATGACAGAGAAGTAATAATGTACAAACAACGTTCTCAACAAGACTGGTTCAAGGAGGGTGACAGAAATTGAAGTATTTCCAAGGCCGAGCTACACACCGAAAAAGGAAGAATACAATCAAGGTTTGAAAAGATTGGATGGCACAATGTGCAAGACAGATGATGGAATGAGAGACATGGTTCGGTCATTTTATATAGATTTATTTTCTTCACAGGGAAGCGATATGTCAGATGAGGTCTTCGAGGCAACATCAACATATGGCAGATGAGGTCTTCGAGGCAACATCAACACTGGCTGATGGTCCTATGAACGAAGAGTTCATGAAGCCGGTGATGGATGAGGAAATCAAATGTGTTCTTTTTTCAAATGGGAGCTACTAAGGCCCCTGGGCTTGATGGTCTTCCAGCTGCGTTCTATCAAAGACATAGGTCACTAGTAGGAAAAGAGGTGTATGGCGGTGTGGGATTTTATAGATGGGAAGGAGGCCCCGGATGACCTGAATGACACAATCCTAGTTCTTATACAAATGGTACAGTGCCCCGAGCTGTTATCATTCCGTCCTATAAGCTTATGTAATGTTCTATACAAAATTGCTTCCAAGGTCTTGGCAAATAGGTTGAAAAGAATCATTCTGATTCTAGTTTCAAACGAACAGAGTGCTTATGTTCCAGGGAGGCTTAGCACTGATAATGTTTTCATCGCGTATGAGTGCATCCACACAATGCAGAGCCAAAAAGAAAACACCACTATGTGCGGTCAAGCTAAATATGATGAAAGCTTATGATCGGGTCGAATGGCTCTTTGGCATTTCTTCTCGGCCTCAGCTCATCGGACGGACCTCAGATCTCCTCGAGAAGGAAGGCTTGCTTTACAAGGTTTGCAGAGGAGGCAAGGAGGGGACAACCCAACAGAAGATGATGTCATCCAACAAAATTGCGCAGAGCGTACCTGCGGAGGATGTATCCCAAGGCAGGATAATGCATGAGATGCCCACGACGATCAGGACCCGAAGGATCTCTATGTACTTTTCAGATGTGTTTATACTAGATTTTTAGTCTTCAGTCATAGCTTTCTTGGTCCCTAAGTCCTCTTGTAATTGCCCCCCTTTAGCTATAAAAGGGAGGGCAGGACAAACGGGCAAGGGGATCGCTTTTCTAAGAACCCTTCTTTGAACTCGAGTCTTTGGGAGCTAGATCCAATCCCTAGAGCCCCAAGAACTCTCTCCACTATAACCCTTGTTCATACTCCACCCCAATAAAGAACATTGTAGGCCTATTATCCTCCAGGAGGGCTGAACCAGTATAAACTCTCTTGTCTCTTGGCTCGTTTGGTATTCAAGTCGGTCATTGGATTCGTTGGTGAGACGCCTCGACCACTCTCTTTCACCTCCTTGGATAACCCCCTTGGAGGACTGCAGGCAATCACGTCGACACATGCCTACAACACAACCTTCTACCTAGAATTAAATAAGTTGGTAATAGTACTAACCTTACTCCTTGTGGTGCTTTTAGCTTTTCCTCATCTTGGGTTGTTGCGAGATAGAACAGTTCATAGAGTACCATTCACTTACTCCTTGTTCAACTTTCTTTCCAGAGGTTTTCAAGAATTTTTGCAAATAAATTCAAAGTTCCTCAAGTGATGCTCTTAGACAACTCAATATGTATAATTCCTCACCAATGCATTGTGTTGCCATTTTTTCATCCTACCTCTAAAAAATTATGTGGAGCTCACAATGCGGAAAAATAAATAAGGCATTACTTGCATCACGTATATTGCAAAATCAAAAAGCGGATCCAAGGGGAAAGGAAATCATACAATCTGATCAAGATGTGCATATGTGTGGATCTATGGTGGTTGGTGGTTGACGGTACTCCTTGTTGTAATCTCTCTGTTATATCTAATTGAAGACATCACTATCTTTCTTTTTTCTTCTCATAATGCTTGAGAATATTTTTCTCCTTCCTTTCTTTCTTCTCTCTTTCTTTTTTTATCACCATCTCTTTTGCAAATAACTAGGGGGGACGTTTTGATTGACATATGGAGTATTTATTTGGTGGATGGATAGCTGATGCTGTGGCTATAATAGGCGACTCACTGTTGGTCATCAGCCAGTTGTCAGGAGAATATGAATGCAAAAATGACGCGCTAATGATCTATTATCAAATATTCCAAGAATTGATGGATAGTTTTCGGCTAGTTACTTTGAGCATATCCCTAGAGAGCAGAATTCAGAAGCAAATGACTGCTGCTAGGAAGGGATTGGATCCATGTCAATTGCTGCATCCCTTCTACCATGCACCACAGTTTAATCCAATGGCAAGGCGACGAATTTGAAATTGTGCAAGCCGACAGGTAAATAAACGTTGCCAATGTCGATTTAACCCTTTGGGAGATGGATGGCATTGATTGCTTGTCCGATTATCTAAAAGTGTCCGATGCTGAAATACATTCAATTGGAGATGAAGAGCCCCAACTGTTGCTTTGAGGGTGTCGTGGAGGGGTCAAGCGTCTACACAAAGGACACTATAGATGATCTCGATGGCAAGCTAGGACAAGGCTTTATGTCGGCCGACGACTTAGAAGAAGTCGATATAGGTTCAGGAGATAGGCCTAGGCCAAATTCATTAGTAAAAATTTGTCTTCTTAATTTAGAACCAAGCTTATATAACTTTTGAAAGAATATAAAGATTGTTTTGCTTGGGAGTATTTTGAGATGCCAGGGCTTAGCCGATCGACTGTTGAACATCGGCTCCCTATAAAATCTACATATCGGCCATTTAAGCAAGCACCTAGAAGGTTCAAGGCTGATATGTATGATGCTATCAAGGCCAAAATTACTCGTTTGTATGATGTTGGTTTCATTCGGCCTTGCCGATATGCTGAGTGGGTTTCTAACATAGTTCCAGTAATCAAGAAGAACGACAAACTTAGGGTGTGTATTGACTTTCGAGATCCAAACAAAGCCACCCCTGAGGATGAATACCCAATGTCGATTGCCGATTTGTTGGTTGATGCTGCTTCAGGGCACAAAATCATATGCTTTATGGATGGCAATGCAGGGTACAATCAAATTTTCATGGCAGAAGAAGACATCCATAAGACTGCTTTCAGATGTCCTGGTGCAATCGGCTTATATGAGTGGGTTGTAATGACCTTTGGTCTGAAAAACGTTGGAGCTACGTATCAGAGGGCCATGAATTACATTTTTCATGATTTGATCGGCTTATTGGTTGAGATCTACATTGATGACGTGGTTATGAAATCCAAAGAAGTCGATGACCATATTGCCGATTTAAGAAAAGTTCTCAAGAGAATAAGGAAATATGGCCTGAAGATGAATCCCACAAAATATGCTTTTGGCGTATCGGCTGGACAATTTTTGGGCTTTCTTGTCCATGAAAGGGGGATTGAAGTAACTCAGAGGAGCATTAATTCAATCAAAAATATTCAGCCTCCATAGGACAAGAAGCAATTGCAATCACTGGTCGGCAAGGTAAATTTTATCAGAAGATTTATATCCAATATATCAGGGAAGATGGAGCCATTTACACCTTTATTAAGATTGAAAGCCGACCAGCAGTTTACTTGGGGGGCAGAGCAACAAATGACCTTAGACATCATCAAGGAATATCTGAGTGCCCCTCTAGTATTGATTCCTCCGCAGAAAGGGTTGTGTTTCAAGTTATACTTGTCAGCCGATGAGAAGTCAAACGGCTCGGTATTAATCTAGGAGTTCGAGGGTAGAGAGAGAGCAATTTTCTATTTGAGTAGAAGGCTTCTGGATGCTGAGAGAAGATATTCCCTGGTGGAGAAGAAATGTCTATGCCTCTATTTTTCATGCACGAAGTTAAGGCATTATTTGTTATCCAATGAATACACCATAGTTTGCAAAGCCGATGTGGTCAAGTATATGCTATCGGCTCAAGTACTAAAAGGAAGAGTTGGTAAATGGATTTTTGCCTTGACAAAGTTCGATCTCAGGTATGAATCACCCAAGGCAATCAAGGGACAGGCCATAGCCGATTTCATCGTTGAACATCATGATGACTCAACCGGCTCAGTCGATATAGTTCCTTGGACTTTATTTTTTGATGGATCGGTTTGTACTCACGGCTGTGGTATCGGCTTGGTCATCATATTACCTAGGGGGCAAGTTTTGAATTTTCTTATACTATCAAGCCCGATGCTACCAACAACCAAGTCGAGTACGAAGCAGTTCTCAAGGGGTTGCAACTTTTGAAAAAGTTGAAGCCGATTCCGTGGAGATCATGGGTGATTCCTTGTTGGTGATCAATCAGCTAGCTGGAGAGTATGAATGCAAAAATGATGCGTTGATTACCTACTACGAAAAATGTCAAGAGTTAAAGGATAATTTTTGACTAGTAACCTTGAAACATATTCCTCGAGAGCAAAATGTTGAAGCCAACAATTTGGCTCAAGGGGCATTGGGATACAAGCCGATGGTCAAAGACATTGAGGTTGAAATTGCTACAATTGCAGCCCATGATTGGAGGTATGATGTTTATAATTATCTCAAGAATCTCTTTCAATCAACTTCAAGGAAATTGCGTTACAAGGCCTTATGATATGTTCTACTCGACGATGATCTATACTATAAGACGATTGATGAAGTGCTACTAAGATGTTTAAGTATCGATCAAGCCAAGGTTGTGATGGGTGAAGTGTATGAAGGCATATGTGTTACTCATCAATCGGCTCATAAAATGAAATGGCTACACCAACGAGCTGGGTAATTTTGGCCAACGATGTTGCAGGACTGTTTTAAGTATTATAAGGGTTGTCAAGATTGTTAGAAGTTTGGAGCAATCCAACGAGCACCGGCGTCGACTATGAATCCCATAATCAAGCCTTGGCCGTTCAGAGGTTGGGGAATTGACATGATTGGCCAGATTAATCCGTCCTCAAGTAAAGGACATAAATTCATATTGGTAGCAATCAATTATTTTACAAAGTGGTTGGAAGCAATTCCTTTGATGAAAGTTGATTCTGGGGACGCGATCCAGTTTGTTAAAGAGCACATCATCTATTGATTTGGTGCTCCTCAGACAATAACAACCGATCAGGGATCCATCTTCATATCCGATGAGTTTGTCCAGTTTTGCCATGGGGATGAAATTGCTGAATTCTTTACCATATTATGCGCAGGCTAATGGACAAGCAGAGGCATCCAACAAAAGTTTGATCAAGTTAATAAAGAGGAAGATCTCTAACTATCCAAAGCAATGTCACAGCCGATTGGCCAAAGCATTATGGTCCTATCGGATGGCTTGTCATGGATCGATTCAAGTGCCTCCATACAAGCTAGTTATGGACATGAGGCCGTTTTGCCATGGGAAAGCGTCATTGGCTCAAGAAGGATTGAATTACAGAATGAGTTGACAGCCAATGACTATCACAATCTTATGGTAGATGAATCGGAAGACTTGGTCCAATCCAGGCTGCGTGATTTGGAAAAGGTGACTAGAGATAAGGAAAGAATCACTCGTCACTACAACAAGAAGGTTGTGCCGAAATTGTTTTCAGAAGGTGAGTTGGTTTGGAAGTTGATCTTGCCGATTGGTACTCGTGACAATAAATTCGGCAAGTGGTCACCAAATTGGGAAGGACCCTTTAAAATTTACAATTGTGTTTCCAAAGGAGCCTACATGTTGCAAGGTCTTGATGGATAAATTTTTGGAAGGGCTCTCAATGGCAAATACTTGAAGAAATATTATCCAAGTGTGTGGATCAATTCATGATTCGGTTGTTTCGAGCCGATACATGGTAGCCGATGTGTTTACATCGCCTTTAGATGGCCAATATGGCTCATATCACCATTAGTCTCTTCACATTTATCATAATCGGTTATGCTCTACCGATGTGTGATGGCCGATATAAGTTATATCGCCCTTAGTCATTTTATTCCTATCATAATCGGTTATGATTTAACATATACATGATGGCCGATTTCGTGTGTTGTCCTTGAGCTATAATTTTACCAATGATTGGTTGACATTGTAAAATTAGGGGAGCATATGTCATACACAAGTGAAACCAGGTGGACTTCAAAATTTTTGTGGACTTCGAAAATTTGCAGAATAGATTATGAGAGTCGGAAACATAAATTATACTACAAGATGTGGAGCCGATTTTACAAAGTTTGCCGACATGAAAAGTTATATTACAAGTGTCTGCAGGAGTTCACAAAATGTCTAAGTCCTAGACTATTACAATCGGCTTATTGAGATAGAAAGTCATTTATGGCCGATATTGCTTTGCATCGGACTTGATCAACTTTTTCAATAGCCTTGGCATCGGCTGCACCGTTTCCCGGGATTGGCTTCAAAGCTTTTGTGAGATCTGCCAGAATTTTCATTGAGGCCTTCAACTTCAACTTTTGGTCTTCGATGGCTTTGGGGAGATTGGCGATGCATTGCTCTTTTGATGATATGTCAACATCAAGCTTGGCGAGCTCGGCTGCCACTTCTTCCCTCCGCTTGCACAGCCGATCGAGGTTGGTGTTGGGCTCGGTCGTCATTTCGTCCATCTTGGCCTTCTCGGCGATGATTTCTTGCCGATTGGCTTCGAAAGTTGCCTCTAGGGCCTTCTTTTCTCACCGATCGGCTAATCTTTGCATAGCCCTTTCAAACTTATGTCAATGAAGCTCTAGGTAGGCAGCCGGGGAGATGATGTCAGCCAATTGATCTCGAAGCTGATTTTGGATCCCTTATCGCTCCGCAGTCGGTGACTAGGAAGGCAAGGGAGCTCTTCAGACGCTTGGCTATGTCCGATAAAGTTGCCCTTAGGTCATCGGCTACAGCGGCCAAGGTCTTGTCGATATCCTCCTTGTCATCCACGAACTCTTTAATATCAAATGGAAACAAGTCGGCTAGAGTCTGTAGAACAAAAGTTAAGATGGTTAAGTGTCAGACGGATTTAAATGGCCGATTTAGAGTAAAGAAGAAATAACTTACTTGGATGACGGGAGCCGATGCGACCTCTTCCTCAATGTTGTGGCTACCCCTAGCCGATTGAGTTTGCTCGCTGGACACATGGGGGGCAGGCGTTGGAGCGCGAGGAGGCTGCAAAAGGGAAAGAGATGCAAGGTTGGTTGGGCATCGGCTAATTGAGAATTTAAAAGGATTCAAGTATGCGATTACCAACGGAGGCGAAGCCGGCTTTTTCCTAGTGGCTAATCTTTTCTTCTGCAAGGCAAAAGTTTTTTGAGAGTCGGAATATGAAAATTCAGAATGAATCAAGCTTTGGAGAAGTACTTACCGGTTGAGGGCAAGTTGGACATTTTGGAGGACTTGGCGTTTCTTGAGGGGTTGGGTCGTTGGCTGGAGGGGTTTGCACGTTTCTTCTTGTATCGCTCATGGTTGCCGCCGCTTCATCAACAGCTTCAGCAATTTCTTCCTCCATTACCGCTTAATCAATGGCTTCCTCCATAGCTGGGTCCAACGTCGGCTGGTCATGGTTGGAGCTGTCTTCTATTTTTTGGAAGTTTTCTTCTTCATAGCCGATGGATCAGCAACCGATGAATTGGCCCTCTTCTTCATTTGAAGTGCCTCGTGGGTTTGGTCGTGCAATAGGGAGGTCACTTTCGGCGTGTTATAGCCGATTGCTGAAGGGGCAAGGCCACCACTTGGGATGAGTCTTGTAGCATATTGGATGGCAATCCCGGTGTTGCTGATGTGAGGAGGAGAGGAATCGGTTGTCTGCAAATATGAGAGATATGGTTATGATGTGAACCCGCTAGGGTTGGTGCCCGATCTTTCGATGAGAGGCAGGGGTAACTCGATTTGGGTCCATAAGTACTTGATGGAAAGCTCTTGGAATCCTCTTTCCAACGGATCTGGCCTCATCTCAAAATTCGATCCCAATCAACCGCAATCACAGAAACAAGGTGTTGCATCACCTATATATACCCCCTAGCTGCCATAGAACAACTCGGGTTTTGTTTATGTAAGTTTAGCTATCGCTACTTCCTGATAGACGCGTGTGTCGGCTAGACCATCCGTTCTATTTGATTCGGAACCCCATCTTATCATTTGTATTCAATTCCTATTTGCAATTCAGATTGCTTTTATCTTGTTCTTGCTTGTTTCTTCGATTTGCTTGCAGGAATAAGGTTGATCTGCACCGGCAAGATCAACAACCCACGGAGAGGTGTATCGATCGCTAAGGCGCAACACAACGTCTCGTACGGTTGTAGTCGGATCGTCAACGTTTCTTCCAAATCGTAGTTATCATCAACTCACCGAAAGATCGGGACACCCTAGTTCACATCAGGTTAAGTGTTAGAAAACATTAGCCGACAGATGAAGAGAGTGACAAAGGAAACAACACTTACTTGATGAACAGATTCTGGAAGGATGGTGGTGAGGTACATTCAGGCCAGCTGATGGAAAAGGTGGTTTTTCAAATCGATCCACCATCGGTTAAAGGCCAAACTTCTCATCATGGCCAACTCCAAGTTCTCAATACTGTCGAGGGCTTCGATACTTAGCATCCTATCGTATCATGAGGCCTGAACTGATTTCCCCTCTGGTTTGGATCTTGTCAACGAAGTACAATCCAATCGGTAGCTAGCCCATTCCCATCTGTCTAGTAGCCGACATTGGGTGATAGAATTCATAAGACAGTGGGATATTCCTGCCTTGATGGATGTCGACTGGGAGAATACATGGGGAGATTGCAACGGAGAAGAATTCTCTTGATTTTTCATATCTCTCAGAGTTGATTTCATTGAATCTAAAGTCGTGAGGGAGTTCAAAATCTTCATAGTCTGCATAAGGGAACTAGATTCTTGTATTCTTGGGAAATCCATCATATAAATTGATAAAACAATCGGCAAGGAGTTCAGTTGATATTTTGGAGCCAGAGTAGGAGGTGGCAGCTTATCCATATGACATGCATCGACGCATGGTAACTTCTTCGCCGTCCACATTGGTAATCGGCTATGTCCTTAAAAAATCGGCTTCCACTAGTTCAGGCCTCCCAGCAAACTTTTGGGTATGGAGAATAAACCATAATTGCAGGAACCACCGTAGGCCACCAGTGCTTATAGAAGAATTGGCGGCAATCTTAGCCGATAACGCATCTTTGATATAGGTAGCCTAGCAGATATTTGCCCAAGGGGACCGATTGTTTTTCTACAAGGGCTCTGGCTATGTGCTGCCAGTTTGATGTGGGGCCGTATCTTGAGCCACAGAACACAAACTTTTCCAACCACATCATCAGGAAGGATACATGCTCTCTTGGGCTTACAGAGCCGGTTCCCATATTCTGACTTGTAAATCCGTTCTAGCCTCCGATAGCCCTAGTTTTGAAAGAATATTTGAACTTGGTGTTGAATCGAACGGGATTGACCGATGTAGTGATATCTAGGCCGGTGATCATGATCACATCAATTAAGGTTGGTGTCATTGGCCCTTGCTGGAAGAAGAAGGCATTGAAGGTGTTGGACCAGAAGTAACTGGCAGCCGATAGCAATGGTTCATCCTTGGGCATGTCAGCTAATGTGAGGGCTAGGCATTGTGCTATCTCTGGTTCTTCCCAGTGAGTGTATTCGCTAGCTGATATTCTAGTGTACCAGGTTGGCCAAGACTTATCCGTTGAGGGCCATGATTTGAAGGTCCCAATCCAGTGGGTTAGGCTAGGGTTTGCTAACCTGTATGGAATCCTGTTGGTTTCGGCATTAATCACTTTGGTTGGGTCCTCATTGCCGATTGGGCCAAGGAAATAGCGATTGGTGTGAATGAGAGAGGGGATTGCAATTTTGTGGGTAAGGTGCTACAATGAAGGTAAAAAGAAGGGACAAATTATGAAAAGCAAGGACCAAATTGCGGGAGGAAAGGAAGTTAAAGCCGATGGAGTTTACCTCTGGGAATTCGGCCGATGGCGCTGTGGACGGGTGGTTGAAGTCGACATCACCGGGCAATGGTTTGTCGCCATGCAGAGGATGCTTGCGAGTTTGCCGAGAACGCCGGGGAGATGACCGGTGTGGATTGAAGTTGTTTGGGGCTAAGGCGGCGGAGAAAAAAGTGATGGCGTGAAAAACTCTAAGGCGGTGGCTGTTATTTAAAGAAATATGGTATCGACCGAAACGGAATAGCCCTGAAATCTCTCCAAGATAAGATTCGGCAAATCCGCAACATTAACAATATAGCGGACTTGGGGGCATGTATTATCGACCAAATTTGGTAAGCAAATATCAGGTTTGGATCTAAAGTCGAAGCCGATTTGGAGAGAATTGAGTTATTCCAAAGATAGAGTACGCACCAAGTACAGACCGAGTTGGCTAAGGAGTTCGTCGGCTGGTGATCGAATCAGCTAAGGTGACTGTCGGCTGATACCGAATTGGACAAGGATAATTGATGTAGCCTATTCCGATAAGGATGGCTGGTGTGACCAATCTCGAGGAAAAGACGTTGGAATTAGCTTCGGATTCGGTTAAGGTGCTTCATGAGGATTTCTATATATGGATAAGAGACTAGGGAAGGCAATTGTATCTATTAATTAGGATATTTTAAATAGTTTCTTTATAGATAATGTCGGTGAGAGTTTGTTTAGATATATATATGTAATTCAAATTGTAATAGATATAGAAATCGTGTCCGTCACGGACTTATCTTGTATCTGGGTATAAATACGACCCAGGACCATGTAAACAAACAAAAACCAAGTTCAATACAACCTTCGGTGCATCGCCACCCTTTTCTTTTAATAGTTTCGACGAGTTCTTACTTCTAGTTGGGCTTCATCGTTTGATCTCCAGCAAAAAAGGTAAATCTTGTCATGGCGGCTTGTGCTCTCAGGATTAATGCTTCCATCATCATGATACTCTAATCCTAGTTACGTAAAATGTCGAGTTATCATATATGCCATATAACCTAGATCGATAGTGTGATCTAACCCTAATTGGCTAGTTTGTTAATTGATAACAGCTGATAGGGTTAGGTCTCATCGTCGGTTTAGATTATATGGTATATCCACCATCTTGAAAAGTGTTAATGGATTTGTATATATCTTATGCTTCTTTTTATACTTAATGCTGCATCGGTTAGGTCCGACCTATTAAGTCGTTTTTAGAATCATAACAGATCTATCTTGTTTTATGGCTACACCTCTAATGTAGAGGGAGAGCATTTTTTATGGTGGATATGCATAAGACTTTAGACCACGAAAGCATGAAAAGATTCTAACAAGGGTCTAACTACTTGACAAAACTCAAACTGATAACAAACATCATATGTTGGGGATAATTCATTTATGTTCGACATATGGCTCTGGTAGGAAGATATCATCATTTGAGGAACTCAACCATTTTTGAATTGTTTCGGAAATAAAATTCTTCAGACTTTGGTTTCACTTGGAATATGAACATAGTTACTCTATCACACCATCTCATATTTCACAACAACCTAGACTTAGATCATGCACTTGCTACCCAAAAGTTTTCAAGTTCATGGTGTCATACCTAAGCCAACAAACTCAAAACTTGGAGAGTGCTAAGTTGTAAACTAGGAACAAAAGATAATTAAAGCAGAGCAACTATTCATCATATCCAAAGATGAGGAATTAACATTCCTACCAAGCATGTCTACATTATTATATTTTTGGCATTTTTAATTTTTAGATTTTTTCAGATGCAATAGAAAGAAAGAAATAAAACAAGGGATACGGGGTACCTCATGTGGGGGTCCTCCCCCAAGCTTGTTCTTTTACTTATGGACAAAGATAAGGATTAAATCCTTCTGACCGAAAGTACGCCAGCATATCAACCTGGTTCTGCTGTAGGTTGGAGTTGATTTCCTGGAGCTGATCAGTTGTCTGTTGCTGCCACTGATATGCTTGCCACTGCTGGGTTCCTTGGACATGCTGATAAAGTTGGTGAAGTTCACCTTGCATCTCTGCAGTCCTCTTGTCCAATGCTCCCAGTCGTTCGGTGATTTCCCCGTATTCTTGGCTACGAAAACCTCATGCCGAGAATGAACGTGGAACACCGTACGCTGGAGGCAAACCACTGGAGCTTGATGACTCCGTGGCTTGTTAATGGTGTCAGCCAGGTCCGTGTGCCCATTGAGCACTGTTAGCTGACTGCCATGAAGAGCCTCCCGTCTCATAATATTCCTTAGGTTGATCCCACCCAGATGTATACCCAGTCGGCACCCACCCCGGCTTCGGTACTTGTTGTGGAGACGGTTGCGGTTCTTCCTCCATTGCAGCTCTCGTAGACTTGCTCCTTGTGATCCTGTCTGAAATACTACTCCTGTGGGCAATCTCTCTTAGACGGAGAGCAATCGTTAGCGCCTGGCACTTATACAAATGATATTCTAGGTTAGGAAGCAGAATTTCATTTATATATCCGGGGAAGAAGAAAACAAGAGATCCATCGGGACCATGTTTCAAAGTATGACCCTTCACTAAATACTCTGCATCTATAAGTTCACGGGGCTCGGAGATGTACAAGAGTTGCACATTCCCCAAAGCTCCAACATGACGAGCAATGCGAGTAATTAATGAAGTGCATTCTATAGATCCCTTCATCTTAAATTGTTCTAACCATTGTTTGATCATTGCTTTAACAGGAGAGATTTTAATCTTTTTAACCATGGCATAAAGAATCATCAACTCATCTATTCTAATCGGTCTAACATCTTCTCTAGGAAAGGGTAAATGCTAACCATTTATGCATCGGTCTTAAAGTAGGATTATGAACGTCATTAGTTCTTGGCTTAGTACAAAAGGATTCTCCTGATATACTTTGCTAAAAACTATGTTTATCAAAGTTTGACAATTATGATTCCCACTCAACAAAACACTGATGAGCGAAACCAAGCAAGAGGCTAAATTCTTTCCATGTGTAGTAATATTCCTTCTCGAATAATCAAAAAGAAATACGACCTCCAATTTCTTTCAAAGTGCATAGAAATTGGATGGTCAGAAGGCGTGAACCTTCTTCCTCCACATGAGCAAAATTTTGCCATCCTATTGATTGCCAAACAAGATGGAATTCAGAGTCCATACCTGTCTTACTAAGCATTTCCGGATCATACGCTCGCGTAGGAGCGAATATCCAGTCCTTGAGGAGGACATACGCTTGTGTTTCTCGCTTGTCTTTCTGGTCAAGCTCAGTGTCATGAACAAGAGAGGAAGCATGATGACATCCTTCTCTTGAGGGAGTGGCTTGCGGAACATCTTGCATCATCGGGCTATGCACATGATCGGGGGACGGAGCTAAGCTGGAATGGCTCGAACTTGATCCCGATCCCTTGCGCATTGTGCCGAGCAACCGCTTGACACCTTTCTTCATCCTGCAGCAGAAAGAACAAAACACACAAAGAACACTCGAGACAGGATAAGCATTGGCACAAGATTATGTTAGCCATCCAAGGTCAGTCGTTCTTGTGGAGCTTGGTCACCACCACAAATCGTTCTTACGTGACAACTCACGAAGGTAACTCCGAATGCAAGCAAAACTTAGGGAAATATTTTTATAAACTTAGGAAGAACACATTGAAAGAACTCTAGAGAGGAGAAGAGAACTTGAGGGCACACTATGGCAGCTCAAGTTGGTGCAAGGAGATGAACCTCCCCACCTTCCCTTTTATAGAAGGGGCTCTCCCTTGGTTCAGCCAAACCAAGATGAGCTCCTCTATCCTCCAAACTTTCGATTCCTTATCTCCACATCATCGTCTACTACACCTAAAAGTTTGAGCATCAATGGGCTCCATGATGGTTCGGCCGAACCATGTTGGTGGGGTTTGGCCCCCACCCAAGGATCCAATTCTTGCTTCCATATTTTTATTCAGCTTAGTGCAAGTTTGATGAGTGGAATCCAAGGCTAAAGTTTTACCATGATGGATATACTAGAATCTTTCAATGTAAAAATCCTAATTTTAAATTTTTAAATTTTCTATGCATGAAAAGAATAATAAACATGCCATGCTTGATTATGCAAGAATCAAAATTTAAGGGAAGTAAACATGATTTTGGAAATTAAATATGGGATACGTACCGATTTTACCTGTTGGCAAGGGCTCCTCGTTTAAAGTCCAATGAGCCGGACTTTCTCCGCTCGTTTAAGCTTGTGCATCGTCCGATCTCGGAGAAGCAAACGTGGACGACTTCACTTTCCACACTTCTTGATTTTCTTTTGTTCACCCGGTGTGGTAGAAGGAATGCTGGACATTGGCGATGGCCAGAATGGCACCGCCTGCCTTTCTTTCTTGATTCTCCCTAGAGATGGTGATTCCTTCTCCAAGAAGTCTTTCATGAATTTGATCAGGCTGTCCATCTTTGGGGGCTTGATTTTGACCTCCTTAATGTTCTTGGTATTGGGTCCGTACTTGATCTTGACCATAGAACACTGTTGGCTGGAAGTTGAATTTCTCCTCCTTCCCATTAATGTGAAGTCGGATTTCTCCGGTTCCCACATCAATGTGTGCATCCGCGGTGCTGAGGAATGGGTGCCCAAGAATGGGCGGCGTCCTCTTGTCGACATCCATGTCAAGCACCACGAAATCCACGGGAATAAAACATCCCCGGATTTTCACCGGTATGTCTTCTACGATTCCCGTCGAATAGCAGACTTATTAATCAGCCAGCTACAGCCCCATCGGTGTTGATGCTAGCATGGTGTAGTTCAGCCGATAAAAGACCTCCTTGGGCATGACGCTGAAGCTAGCCCCAAGGTCGCAGAAGGCATGGTCGAATTGTTGTGTCCCGATCGAGCAGGTGATCGTGGGACACCCCGGATCCTTCTTCTTCTTAGGAAGCTAGTTGAGTATAGCGGCGCTACACTCTTCCTTCAATTTGATGACCTCCATGGTAGGCATCGGCCTCTTGTTGTTGAGGATGTCCTTAAGGTAGCGATGCATCGCTTCCATCAAAGGGACATTGATATGGATCTTCCTTATGACCTCAACAAAATGAGCGAACAGCTCGTCCACGGTTAGCTTCCTGTTGCGGTGTGTCACGCCCAGAAATTCACACCAGAATTTCTGCGGCTAATTTGTGCATTACACCCTCGTCCAGGCATCAGCCGAGGTACACAAATCGACGTTATTGATAATACAGAATCCTCGTCTTAGAAACAACATAAAAGAGTTACACAAATGCAGCGGAAAAGAAGATAAAACTGAATTAAGCTAAACTTGACACGAGCGAAGCGGAACACCAACACCACAGCTAAGCCTTGACGAGAACAAGCCTACACCTCCTCGGAGACCTCGATCTCAACCTCTGGCACTGAAGGGGGAAAAAGAAGCAAGGCTGAGTACAACCACCGTACTCAACAAGTCACACCGGAAAAGGGGACATGATGCAAGATATATTACAAGGAAAGGTCAAGAGGTTCAATTTGCATAAACAGCATTTGCAGAATATAATAACAATATTTGAAGACAGTAAAACAGTAGTAATATTTAAGCGGTATTAAATAAACACTGTCCAACGCTCAAACCACGTTGCAACGAGCCCATCCATCCACTGCACTAGTTATGCTTCAACATTTCATTCAAATAAATAAGTGAGACTAATCAAGGTGAATCGGTCGATCGCCCGTAGCGTAGGCACGGCTATTCGAATAGTTTTTACTCGATCGGAGGTGTACAACTGTACCCACAAGACACAATCCCACAACACGTTACCGTGCGCCGGTGCACCACCATGGTGCCCCGGAAAGGAACTGTGACAGGACCCTTCACATAACCCCCTCTAGTCAATCGTACCACACCAAGGTTTCGCCCCCATTCCCATCGGACAATGGGCAGCCCCCTCTAGTGCCGCGGTGAATCCGGAAGCTGATCAACCCTTAAAACCGGGGCCGACCCAACTCCATCACGCCCACCCTCTCTGGGATACGTTAACTAGAGACAGCTACGCTACAGACCCAGCCATTACCCATGCTGGCTTGTGGTATGCACGACATTTCTTCCAGGGTTTTCCGAGAACCGGTCCTTAATCGTCATGAGCACGCTAACCAAAGTCCAACCATGTGCTCACGACCCACCTTTTCATAAATCAATATTATTAGAAACAGGGTCACAACATAACATCATTTGAGAGTTAACTTCCAGTAATGAAACTTGATTAGTGTGATTCCCTTAAGTGAGCTAGTTGCGTTAAGCATAACTAAGCAAACCTTAAGCTATCATCTAGTCATATTGAACCCCAAGTTATCAATGGTATAAGGTAAACAATCCTATGGTTGAGTACAATAGGTATAATCATCCCATAAAATGACATTCTAAAACATATGCAGTATTTGAAAGAAAAAGAGATATTTACATAAAATAGGTACAATATGGTCAAAGTAAGGTATGACTTGCCTTGCTCGGGAGCGAGGAACCTCGGCGACTACTTGAAGAGAACGGGCTCGCCGGAAAACTCGGGATCTACACGACAAACAAAGCACTCAACAAACACCCTAAAAGTCTACTGAAACAGCACTAAAAAGTATTTTTAATGGATTCTTAACATTTTTTGGATTTAATGAAATTTGAATGGGCTAAAACGGAGCTCGGATTCAAAAGATATGAATTTTAGAAGTTTAATTGCGATTTTTAACTAAACGAAAAGATTAAAACGATTTATTGCGCAATTAAGCCCCGGTGACGCAAGCATGGCGCAAGCGGTAGGGCTGACGTCGGTGGCGCAAGCGGCGACGCAAGCGCGCGGCGCGGTCCACGGTGGACCGAGTCCACGGCGGCGCGGCGGGCGGGGCACGTGGCGCGCATCGGGGAGGGTGGCGGCGATCGGACGGCGCGGCTTTGCGCGCGAGAGGACGGTCGGATCCGCCCGATCCGAAGGATCGGACGGTGCGGATCGCGGCTAGGATTAGGGTTCGGGGCGGCCGAGGACGGACACGCGGCGCCATCCGGCGTGCGGCGACGGATCGAACGGCGACGGATCGATCGCGATCGGACGGCGCGGATCCTCCCGATCCGAAAGATCGGACGGCGCGAAGGAAGCGGCGCTAGGGTTAGGGTTTGGGCGGCAGCGGCTCGAGCTCGCCCGCCGGCCATGGCGCGCGGCGGCCGGCCAGCTCCGCGGCACGGCGATGGCGGCGGAGGGTGCTGCGGGCGCGGGAACCACGGCGGAGGGCGAAACGATGCGCGCGGGAGAGGTTCGGGAGGAGACCCGAAAAACCGAAGAGAAAAGAACGGCGGCGCACTCACCGGCGACGGAGACGACAACGATGGCGACGGCGGATTTGGGGCTAGCGCAAGGGAAACAAAGGGAAAGCGCGGCGGCGAAGGGGAGTTTTATAGGGGTACAACGGGACCGAAACAAACACAAAAACGGCGCGGATTCGTCGCCGTTGTTCACGGAATCGGAGAGAGAGGGGGAAACAATCGGCGACGGATTCCACGCGGATAGGGTTTCCATCGGGCGCGGGGGTTACGGAGATGGAAACGGCGTCGCGAGATTGGGCCCGGCACGGGGCCGACGTGGCTCGGATTCAAACGGAAAGGAGCGGAGCGGCGCGCGCATGGCGGGCGGCGGCGGACCGGCCGGGCGCGGGGCGGAACCCGACAGCGGGACCCACCGTCGGTGACTCGCGGGCGAGTGACGCCCCGCGGACTTGCGCGTTGTGGCGGGCGTTGCGGGCCTTGGCCCACGACCGGGGGCGCGCGGGCGGCTTGGGCCGGGGAGGGGACCGGGCCGGCGGCCCAAAGGAAAGAGCGGGAGTACTTGTGCAGCACGTACGGAAAAGAAAAGAAAAAGGGAAAACAGATTTTTGGGGGCTTAATTAATTCCTGATTTCTTATTTAATTGATTAAAAATACTTAGAGTGCTCTAAAAATTTTAGTAAAAATCTTGTTAGCGTATTTTGACATGCAGAATTCAAGAAAAATCCTACCATGTCGTTTCCCTTTATTAATTGCATTTTAAAATTATTGGTTGGCTCCAGGTTAATTTCAGAAATTCCGATTGTTTCAAGGTAAATTTTTTAAATAAATTAGGGAAAAACCCAGGGTGTGAAAACCTACCCCCCTTAAACGGAATCTCGACCCCGAGATTCGGAGGTACTGGCGAAAAGGTGCGGGTGCGCGGTCTTTAGCTCATCTTCTCGTTCCCAAGTAGCTTCTTCCTCGGAGTGATGAGTCCATTGAACCTTGCAAAACCTGATAACCTTGTTCCGAGTCCTTCTCTCGCTGACCTCAAGAATGTGTGCTGGTCTCTCTACGTAGGTTAAGTCCTCTTGGATTTCGATCAGTCCGGACTACTTTGTTCTTCGGTACCCTTAAACACTTCTTTAAGCTGGGACACATGAAACACGTCGTGAATACCGAGTCATGTTGGAGGAAGCTCAGGCGATAGGCCACTTCTCCTCGACGTTCCCGAATCTGTATGGTCCCACGAAGCGTGGTGCCAACTTACCTTTGGTTTGGAAACGGTGTACTCCCCGGAGTGGTGTAATGCGAAGATACACAAAATCCCCTGCTTCAAAAGCGAGGTCTCTTCGACGATTATCTGCGTAGCTCTTACGTCGGGGCTGCGCAATCTTCAACCTTTCCCGAATCGTTCGGACCTTTGCCTCTGCTTCACTTATTACTTCTGTGCCAAACAACTGGCGTTCACATGTCTGATCCCAGAAAAGGGGTGTGCGGCATTTCCGTCCATACAGTGCTTCATACGGTGCCATTTGAATGCTGGCCTGATAGCTGTTGTTGTAAGAGAATTCTGCATAGGGCAAGCTTTTGTCCCATGCTTTTCCAAAATCGAGCGCGCATGCTCTCAGCATGTCTTCCAAAATCTGATTCACTCTCTCAGTTTGACCGTCTGTTTGCGGATGATAGGCCATGCTAAAATTCAAATGGGTACCGAGCTCTTCTTGCAACTTCTTCCAGAACTCGGAAGTAAACTGACTTCCCCTATCGGACACGATCTTCTTGGGCACGCCATGCAGACACATGATCCTTGCGAGATAAAGCTCTGCTAGCTTCTTCCCTGAGTAGGTAGTATGCACTGGTATGAAGTGGGCCACCTTGGTGAGTCGGTCCACCACGACCCAAATTGAGTCATATCCTGACGTTGTGCGGGGTAAACCGTGATGAAATCCATTCCAATTTCTTCCCATTTCCACTCTGGAATCTGAAGTGGTTGCAATAGTCCGGCGGGCCGTTGATGTTCGCCTTAACCCGCCGACAAACATCACAAAGTGCAACAAACTCAGCTATCTCCCCTCCTCATCTTGACCCACCAAAACTTTTCCTTAAGATCTTGATACATCTTTGTCTTGCCGGGTGAATTGAGTATTGGGTTTGGTGAACTTCCGTAAGGATCATTTTTCAAATCCTTGTCTTCGGCACACACAATCTCTTTCCCATCCAGATTGTGCCGTGTTTGTCTTCCGTAAAACCACGAGCTTTTCCGACTCTCATGTTCTTCTTGAGTTCAGCCATCTCGGGATCGATGCGAGCAGCCCGAATTTGATCAATGAGAGTGGGTTGGGCTTCAGAGCAGCCACAAAACCAAAATCCACCACTCGTAGATTTAGATACTCGAATTCTGCTGCACGGTCACACATTCCTTCGACACGAGGGTGGTGCGGTAACTCTTTCTTATTAGTGCATCCGCAACCACATTAGCTTTAGGGATGGTAATGTATCCCTAAATCATAATCTTTAATCAGTTCCAACCATCTTCTCGTCGGAGGTTTAAATCCGGTTGGGTGAAAATGTACTTAAGACTTTTATGATCCGTATATACTTCACAACGGTTACCAATTAGGTAGTGTCGCCGGATCTTCGGGGCATGAACCACTTGCGGATAACTCCGGATCATGAGTGGGGTAGTTGTGTTCGTGTGGGCGCAATTGACGAGATGCATATGCGACCACTTTGCCTTCTTGCATCAACACACATCCCAACCCTTGGCGAGATGCATCACAATAAACTTGGAAGTCCTTTGCTGGGTGCAGCGGTATCAACACTGGTGCGAGACACCAACTTTCTCTTAAGCTCTTCAAAACTCTTGTTGCATTTTGCCGACCACTTAAACTTCTCATCTTTCTTCAACGGTTGAGTCATCGGCTTGGCGATTTTGGAGAAGTTCTCAATGAAGCGGCGGTAGTAACACTGCAAGTCCAAGGAAACTTCGGATCTGCGTAACCGTTTTAGGCGGGGTCCACTTGGTAGCGATTCCACATTTGCTGGATCCACGGCTACTCCTTGGGCATTCACAATGTGGCCGAGGAACCGTACCTCCTTTAACCGAAAGCACACTTGCTAAACTTGGCGTAGAGTTGATGATCTCTCAACTTCTCGAGTACTTGTCCGAAGATGTTGCTCATGATCTTCCTCGACTTAGAGTAGACCAAAATGTCGTCAATGAACACCACCACAAATTTATCCAAGAACTCCATAAACACCTTGTTCATCGATTCATAAAGAAGGCCGGTGCATTGGTTAACCCAAAAGACATGACCGTACACTCGTACATCCATACCAGTGGTGAAAGCGGTCTTGGGAATGTCCTCTTCCGAATTCTCAAGCTGGTGATAGCCCGATCGCGAGTCTATCTTGGAAAATACCTTGGCCCCTTTGAGTTGATCGAATAAATCATCAATCCGTGGTAGGGGATACTTGTTCTTGATAGTAACCTCATTGAGTGCGCGATAATCGACACACATTCTCTTGGTCTTGTCTTTCTTTTCCACGAAAATCACCGGAGCACCCCAAGGCGACATGCTCGGGCGAATATACCCTTTTTGCAACTGTTCATCCACTTGCTTCTTTACTTCGGCCAACTCGTTGGCTCCCATCCTATACGGCCTCTTGTGTATGGGCGGTCCGGGTACTAGATCAATCCGAATTCAATTTCCCTTTACGGCGGTATCGAGTTAAGTCTTCGGGGAAAACTTCGGGGTATTCTCGACGATGGGGATATCCTCTAACTTCACGGGGTCTTGGCCGCCATTTCGGACGATTCCCGGTGGAAATATGATTCAAACTTGCTACGGACTTGACTTGCATGGGAGAGCAAAAACAATTCTTTCTCCTTTCGTATTGATTAAAGTAATGGTGCGTCTAGCGCGATCAATTACTCCCTTATGTCTGGACAACCAATCCATCCCAAGGATGACATCTATGCCTTTGGACTGAAGGAGGATGAGGTTGGCTAGAAACATAGATCCTTGGATTTCTATGGTCACGAGGGACAATGCGAGTGGTCTCCAAGCGGTTTCCGGGGTTTGAACCCGCATAGGTATCTTAAGTCCCACTACGACAACCCATGTGCCCCAACAAATTGCTTTGAGATAAAAGAATGTGTAGCCCCGA
This sequence comes from Oryza australiensis, assembly GCA_019925245.2. Taxonomy (NCBI): domain Eukaryota; kingdom Viridiplantae; phylum Streptophyta; class Magnoliopsida; order Poales; family Poaceae; genus Oryza; species Oryza australiensis. The sequence goes on from JAIFGZ020000255.1 coordinate 268,396, forward strand.
ATCAAATAATACGTGGCGGGAGTAAAGTTTACGGAAACATACCCAGTATAACTTCAAGAGCGGTGCAGTGCTTCCTCGGCGGACACATGGTTGACTCGAGCTGGATGAACCTTGGCCCAGCGCGTCTTGGCTTTGGACACTTGCCGCAAAATGCCGGTCACCACGGTTGAAACAGACTCTGGCTTGCCCCCGAGTCCTTCCTTGGAGGTGGTGGCCGAGATTGGTCTTTGGGATGGCGCCGTTCGAGGGCGCGAGGCTGGAGTCGCTGTTGTTGACCACGCCACTCGCCGGTTTGGAAATTCCCCAGGTGATAAGGTCGATGCTGACGAACAATCATGGTGGTAGGTCCACTCGACTTCCAGGCATGAAACGCGGCCTCTGCTGATTTCCCTTTGTAGAGGAGGTCGGGCGGAATACTTTTCTCTTCTTGATCATCTTGTTGCGCCGATCTTCTGCCGAATGGCCTTGTCAACCAACTTCTCAAAGTTAGCATACTCTCAGGAGATAAGCTTGTCAGTGAGTTCATCATCCAAACCAGCCAAAAACTTTTCCTGCCTTTCGCATCAGTACGCACATCTTCGGGGCATAACGGGCAAGACGGTTGAACTCGTGCGAGATACTCGATAACGATCGTTACCCTGCTCAAGAGAACGGAACTCACGCTTTTACGTGCAACTATTCCCGCAGGAATGTGTGCGGTCCTGAAAGCTGCGACGAAACTCTTCCCGTAGCTGCTGCTCCGCGGCGAGTAACCAAGTGGTTGTCCCACCAAGTGAAGCGGGGCCTTGTGCGGTGAGTGGCAAACAAGACTTTCTCCCGATCCGTGCACCGCGAGATCTAACTTCTTCTCGATGGCATGAAGCCAATCATTAGCCTCCATGGGATTAGTGGTGCTGGAGAAGGTTGGCGGTCGAACACGAAGGAACTCGGCAACTTGGTGGGGTGGTGGAGCGGCAAGCGGATTGTTCGCTCTTATTCTTTGCATTTGTTGCAGCATCGCATGTTGCATCGATGGTGTTGTTGTTGCATCTGTTGCATCATTGCCGCCATCATCGTATGCGTGAAGCGAGCACTTGAGCGATGGTGGGGTTCTCGGGTGGCGGTGGAGGAGCATTGCCATTGGCGTCGTGAGCCTCGTGGTTGTTGGCTTTTGGCGCCCATTATTGCTTTTTCGCCCGTGGTCACGGTGTTCACCATCGAAGGAGACGACCGACCGAAGAGAGAGAGAAGAAGAAACAGAGCAGACTTAGAGCTAATCTTTATTATTAGAATTCAAATGCATTGTTCGATCTTGACTAAAACAAGGAAAAGCACCAAACATCCTTAATTGGTCGGTCATATCACACTTGATATTGACTGCCGCTATCCCCACACACGACCTAACACACGGCAACTACCAAGAAGACAAACTAAGTTAAACGGTAAAACTAAGGAGGGCAACTAGAACGATCCACGAGACGAGGAGTCGAAGGCTGCTTCCTTCGGAAGATCCCCATTCTTCCGAACGGCTCCTAGAGCCCTCGGCGTCACCTCGGACTTGGACTCTTCGAATCGGTTGCCGTAGCCCAACCGATCCTGCCTCTTCCCTCCGAGGAATCTCGAGTCTCTTCGGAGTCCATGTCATCGCCGAATTCTCGAGCTCGAGTTCGGAGACGGAGATCCAACCATTCGCCACCTCCGCCTTGATTCGCCGAAGCCGGAGCAAAGGTGAGAGCAGAGCTGCTGGAGGAAGCTGGAACCGCGGCTGAGGCGGAGCGGGTGGAGGCTGGAGAAGGCGGTGGAATCCGAGGTGCCCGTGGATACGGACGGGCGCGGTGGTGGTCTTCCGAGGCGTAGTGCGGAGTCTAACCCCAAGCGGTGGCGGGAGTCCCTTCAACTTAGCTACCTCCTTCTTCGGACGAACCACTTCGTCCCGTAGCGCGCGATCCTTAACATCTTCTTGTCGTTTAGCTCTTTGGTTGCCTTGTGTAGGTCGAGTGCATCGATCCAGTCCTTTGAGCACGGTGCACATGTGGCCGAAGGTAGAGTCATTCTCCTCTGCCGTAGACTTGAATGCACACGACCTCGAGGAACTACCCCGACGGGGATGGTAGCGGTAGGAAGAGGTGCGAAGGTCGGCATCATGCAGCTCCCTCATCCGGCCAACATCGGGTAGGCGGCTTCTTGACAAGCGTGATCGACGTGCCTCGGAAGCCGTGACCTCCATGTTGGGAAGACACGTCCCCACGAACCCGTGAACCTCCAACCGAACACGGTAGGGCAACTCGCTGCGCGGGCGCAAGCGTTGTATACTCGGTGCTTCGGGATATCCAATTGCAAGAGCCATACGCGCCAGTTCTGCAACACAGCCCGTCATCCCTTTTCCACAGTGCGTCGCTGGGGAACCTGCCATCTATAGAAACAAAGGAGTGGGAAAAATCAAAACATGCTCAAAACCCACGACCAACATCCCATTTTCGCAATTCCTAAACCCTAGACTGACTCCACTTTTTCACACACCCCCCTTTTTTTTAAAACATATGCACATGAAAAAGAATTAGAGGGCTCTTAAGGTTTCCGGTTGGCTTGTCCTACAGTCGCAGGAAGGCTCTGATACCAACTTGTCACGCCCAGAAATTCACACCAGAATTTCTGCGGCTAATTTGTGCATTACACCCTCGTCCAGGCATCAGCCGAGGTACACAAATCGACGTTATTGATAATACAGAATCCTCGTCTTAGAAACAACATAAAAGAGTTACACAAATGCAGCGGAAAAGAAGATAAAACTGACTTAAGCTAAACTTGACACGAGCGAAGCGGAACACCAACACCACAGCTAAGCCTTGACGAGAACAAGCCTACACCTCCTCGGAGACCTCGATCTCAACCTCTGGCACTGAAGGGGGAAAAAGAAGCAAGGCTGAGTACAACCACCGTACTCAACAAGTCACACCGGAAAAGGGGACATGATGCAAGATATATTACAAGGAAAGGTCAAGAGGTTCAATTTGCATAAACAACATTTGCAGAATATAATAACAATATTTGAAGACAGTAAAACAGTAGTAATATTTAAGCAGTATTAAATAAACACTGTCCAACGCTCAAACCACGTTGCAACAGGCCCATCCATCCACCTGCACTAGTTATGCTTCAACATTTCATTCAAATAAATAAGTGAGACTAATCAAGGTGAATCTGGTCGATCGCCCGTAACCGTGGGCATGGCTATTCGAATAGTTTTTACTCTGATCAGAGGTGTACAACTGTACCCACAAGACACAATCCCACAACACGTTACCGTGCGCCGGTGCACCACCATGGTGCCCCGGAAAGGAACTGTGACAGGACCCTTCACATAACCCCCTCTAGTCAATCGTACCACACCAAGGTTTCGCCCCCATTCCCATCGGGCAATGGGCAGCCCCCTCTAGTGCCGCGGTGAATCCGGAAGCTGATCAACCCTTAAAACCGGGGCCGACCCAACTCCATCACGCCCACCCTCTGCGGGATACGTTAACTAGAGACGGCTACGCTACGGACCGACCATTACCCATGCGGCTTGTGGTATGCACGGCATTTCTTCCGGGGTTTCCGAGAACCGGTCCTTAATCGTCATGAGCACGCTAACCAAAGTCCAACCATGTGCTCACGACCCACCTTTTCATAAATCAATATTATTAGAAACAGGGTCACAACTTAACATCATCTGAGAGTTAACTTCCAGTAATGAAACTTGATTAGTGTGATTCCCTTAAGTGAGCTAGTTGCGCTAAGCATAACTAAGCAAACCTTAAGCTATCATCTAGTCATATTGAACCCCAAGTTATCAATGGTATAAGGTAAACAATCCTATGGTTGAGTACAATAGGTATAATCATCCCATAAAATGACATTCTAAAACATATGCAGTATTTGAAAGAAAAAGAGATATTTACATAAAATAGGTACAATATGGTCAAAGTAAGGTATGACTTGCCTTGCTCGGAGGCGAGGAACCTCGGCGACTACTTGAAGAGAACGGGCTCGCCGGAAAACTCGGGATCTACACGACAAACAAAGCACTCAACAAACACCCTAAAAAGTCTACTGAAACAGCACTAAAAAGTATTTTTAATGGATTCTTAACATTTTTTTGGATTTAATGAAATTTGAATGGGCTAAAACGGAGCTCGGATTCAAAAGATATGAATTTTAGAAGTTTAATTGCGATTTTTAACTAAACTGAAAAGATTAAAACGATTTATTGCGCAATTAAGCCCCGGGTGACGCAAGCATGGCGCAAGCGGTAGGGCTGGCGTCGGTGGCGCAAGCGGGAAACGCAAAAGGGAACGCGCGGCGGCGAAGGGGAGTTTTATAGGGTACAACGGGACCAAAACAAACACGAAAACAGCGGATTCGTCGCCGTTGTTCACGGAATCGGAGAGAGAGGGGGAAACAATCGGCGACGGATTCCACGCGGATAGGGTTTCCATCGGGCGCGGGGTTGCGGAGATGGAACAGCGTCGCGAGATTGGGCCGAGCACGGGCCGGCGTGGCTCGGATTCAAACGGAAAGGAGCGGAGCGGCGGCGCGCATGGCGGGCGGCGGCGGACCGGCCGGGCGCGGGGGAAACCCGACAGGCGGGACCCACCGTCGGTGACTCGCTGAGCGAGGGACGCCCCGCGGACTTGCGCGTTGCGGCGGGCGTTGCGGGCCTCGGCCCACGGCCGGGCGCGCGGCGGCGGCTTGGGCCGGGGAGGGGCCGGCGCGGCCCAAAGGAAAGAGCGGGTGTGCGTGCGCACTGTACGGAAAAGAAAAAAAAAGGAAAACGGATTTTTGGGGGCATAATTAATTCTGATTTCTTATTTAATTGATTAAAAATACTTAGAGTGCTCTAAAAATTTCGTAAAAATCCTGTTAGTGTATTTTGACATGCGAATTCAAGAAAAATCCTACCATGTCGTTTCCATTTATTAATTGCATTTTAAAATTATTGGTTGGCTCCAGGTTAATTTGAAATTCCGATTGTTTCAAGGTAAATTTTTAAATAAATTAGGGAAAAACCCGGGTGTGAAAACCTACCCCCTTAAACGGAATCTCGACCCAGAGATTCGGAGGTAGCGAAAAGGTGCGGGTGCGCGGTCTTTAGCTCATCTTCTCGTTCCCAAGTAGCTTCTTCCTCGGAGTGATGAGTCCATTGAACCTTGCAAAACCTGATAACCTTGTTCCGAGTCCTTCTCTCGCCGACCTCAAGAATGCGTGCTGGTCTCTCTACGTAGGTTAAGTCCTCTTGGATTTCGATCTGTCCGGACTCGCTTTGTTCTTCGGTACCCTTAAACACTTCTTTAATGGGACACATGAAACACGTCGTGAATACCGGTCATGTTGGAGGAAGCTCAAGCCGATAGGCCACTTCTCCTCGACGTTCCCGAATCTGTATGGTCCCACGAAACGTGGTGCCAACTTACCTTTGGTTTGGAAACGGTGTACTCCCCGGAGTGGTGTAATGCGAAGATACACAAAATCCCCTGCTTCAAAAGCGAGGTCTCTTCGACGATTATCTGCGTAGCTCTTCTGTCGGGACTGCGCAATCTTCAACCTTTCCCAAATCGTTCGGACCTTTGCCTCTGCTTCACTTATTACTTCTGTGCCAAACAACTGGCGTTCACATGTCTGATCAAAGAAAAGGGGTGTGCGACATTTCTGTCCATACAGTGCTTCATACGGTGCCATTTGAATGCTGGCCTGATAGCTGTTGTTGTAAGAGAATTCTGCATAGGGCAAGCTTTTGTCCCATGCTTTTCCAAAATCGAGCGCGCATGCTCTCAGCATGTCTTCCAAAATCTGATTCACTCTCTCAGTTTGACCGTCTGTTTGCGGATGATAGGCCATGCTAAAATTCAAATGGGTACCGAGCTCTTCTTGCAACTTCTTCAAGAACTCGGAAGTAAACTGACTTCCCCTATCGAACACGATCTTCTTGGGCATGCCATGCAGACACATGATCCTTGCGAGATAAAGCTCTGCTAGCTTCTTCCCTGAGTAAGTAGTATGCACTGGTATGAAGTGGGCCACCTTGGTGAGTCGGTCCACCACGACCAAATTGAGTCATATCTTGACGTTGTGCGGGGTAAACCCGTGATGAAATCCATTCCAATTTCTTCCCATTTCCACTCTGGAATCTGAAGTGGTTGCAATAGTCCGGCGGGCCGTTGATGTTCTGCCTTAACCTGCTGACAAACATCACAAAGTGCAACAAACTCAGCTATCTCCCTCCTCATGCTGACCCACCAAAACTTTTCCTTAAGATCTTGATACATCTTTGTACTGCCCGGGTGAATTGAGTATTGGGTTTGGTGAACTTCCGTAAGGATCATTTTTTTCAAATCCTTGTCTTCTGGCACACACAATCTCTTTCCCATCCAGATTGTGCCGTGTTTGTCTTCCGTAAAACCACGAGCTTTTCCGACTCTCATGTTCTTCTTGAGTTCAGCCATCTCGGGATCGATGCGAGCAGCCGGAATTTGATCAATGAGAGTGGGTTGGGCTTCCAGAGCAGCCACAAAACCAAAATCCACCACTCGTAGATTTAGATACTCGAATTCCGCCGCAACGGTCACACATTCCTTCGACACTGAGGGTGGTGCAGTAACTCTTTCTTATTAGTGCATCCGCAACCACATTAGCTTTGCCGGGATGGTAATGTATCCCTAAATCATAATCTTTAATCAGTTCCAACCATCTTCTCTGTCGGAGGTTTAAATCCGGTTGGGTGAAAATGTACTTAAGACTTTTATGATCCGTATATACTTCACAACGGTTACCAATTAGGTAGTGTCGCCAGATCTTCAGGGCATGAACCACTGCGGATAACTCCAGATCATGAGTGGGGTAGTTGTGTTCGTGTGGGCGCAATTGACGAGATGCATATGCGACCACTTTGCCTTCTTGCATCAACACACATCCCAACCCTTGGCGAGATGCATCGCAATAAACTTGGAAGTCCTTTCTGGGTCCGGCAAGTATCAACACCGGTGCGAGACACCAACTTTCTCTTAAGCTCTTCAAAACTCTTGTTGCATTTTGCCGACCACTTAAACTTCTCATCTTTCTTCAACAGTTGAGTCATCGGCTTGGCGATTTTGGAGAAGTTCTCAATGAAGCGGCGGTAGTAACCTGCAAGTCCAAGGAAACTTCGGATCTGCGTAACCGTTTTAGGCGGGGTCCACTTGGTAACCGATTCCACATTTTGGATCCACGGCTACTCCTTGGGCATTCACAATGTGGCCGAGGAACCTGTACCTCCTTTAACCGGAAAGCACACTTGCTAAACTTGGCGTAGAGTTGATGATCTCTCAACTTCTCGTCTTGTCAGAAGATGTTGATCATGATCTTCCTCCGACTTAGAGTAGACCAAAATGTCGTCAATGAACACCATCACAAATTTATCCAAGAACTCCATAAACACCTTGTTCATCAGATTCATAAAGAAGGCCGGTGCATTGGTTAACCCAAAAGACATGACCGTACACTCGTACAGATCCATACACAGTGGTGAAAGCGGTCTTGGGAATGTCCTCTTCCCGAATTCTCAAGCGGTGATAGCCCGATCGCAGTCTATCTTGGAAAATACCTTGGCCCCTTTGAGTTGATCGAATAAATCATCAATCCGTGATAGGGGATACTTGTTCTTGATAGTAACCTCATTGAGTGCGCGATAATCGACACACATTCTCTTGGTCTTGTCTTTCTTTTCCACGAAAATCACCGGAGCACCCCAAGGCGACGTGCTCGGGCGAATATACCCTTTTGCAACTGTTCATCCACTTGCTTCTTTACTTCGGCCAACTCGTTGGCTCCCATCCTATACGGCCTCTTGTGTATGGGGCGGTCCGGTACTAGATCAATCGGAATTCAATTTCCCTTTCGGCGGTATCGAGTTAAGTCTTCGGGAAAACTTCGTGGTATTCTCGACGATGGGGATATCCTCTAACTTCACAGGGTCTTGGCCGCCATTTCGGACGATTACCGGTGGAAATATGATTCAAACTTGCTACGGACTTGACTTGCATGGGAGAGCAAAAACAATTCTTTCTCCTTTCGTAGTGATTAAAGTAATGGTGCGTCTAGCGCGATCAATTACTCCCTTATGTCTGGACAACCAATCCATCCCAAGGATGACATCTATGCCTTTGGGTGAAGGAGGATGAGGTTGGCTAGAAACATAGATCCTTGGATTTCTATGGTCACCGAGGGACAATGCGAGTGGTCTCCAAGCGGTTTCCGGGGTTTGAACCCGCATAGGTATCTTAAGTCCCACTACTGACAACCCATGTGCCCCAACAAATTGCTTTGAGATAAAAGAATGTGTAGCCCCCGAATCAAATAATACGTGGCGGGAGTAAAGTTTACAGGAAACATACCCAGTATAACTTCGGGAGCGGTGCGTGCTTCCTCGGCGGACACATGGTTGACTCGAGCTGGATGAACCTTGGCCCGCGTCTTGGCTTTGGACACTTGCCTGCAAAATGCCCGGGTCACCACAGTTGAAACAGACTCCTGGCTTGCCCCCAGAGTCCTTCCTTGGAGGTGGTGGCTGAGATTGGTGCTGGGATGGCGCCGTTCGAGGGCGCGAGGCTGGAGTACGCTGTTGTTGACCACTGCCACTACTGCCAGTTTGGAAATTCCCTAGGTGATAAGGTCGATGCTGACGAACAATCATGGTGGTAGGTCCACTCGACTTCCGGCATGAAACGCGGCCTCTGCGATTTCCCCTGCTGTAGAGGAGGTCGGGACGGAATACTTTTCTCTTCTTGATCATCTTGTTGCGTGATCTTCCGCCGAATGGCCTTGTCAACCCGACTTCTCAAAGTTAGCATACTCTCCGGAGATAAGCTTGTCCGTGAGTTCATCATCCAAACCAGACCAAAAACTTTTCCCTGCCTTTTCGCACGCACGCACATCTTCGGGGCATAACGGGCAAGACGGTTGAACTCGTGCGGATACTCGAATCGATCTGATTACCTGCTCAAGAGAACGGAACTCACGCTTTTCGTGCAACTATTCCCGCAGGAATGTGTGCGGTCCCAAAGCTACGACGAAACTCTTCCCAGTATTGCTCCCGCGGCGAGTAACCAAGTGGTTGTCCCACCAAGCCGAGCAGGGGCCTTGTCGGTGAGTGGCAAACAAGACTTTCTCGATCCGTGCACTGCAGCAGATCTAACTTCTTCTCGATGGCATGAAGCCAATCATTAGCCTCCATGGGATTAGTGGTACTGGAGAAGGTTGGCGGTCGAACACGAAGGAACTCGGCAACTTGGACGGGGTGGTGGAGCGGCAAGCTGATTGTTCTGCTGCTGTTGCTGCATTTGTTGCAGCATCTGCCGTTGCATCCGATGGTGTTGTTGTTGCATCTGTTGCATCATTGCCGCCATCATCGTATGTGAAGCGAGCACTTGAGCGATGGTGGGGTTCTCGGGTGGCGGTGGAGGAGCATTGCCATTGGCGTCGTGAGCCTCGTGGTTGTTGGCACTGATCGCCCATTGTTCTTCGCCCGCCGGTCCCGGTGTTCACCATCCGAAGGAGACGACCGACCGAAGAGAGAGAGAAGAAGAAAAAGCAGAGCAGACTTAGAGCTAATCTTTATTATTAGAATTCAAATGCATTGTTCTGATCTTGACTAAAACAAGGAAAAGCACCAAACATCCTTAATTGGTTAGTCATATCACACTTGATATTGACTGCCAGCTATCCCCCACACATCAGCCTAACACACAGCAACTACCAAGAAGACAAACTAAGTTAAACGGTAAAACTAAGGAGGGCAACTAGAACGATCCACGAGACGAGGAGTCAAAGCTGCTTCCTTCGGAAGATCCCCATTCTTCCGAACGGCTCCTAGAGTCCTCTGGCGTCACCTCAGACTTGGACTCTTCTGAATCGGTTGCCGTAGCCCAACCGATCCTGCCTCTTCCCTCCGAGGAATCTCGAGTCTCTTCGGAGTCCATGTCATCAGCCGAATTCTCTGAGCTCGAGTTACTGGAGACAGAGATCCAACCATTACTGCCACCTCCGCCTTGATTCGCCGAAGCCGGAGCAAAGGTGAGAGCAGAGCCTGCAGCGGGAGGAACTGGAACCGGCGCTGGAACTGGAGCGGGTGGAGCTGGAGGAGGCGGTGGAATCCGAGGTGCCAGCTGGATACGGACAGGCGCGGTGGTGGTCTTCCGAGGCGTAGTGCGGAGTCTAACCCCAACTGGTGGCGGGAGTCCCTTCAACTTAGCTACCTCCTTCTTCAGACGAACCACTTCGTCCTGTAGCCGCGCGATCCTTAACATCTTCTTGTCGTTTAGCTCTTTGGTTGCCTTGTGTAGGTCAGAGTGCATCTGATCCAGCCCTTTGAGCACGGTGCACATGTGGCCGAAGGTAGAGTCATTCTCCTCTGCCGTAGACTTGAATGCACTGACCTCTGAGGAACTACCACGACGGGGATGGTAGCGGTAGGAAGAGGTGCGAAGGTCAGCATCATGCAGCTCCCTCATCCTGGCCAACATCAGGTAGGCGGCTTCTTGACAAGCGTGATCTGACGTGCCTCCGGAAGCTGTGACCTCCATGTTGGGAAGACACGTCCCCACGAACCCGTGAACCTCCAACCGAACACGGTAGGGCAACTCGCCACGCGGACGCAGAGCTGTTGTATACTCGGGTGCTTCGGGATATCCAATTGCAAGAGCCATACGCGCCGCCGCAACACACCCGTCATCCCTTTTCCACAGTGCGTCGGGGAACTGCCATCTATAGAAACAAAGGAGTGGGAAAATCAAAACATGCTCAAAACCCACGACCAACATCCCATTTTCGCAATTCCTAAACCCTAGACGACTCCACTTTTTCACACACCCCTTTTTTTTAAAACATATGCACATGAAAAGAATTAGAGGGCTCTTAAGGTTTCCGGTTGGCTTGTCCTACAGTCGCAGGAAGGCTCTGATACCAACTTGTCACGCCCAGAAATTCACACCAGAATTTCTGCGGCTAATTTGTGCATTACACCCTCATCCAGGCATCAGCCGGGGTACACAAATCAACGTTATTGATAATACAGAATCCTCGTCTTAGAAACAACATAACAGAGTTACACAAATGCAGTGGAAAAAAAGATAAAACTGAATTAAGCTAAACTTGACACGAGCAAAGCGGAACACCAACACCACAGCTAAGCCTTGACGAGAACAAGCCTACACCTCCTCGGAGACCTCGATCTCAACCTCTGGCACTGAAGGGGGAAAAAGAAGCAAGGCTGAGTACAACCACCGTACTCAACAAGTCACACCGGAAAAGGGGACATGATGCAAGATATATTACAAGGAAAGGTCAAGAGGTTCAATTTGCATAAATAGCATTTGCAGAATATAATAACAATATTTGAAGACAAGTAAAAAGTAGTAATATTTAAGCAATATTAAATAAACACTGTCCAACGCTCAAACCACGTTGCAACAGCCCATCCATCCACCCGCACTAGTTATGCTTCAACATTTCATTCAAATAAATAAGTGAGACTAATCAAGGTGAATCGGTCGATCGCCCGTAACCGTGGGCACGGCTATTCGAATAGTTTTTACTCGATCGAGGTGTACAACTGTACCCACAAGACACAATCCCACAACACGTTAGCGTGCGCGGTGCACCACCATGGTGCCCGGAAAGGAACTGTGACAGGACCCTTCACATAACCCCCTCTAGTCAATCGTACCACACCAAGGTTTCGCCTCCATTCCCATCGGGCAATGGGCAGCCCCCTCTAGTGCCGCGGTGAATCCGGAAGCTGATCAACCCTTAAAACCGGGGCCGACCCAACTCCATCACGCCCACCTCTCTGCGGGATACGTTAACTAGAGACAGCTACGCTACGGACCAGCCATTACCCATGCGGCTTGTGGTATGCACGGCATTTCTTCCGGGTTTCCGAGAACCGGTCCTTAATCGTCATGAGCACGCTAACCAAAGTCCAACCATGTGCTCACGACCCACCTTTTCATAAATCAATATTATTAGAAACAGGTCACAACTTAACATCATTTGAGAGTTAACTTCCAGTAATGAAACTTGATTAGTGTGATTCCCTTAAGTGAGCTAGTTGCGCTAAGCATAACTAAGCAAACCTTAAGCTATCATCTAGTCATATTGAACCCCAAGTTATCAATGGTATAAGGTAAACAATCCTATGGTTGAGTACAATAGGTATAATCATCCCATAAAATGACATTCTAAAACATATGCGTATTTGAAAGAAAAAGAGATATTTACATAAAATAGGTACAATATAGTCAAAGTAAGGTATGACTTGCCTTGCTCGGAGGCGAGGAACCTCGGCGACTACTTCAAGAGAACGGGCTCGCGAAAAACTCGGGATCTACACGACAAACAAAGCACTCAACAAACACCCTAAAAAGTCTACTGAAACAGCACTGAAAAGTATTTTTAATGGATTCTTGACATTTTTCTGGATTTAATGAAATTTGAATGGGCTAAAACGGAGCTCGGATTCAAAAGATATGAATTTTAGAAGTTTAATTGCGATTTTTAACTAAACGAAAAGATTAAAACGATTTATTGCGCAATTAAGCCCCGGGTGACGCAAGCATGGCGCAAGCGGTAGGGCTGCGTCGGCTGCGCAAGCGGCGACGCAAGCGGCGCGGCGCGGTCCACGGTGGACCGAGTCCACGGCGGCGGCGGAGAGAGCGGGGCACGTGGCGCGCATCGGGGAGGGGTGGCGGCGATCGGACGGCGACGGCTGCGCGCGAGAGGACGGTCGGATCCGCCCGATCCGAAGGATCGGACGGTGCGGATCGCGGCTAGGATTAGGGTTCGGGGGCGGCGGAGGGCGGACACGCGGCAGCCATCCGGCGTGTGGCGGCCGGATCGAACGGCGACGGATCGATCGCGATCGGACGGCGCGGATCCTCCCGATCCGAAAGATCGGACGGCGCGAGGAAGCGGCGCTAGGGTTAGGGTTTGGGGCGGCGGCTCGAGCTCGCCGCCGCAGGCCATGGCACGCGCGTGGCGGGCCGGCCGAGCTCCGGCGGCACCGGCGACGGCGGCGGAGGAGTCTTTGCGGCGCGGGAACCACGGCGGAGGGGCGAAACGATGCGCGCGGGAGCGGTTCGGGAGGAGACCCGAAAAACCGAAGAGGAAAAGAACGGCGGCGCACTCACCGGCGACGGAGACGACGACGATGGCGACGGCGGATTTGGGGCTAGCGCAAGGGAAACAAAGGGAAACGCGTGGCGGCGAGGGGGAGTTTTATAGGGGTACAACGGGACCGAAACAAACACGGAAACGGCGCGGATTCGTCGCCGTTGTTCACAGAATCGAGAGAGAGGGGGAAACAATCGGCGACGGATTCCGCGCGGATAGGGTTTCCATCGGGCGCGGGGTTGCGGAGATGGAAACGGCGTCGCGAGATTGGGCCGGCACGGGCCGACGTGGCTCGGATTCAAACGGAAAGGAGCGGAGCGGACGCGCGCATGGCGGGCGGCGGCGGACCCGACCGAGCGGGGACAGAAACCCGACAGGCGGGACCCCCCGTCGTGACTCGCGGCGAGGGACGCCCGCGGACTTGCGCGTTGCGGCGGGCGTTGCGGGCCTCGGCCACGCCGGCGCGCGCACGGGCGGCTTGGGCCGGGGAGGGGACCGGGCCGGCGGCCCAAAGGAAAGAGCGGGAGTACTGTGCAGCCCGTACGGAAAAGAAAAGAAAAAGGGAAAAAGTATTTTTGGGGGCTTAATTAATTCCTGATTTCTTATTTAATTGATTAAAAATACTTAGAGTGCTCTAAAAATTTCAGTAAAAATCCTGTTAGCGTATTTTGACATGCAGAATTCAAAAAAAATCCTACCATGTCGTTTCCATTTATTAATTGCATTTTAAAATTATTGGTTGGCTCCAGGTTAATTTTAGAAATTCCGATTGTTTCAAGGTAAATTATTTAAATAAATTAGGGAAAAACCCAGGGTGTGACACGGTGAGGGAACGGCAACAGTGTAGTGTCGTGGAATTATTCTGGTGCTGGTGTTCCCTCATGATCTTGGCTCTGTATGTTGGTTGGCTCACCCTTTGTCTCTTTTGCCTTCCCTGCATTGTTATGATATGGCGGATCACGAGTGGTTTTACCCCCTCGTGTGGTCACCGCACTAACATTTTCAAGAGAAGCCTTGGGTTACCCTAGGATTTTCCCTGCCTTAGATGAGGGAATAGCAGCAGCCAACTGAGCTAACTGGGTTTCTAGCATCTTGTTAAAACTCAGCTGGTTCTTAATGGTAGAAGAAAAGCCTTCCATTTTAGCATTTATGCTTTCCAAGGATTTGTCATTGGCTGCTAACTTCTTAGAAATATTATCATTAATCTTCGCTTGACCTAAGACAAGATCTTTCAAAGAGGGTTGATTGGGATTGAAAGCATGAGCAGAATTGTTACCTCCTTGATAGTATGGGCGTTGTTGGTTCCACCCTTGACCTTCTTGAGGACGGTAGCCGTTCTTGTTCACATAGCAGACGTCCGTGCTAGTCTCGGGGCAGTTCTTCCCCGAATGGCCAGTGTTGCCTGACGTCTCGCAAGTCATGCGAGCGTCCACCGCTTGAACTCCTTCAGCCTTGTCCTCGAACTTCTTTAGCAAGAGGTCTAATTTAGCGGCAAGCATATCCATCTCCTTGACAGTATGTATACCGTGCTTCTTGGACTGGAGACGATCGTCGCTCCATCCTAAATTGGAGACCATCTTCTCGATTAAGGCGGTCGCGCTCCCGACCGTTAACGAGAAGAAAGCTCCTCCCGCGCAACATCAATATGATCACGGGCCGCCGAGTTAGCCCGTTGTAAAAGTTCTAGATGAGAAGCCAATCATCCATGCCATGGTGAGGGCATGCCAGGATGTACTCCTGGAACCTCTCCCATGCCTCTAGGATCGACTCGTCTGATGCTTGTTGAAAGCTCGAAATCTTCTGTAACACCCTAAAAATTCAAAGTTTTAAAAATCGGAATATAAAAACCAGAACTTACAAAAATCTTTTAATTGATTGCATCTTGTCGAATTTATTTGCCTCTTATTCGCAAGTCTTTGATGCCGAGTTAAATAAATGAACATTTATTTTGAAAGGGAAAAAGTTGATAGGGTTTTAAAATCCTAAAAGAAAGCAAAATTGCAAATATCGAAATAAAATTATAAAAATAAAGATTGAGGGAAAAGTTAAGATTTAATAAAAAATTGCTTTTGAACAAAAGGATATGGAATTCTTGGGTAAAATACAAAATTGCTAATTTAAAATAAAAGGGGAAGTATATAAAAAATATAATAAATAATAGTAAATATAATAAAGATGGACAAAAACTTACAAATTAATTAAATTACTTTTGAGCAAAAATTGTATTTAAATTATGGGTGAAATGTAAAAGAAAAATAACTAACAATTAGTGTAAAAAATAGAAAATCAAAAAATAAAAAATGCACTGTTCATTGCTATCGAGGTGTTCGGCCTGGTCCCCTAACCGTGGGCCGCGCGCTCGTCACCTCGCGTCCTCGCGCCCCTTGCGCCGCGCCGCCGTCCCGTCGCCCTTGAGCCCCACGCTCCCTCTGCCTCCACCGCACCGATGTCGCCATCGTCGCGCCACGCGTCGCCCTCGCTATCCCATTGTCGCGCGTCGCCGTCGCCACGCCGGCCCCCTTGTGCCCCGCACGCCCGTCCCGTCGCCGCGCGCTGTCCCATCGACCACCGAGCCCCGTGGTGCCGCGCACCGTCTCGTCGCCGGCCCGCACCGCCCGTCCCCTCCCCCACCGGTGCGCCTATAAAAGGGGAGGCGCATCTCCCATCTCCTCTCACCTGACCCCCCCTTCCTTCCTCCCCACACCCCCAATCCTCTCCCCAATCTCCCTCTTCTCTCCCATGCGTCGGAGCTCCGTGCCGCCGCTCTTTCTCACCACCGCCACTTTGCACCATGCGGCGTCGCCCCCTCCCTAGCCGTCGGGTATGCCCCCTTGTTTTCCCCCTTTTTCCATCGCTGCCGCCGTCGCCTTCGTGCACCGCCTCGGCCGGGCAAGAGAGGAAACAAAGAAGAAGAGAGGCAGAACAGAAGGGAGGAAGAAGAAAGAGAAGGAGAGGAAAGAAAAAAAGAGAAAAGAAAATAAAAGAAAATTAACATACTTTTGTTGAAAAGAAAATTAACATACTTTTGTTGAAAAAGATTTTTAGTACAAATCTATTTTATTTCCTAAAATCAAAATTTGTTTTGGGATGATTATAAAATAGATATAGTTATAATATTGGGGATTTAAAATTGTGATTTAAGTTGCTAGTAAACCCTAATCCTACCATATGAATCTTTCTTGAAATTAGTTCTTAAATTATTAAACACAACATTAAGTTTAGAATAAATTATCTAAGAAATTACTACAATTTAATTCATTAGCAAAAGAAAACCTAAACTTTGGCATATAGAAATATTAGGGTTAAGATCCAAATTAGTTAGAATAATATTACGTTTTAGGGTAAATTATTTAGAATTCAAATTAATTTCAACCCTAGGATTTGTCGGCTCGTTAAATTGGAAATAAAATTTGAATTAACCACTTCCTTTGTCGGTATAATATTTTTGAATTGTCAACTGATATCTATTTTTCTAAATTATAATAGACTAACTCGAAATAACATCATCTTATAATTAATTAAGTCGATAAAACGCGAAACTTCAAATTATTGTATCTCGTTCATTTTAACTCGGATTCTATCGAAACTCGAACCTAAATTCACCTAAAATCGTAGCCTAGTGTTAGAAGTCGCTTTTGTGATTTATTTGGCTTTTGGTGATTCTTATTTGAATTCTAATCAAATTCAATTGGTTTTCTCGCACGTATAATAGAGCCCGAGGGAACCGTTGAGAACGTCGAATACTCAAGCCAACAAGGTCACGAGCAAGGCAAGTCATCACTACCTTTGAGCATGTTGAACCTTTTTGCGAACTTATGTTTGTTTAAAATCAAATATGCATGCTATATATATGAACTCCCACACTTGTTATATGCCCTACCTTGATATTGAATACTCGTTTATTCTTTGTACCCTACAGTATCGTGTGTTCAAAGTCGTTCTTTGACAATGCTTAGCCCCTGCTATTTTAGATGCATGCACAATCATATTTATCAAATGCTATATGCTTGGGCAACTACCTTAGGGAAGGTGGTTGATGTACGGCATGTGAAGACATGAGCGCCACATTGCCATGACAATGATGAAATGTTTCTTCGATGAAAACTAAAACAAACAAATGTTTTAGACTGGAGCGGCTGGATGATTTGGGTGGATCCGGAAAAAGGCAAGTGCCATCCCTGGTCACTTAAGGACCGAGCCATGAGATAAACATGAAACAAGCCAGTACAACCGTACTTCTCGAATGGGTATAGACCTAGCGAATTAAATAGCCAAACGGAGGCGGTACCCCTGCATAGTGGTTCAATTGTGTGTGAGATTACGTGAGAAGCCTACGGATGGGACATTGGACTGGAACTTGATTTAATTATAACTTAAAGAAAGAGTGAGTCTTTCCCTTTCTGAGAGTGCCAGAACTCCTCTCACTGCTAGAAACTGTGTATGGCTAGAGTGCATGAGGGCTCAAGTTCATGGAGCGGGTACTGCCAAAGTGAGGTTATCGAAAGGCTTTGTCGTGACCGTCTCATGTGTTGGGACGTAGGCTCATTTGTTGGGCAGTCGCGGAGTACGGGTAAAGTGTACATCCACTACAGTGTGAGTAAATCAATCTATTCGAATAGTCGTGCTCGCGGATAATGAGTGGCGTGACAAGTTTCTCTCGTGGCTAGACTCGTAAGTTTAAAATGATGGGTTGGTATGCGTAATGATTTATGTGCTGGTGGATCAACTTCTCGACCTGCGAGAAGGGGTAGACTCCCCAGAAAACCATGACGATCCGGAGGCGGAAAGCCATCCTTGGAATCACTATGGATGGTAGACAGAACCGTCACCGACTTAATGAACTATGGAACTAAAACTTGACATGGCTAGATGTTAGGTTTGTGAAAAGATTTGCAAAGTTGGCTTTGTGCAAATAAACCATGGCCATTCCTTGAGAATCCCCTATCATGTGCATCTTTCCGTGTTGGCTTGCTAGGTACGGTTGGTACTCATCCTTGCTATACGCACAAACCTTCAGATGGTAGGAATGAAGACTTGGAGGATCCATATGCCTACTGCCAGGAGGACGAAGAAGACGATGGCGCCTGCTAGGTCTTAGTCTCCGGTCGTTGCTTGTGGCAATCAACAAGCCGCTGCCTTCCATTCCGCTGCCTTACCAAATTTCTGCTTTTGGTTGTATCTGGACCATGAGGTCCTATATGTTGGATATTGTCTTCGGGCCTATATTGTAATACTTTTGGTGTAAGACTATTCGTGCATTTGCACCTGATAATTTAGTACTATATTTCGTGGGTACCAAACTACTTGATCCAGGGAAATGGTACTATGAACATGAAAGATTCCCGTTCCGAAAATGGGGGTCCACATCTTCCCACGAAGAGCATTGGTTTTGCCCATCGAGAAAAACTTCACGAGGAACGCGTTAGAACACTTTGTCCCAGGTGTCTATAGCACTTCGGTTCGCATAGAACCACTGCTTCGCTCTCTCGATGAGGGAGAACAGAAATAGCCGGAGTCGGATGGCGTCTTGTGTGACTCCCTTGATCGTGAAAGTGTTGCAGATTTCTAGGTAAGTTTGGAGATGAGCATTAGCATCCTCGTTTGCCTTCCCACAGAAGGGATTGGCCTGCACCATGGTTATAAGACCCGTCTTGATCTCAAAGTTGGCCTCCCAGTGTTGATCGTTGGTCCATTATGGACATTTTCACCTGAGGATGCCGAGAAATCGCGCAGTCTTTGATCCCAATGATGCCATGACCTTTGGTTTAACTGCCGAGAGGAAAATTTGAGGAGGAACGACACGAGGTCGAACTCTTCTCACAAGAGCCTCTGGATTTGGATTGTATTATCGGGTAAGTTGAAACCAGTCATCCACTACCCTGTTTTCACATAAAAGAGAAAAGAGACCAAGATAAGCCTGCTAGAGCAAAGGTAAGACAAATATAACTATATGGATATCCAAGCACTTATTATTTCTTCCTAGATCATTGTCTTCCCCGGCAATGGCGCCAGAAATGCTTGTTGGTATTTCTTACATTCATAGATAAATCCGCAAGTGCACGGATATACCGTTGTAGCATTTCACCCAGGGAGTATTCCAAGGGTATCGTTATTTATTTTTCCCAAAGGAAGACTGTGGTCTTGAAAAGAATACTAAGGTGTCATGGATATTCATAAGCTATAGATGAAATACCTTAGTTTAGACAGGGGTAAGATAATGATATGTTTAAGGTAGTGTGACACACACAAAAGATTCCTAGATAAATTATACATTAGTGCTAAGTGGAGAGTAGTAAATAGAGTCAAGTTCCTATAGTTCTTCCTGTCATAGTACATAGTTTAATTAATTATTCTAGCTATGTCTAAACCCAGTTCTATGCTCCCAGGACCACGGGGGTACCGCGGCCCAGTGGCCCGGCCTGCCACCACGAAGCGATCTCTTACCATTCCCCCTACATACACCAAATCCGAACGTGGAGGAATACAAAGGACGGACAGGGTTGTCACCACCTGCAGCATACCTCTCACCCGTGGGAAGTGGTCATAACCAATGTCTATGAAATAATCTAAGCACCATGCTTATATTACCATAAATACCTCTAAGCAAACCTACATCCTAAGTGCTCATTGGACCATGTCCGTGGCAATAGAGTTACTCGCCTAAACATAACAAGACTATGAATTAAAGTAACAATGGAACTCTTATCTATTAAAGCATAATAAGAACAATATTCATATGAACTAGAAGATGATATCTTTATTAAGCTCAAAGTCGTACAAAGGAAGAAGAGTACTAAAAACATACCTGAATTCCGAAGGCAACTCGGGAATCGAAAAGAACTCTAAACTACTTCCTAACTCCGCTAGCCTATATGACTAAGATAGATCTTGTACAATTTCCTTCTTGTGGTGTGTGTTGAAGTGAAGTGAGCCTCCTCCTTTTATAGTGCTCCAATGGCAATTTCTAGTCGGTTTCCAACCACCATAAGCTTGTAACCATCATTGGGGAGGTCCTAGGAGTCGCCACGTGGAAAATCAAGTCAGTTGGGCACCGCCAGGGTTCGGCCGAACCCTGGTCTCGCCCAACCGACCTTAGCTTTCTTCCATCACTTCCATGTGGGTCCTTATGGCGGTTCCTGGAGGTTTGGTCCCATTCTAAGTCGGTTTCACTTGCCTTGTGGGTCCTCCAATCCGTGGGAATCCTGCATGGCGATCGTTGATAGGTTGGAGTTGTGTTTCTTCGCCACGCCTGCTCAAATTTGCTTCAATGATGCGATAAATGTAGCTGCAAGTGTCTAAAGTCCAAGGACATATGGAACTTTATTAATTCTAAACCTAAATGCTAGTATCGGATGCTAATTCCCTTTTATTTTCGAGGTCTGTGATGGTCAGAATCGTTACTTAACGACCGTCAATAGGTGCAAACTACCCAAAGTGGTAACTTTGCCCGAGCTTTGACAAGGAGCCCTCCGGATTCGAACTGTTGAAGGACGAGGTCGCTCAGCGTGGTCTGTCACGTAGAGGAAAGTTGGGTGTTCAAAAAAACAACACACATAACGGTCATTTCACGAATTGAGCATGACATTCAAAAGAATAGATAAAGTTTTTCTTATACAAACGGGGAGATGATCATACATAGGGCCCGAGGTCCCCCTAATTTACAGGTCCATGTTGGCGACGATCTTCTCCATTGTCGGCTCCACGAAGGCGTAGATGCCCTCAACATGGGACTCGGCGACGCCAGCAAGCCACTCTTCGGCGACCGCTTCGACCTCTACGCGCGGGTATAGTTTTTGCACCTCCCCAAGGACATGCGCCGCCGCCATCTTCGCCACCCCCCCCGGGCATAGGCCTAGACAATCTCCCCGCCAATCTGAAGACGCTCCACGAGCACATCATCGGTCGGCACGGTCGACGACAACTCCGGGTTGATTTTGGCGAGGAGCGCCTGGACTATGTCCGCGCAGATCGCCCGGCACCCCTCGGCCGTCTGGAGACAGGCCCACAGGCCGCCGATCTGACGGTGGAGGGTCGCAAGTTGGCCTATTCAAAAAGAGATCAGTCACGGACGTATACCGAAGCCGAAAGTGGGAGGAAATAAAGAATGGAACTTACGAACGGCTTCTGCCCGCGCAGACTTGTCTATGGCCATCCCGGCTAGTGCTTCGTCCATTGCCGCCTCGGCGGCCTGCAACCTCCTCTCCGCTTCGGCTTTAGCCGCCTCGAACGCCCTTGCCCTCAACTCAGCATCGTCGAGTGCGGCGACTAGGTCCTGGAGGAGATCCTCGGAGTACCAACGCTGAGCCGCGAGCTCCTTAGTTCTGGCTCGGGAGGAGGACCATTCAATGCGAGGGTCGACATCTGACGACTCCCTATCAAGGACTCTAGTCAGTCTGATCACTGTCAATAAGGTAAAGAATATAGTAAAGTGCTAAACTCACCTGGTGGAACCTATGAACCTCATAGCTCCCTGGCGTGGTATCTTCCTGGCCGGTTCTGACTCCCGTGCCCCAGCACCCTACGCGAACTTGGCCCCGCCATGGGGGAAGCGGACAGCGTCCGTTTCTGTCACGTACCCAAAATCTAGGATCAACTAATTTTTGTCAAAACAAAATGAAAGTAAAGTTTTCAATTTTTGCGAACCGAAAATTTTCTTTTCTAGCTTAGGTTAAAAGATTTCCACCAAGGCTTTGCAAGGTAGACCCCATTTTGGAACAAACTAAAAAAATTTTCATTTATAACCTAGGATGAAAATGCAAGCTCATGCGAAAGCTTGCATACTGAACATTAGGTCCGCTTTGACTTAGGTCATTTACGTATATTCGGATTTTCAAAAATGCATCACATTATAGGCCATATAGGCATAGCCTGAACGACTGAAATTTTCGAACCAAATCTTTAACAAATTTTGGATGCTAGCATGTGAAACTAGAATTTAGATCAACTCAGCCCAAGGTAAAATTTAAATAAACCCCAACGACTATTTTAGGTGAAACCACAGAGCGAGAGCCACTATACATAGGAGTGATATCCTAATTTTCTAGGTCAAACCAAATAAGATAAATTCATGAAAAAATTCATGTAGGTGCTAAGCATTATATGCAACTTAACCTAATTTTTGTACAATTTAACAACTGGGCTTGGTGCCCCAAACAAATCACACAAAACAGCCTCATAAGAGGCCAATTAGTAGTTTTAATCGGCTGAAATGATAACTTACCCAAAAGACCATTAAAATGCACATAAGTATATACATGAAATAATTTAATCAAATACTAGGTTAATTAACCTAACTAAGTTAATGTTTCCAGAATTTTTATCCTCTGTCTTAGCCCTCCAAAAATTCAAACCAATTTCAAAACACCCTATATTTGTGGAATTACTGAGAGCAAACCACAAGTGATTTTTGAGTGCAACCAAAGCAAATGGAACCTAGGGTTGGTCATCTAACCCCCAGTAAAAATATCACGAATTTACCATGTTCCTTAGTTAAAATATGAAGCTCCAAAGTTTAGGGAGAGAAAATAGTCTCAAGAATTATCAAAAATCAAGTGCACATAAGTTTCTACCCATACCTCTCTCACTTGCCTTGCCCTCTTCACCCTGGCCCCACATGGCAGCCACTTGGGCTTGCTCCACTTGTGTACACTGTGTTCCACCGCTCAAGGAAGGGGGACAAGAAGAGAAGAAGAGGGAGGACGTGTCAGCACCGACGACGCCCACCGAGCTCGCCACCGCCAGCTCAAGCTTCGCCATTTGAAAAACTATTTCGCCATTGGCATCTACATCCTTCACTCATTACGTTCCTCAGAGAGACCAAGGGAAAGCACCCCATAATCACCCAGAACCAGCCCCTTTCCCTCCTCGGCCAAAGGTGTTTGATTCTAGCCAAGTCTTTCCTGGTGAGCTTCATTGCAACCTAAACCCTAGAACACGATCCCCTTCCCATGCCTAATCCATCCATATCTTTGGTTTTGAGTGTCGTGATGTTCGGGATCACCGGAGCACGACCGATGCTGCTCATGGCGCCACCGCGCGGGTCCGACAACGTTCCGGCCGTTGCGGGCCAGTGCGCAGCCGGAGCACCGCGTCACCTTCATCACCAACACCTCCCGGTCGAAAGCCCTCAAGAACTCCAGCCGAAGGTGCAGCAAATATGGAGATCAGCCTTTTCCTTCCCCAACTCCGGCCGACTTTTCGCCACTGGTGCTCCATCCCCTCCGGTGAGATTCAAATCGATTCCTTGCGCATACACCATCCCTGTGTGGCCATTGACATCCTGCGTGCTTTGGTTTTGAGGCCCCTTGACCCGAACGGGCTGGCGACGACGACCCGAGGCCATCCGTCGCCGTCGCCGGGTTCCTCCATCGCCGCCGCCTCGCCAGAGCGTTTCACTCTCGGCAATCCTCTCGGTAAGACTCCTAGCAACCAAAGGGACCTCATACATGCTCCATATTGCACCTGACCGAGCCCTAACCTATTTTGCGCCGCAAGCCGAACCTCGCCACCGCCTGCACTCGTTGCCGGTGCTCCTCTGGCCACCACCGGCGATGAAACCCCCACCGACATGTGCGCCAGGACCTTGAGCACCTTTCATCTTTTGGTCACATCGCCTGCCGAGCCGCCGTTCACCGTCGGCATTGCTGCCAACGCCCACCGGCCATCCGAGCCCTGCCCCAGCTGCTGCCTCTCCTCACCAGTGCATATGACACGTGGGCCCCACAGCCGCAGGCGCTTAGGACTTTAATTAGCGAAAATTTAAATCTTATAAGGGTTATTCCGCAAATATATCTCCCCATGACATGTGGGTCTAGGACTCATTTGTTATTATATAAAAATATGAGGACTCATAATGGAAATTCCAAAATCACATGTGCTATGTGCTGCGGGTTGTTTTCCATAAATTCCAGGGACCTTTATGCGAATAGGCCAGTCACTGGCTAATGAGCCCCCATTCCAACCGGCGCCAAATCTCTCTCTCTCTCCCCCTCTCACAGCCTCTGACCAGTGGGCCCCACGTGTAAGAGACATAAGACTAAAGAGCAGAAACATATTTACTTATAGAAAACAAACCATACCTTGTAAAATCCACACAAAATTCATTTGAACATATTTTTAATGGAAAAAATTTCTACAGATTCCCTAGATAATGACATCTAACTTAGGATTATACAACATAGCCCACACTGTACAATTTTTTTCTCAAAAATTAAAATAAGGGAAATCACCCATAGGGCCACCACAAACTTCTAAAATACATAGAAAATTCAAATCAACTTATTTTTGGACAAAATCAAATTCTGTAGATTCCTCAACTCACACCCTCTATTTAGGAAAAATAAAAGCGTATAGTTACTTTGTACCAAATGCTCTTAAAATTAATTAAGTTAAAATGGTGGACTAAATGTAGGCTGAATTTTAGGAATTTATATAAAATTCATCTCAAATCCCTGGGATTTGAGCAAACCCAATCCCTGTAGAACCACTAATATACACACTTTCATAATGTGAAATAAAAACATATGCCCACTGTATAATATTATGACTAATATTTATCTAGGGAATACACAACTTAGCTATACACTACACCTTGTAAAATTTGTAGTAAATCCAACTAAATTCCCTTTTGAGTAAACTAAGCTTCTAATAAACCAGCAAGTGGTGTAATCCAATTAGGAAAAATAAAACATGACAACTCATGTACCAAAATATAGGGAGAACCTAAGTAGCTGACTTAGTTACAAATCCTAATAGATAGAATAAGCCCTATATGTACACATACATAGATGTAGGCAAAAATTGTACCCTAGCTCTAAATAAACTTGAATAGAACATGATAGACCAATGGAACCTTAAGACCCATCCTTAGTTGCCAAAACATAGTACACCTATACATAGTATACCTAGCTCATATACATTCTTCCTAGGTTAATATGCTAAAGAAACTAACTTAGACACCTCTCTAGTCTATACAACACATGGTAGAACAACCTAAAATATAATTTAAATTATGAACTAAGGCCAAATAGGTTAACTAAATTATTCATTTTGTACATCCTTAGCAAATAAAATAGGTTCTGGACCCAAAAGTCCTATAGCCATGTACCTATAACACTATAGGCCTAGAACCGTCGTAAACTTGTAAAATGCCAAAGAAATTTGTAATAGCTCGGAACCAAATGTGTTTGCCATAGAAAACACATCTCTTCACCTCTGTGAAGGAAAACTAATGAAAACTAACACTTAGGAGCACTGTCCAAACAGCACTTACCCCTGTGTCGTTAATAACCGATAGAACTTCTAAAATACACAACTCTCAAATGGAATAGGATAAATTAGAAATTATTTCACCTAAAATCATTAGAGACCAGTACCTAAAAATCATGTATTTTAGAATATTTTGGATTTTTCGCATATTTCGGTGTTTAATTGTATAACGTGTATATTGTATAGATAATTGCTTGAACGGTGAAGAAGAAATTAGGATAATTGCTTGAACGGTGAAGAAGAAATTAGGATGCTGACATTTTCCAGGCATGTCCCACATCCCTCTCTTTTATCACCTTGATCCCATGTTTTGGAGGTTATTGAAAATGATTGCAAACCTCATGTCGATTTGTATGCTAATAAATTTAAAATCTTGATAAACTTGTTAGATAAACTCCTAATACTTGCATATTACCTTAGCCCTACATATGTCCATAGTATTCATTCCTAATCTTAGGAAAAATATCATCATAACACCTTGTGTCAATAGTTTTGATGCCTAGAGTACTATGATGCTGAGGCATGCTTAAAAATGTTTTCTCAATGTTATGGGCTCGTCACAAACATGAAGGACTTATTTTTAAATAATCTGGACAGAACATGTATACTTGGTATTTTGACAAATAAAGTGATGAAAAACATGGATTTTAGGTTTGGGCCACAAGTGGTGCACATATGGTGATTAGTTGTGTACCGATAGGGGGACGATAGGGGGAGAGTGTGCCCAGACCGACCTTAGGACTTCACTCAACGTATGTTTATTTTGTATACAGTACAACCACATGTGTTAGTATGGGATGGCCTAAGCCAGATAAGCTACCTAGCGACTAGCCTTGCACTCTAGTAGGCCGGTGTGTATGGGTTCGGAATAACCCAGAGGAACTTCCTATTTACCCCGTCGTGGTAATTTAGGCGACTAAGTCTGTCCAATACAATGGTATCATGTCACGTGGGTGGGTTCCCTGTCGTGTCTGCCACCACGGCGTTAAGTTAAGGCGTGGGCCCGCCACTTAACGGTTCTGGGTTATATTTCTAGTATGCCCAGGATGGAAGAAACACGTATCGTGCTGGTGCAAGGCTAGAAACTAAGTAGTGTAGAGGCTTCGTTGTATCCTGGGAGAAACACGTATCGTGCTGGTGCAAGGCTAGAAACTAAGTAGTGTAGAGGCTTCGTTGTGAAGTTTAGTCTGTACTCGACATGTAGAGTATGGTGGTACCGACGGGTACCGAACAAAACTAGAGTGTATCACTCTATGTGAGTGATTCACATCATGTGGGGAATGTGTACAAACTCTGCAGTCTAAACTAATCGATTAGCCGTGCTCACGGTCATGAGCGACGTGTGGATATGTATTTAGTATAGATTGTGCCTTCTAAATGCTGAAATCTCTCTTCAAAATATGTTGATTCTTGTGAATGAGCTCCTTGCTGCCATGGAGGGCAATGAGGTATATATTTAATCATGATTAATGTCTGCTTTGATGCCCATATGCTAAGACTAAGCTTGCTAAAATTTCCTTTGAAAGCAAACCAGATTTGAAAGTGCTTTATGCAAATAAAACTTGCTTTATGCTAAACTGAACCGTATAATGCCATCCGTGATTATATGACTTACATGTAGAGTGTTAGGTTTGTCTTGGTGCCTGGCAGTACATTAACTCATTTAATGTACTGACTCTTGCCACAGGAAAATCCACTTTGCTTGCAGGTGTAGTCTTAGTCTTTTGAGTGATGCGGGTAATCGACTGCTTGTTTTAGGATGAGAACTTAACGGGGTAAACCCCTAGTCAGTGTGCTTATAAAATGGGTAGTAAGCCACTATTGTTCGCTGCTCTCTGATATATTTGTTTGGCCGGTTGGCCTATGTAATTATCTAAGTGTTGTAATCCTTTAAGTTTTCTTCAATTTAAGTGTATTCGCTATGTGTAATCATGCTTGAGATGAAAGTGTGAATCTAGCACACATCCTGGGAGCTAGACTCACACGAGTATGAGTTAGGAATAACTGGGACATTGTAGATCTTTATCCATTTTGTCAAGTCTCCTGATTGTGTAACACATCTGGTCACCACCTTTGAGTGGTTCGACGGGCACAATTCAGGCTGAAGTTGATTGGCAGGCTAAAGGCCCAGCAATGTCTCATTTATCCCTCTCTCGGGACTTCGGATGACTCATTTTATTTGTCTTATGAGCTGAACCGTTTCAGCTTGTATTGCAAGAATGAGAGGTCCAGGCGTCTCCGACAGGTTCCCCCTTGGGTCGGTCGTCACAACAGGAAGGCGGATCTTCGCGACTTCTAGTTGTGACAGCAGGGTGTGGGCTCCAACTCCCTGCCATGGCACCAACACCTAGCAGGTGAGGTTTCAACGAAAACAGAGAAGACGAGAAAAGAGAGAATCATTTGACGAAGGCTAGGACTCAGGACTTCACCGGCTGATGACGATCGGGGCTGCTGCTCCAGCTTCCGCTCTCTGAGGAACTTAGAGAGGACTCCATGAGTTTTAGAAAGTTTTGAGACAGCAGAAGAGCAAGGAGGGAGTGAGCCTTGAAGTTTTTCCCTTGGCGAAAGTGTGGTGTGAGACGGAAGGAAGTGAGAATGACCGGGATTAAATAGGGATGATGATGGGCCTAGTGGCGTCATTCTTGGAAAACGTGCACAACATCGTTAGTAACGGATGCGGGGAATTTGAAGCGCCCTCGCCCATCGATCTCCCCGGTGTGCCATGTTACCTTTGGAGCAAATCAGAGCCGTCGATTATGTGGAATAGCTAACAGTGTCCACTACACGTTCCGCAAACCGCTTATGTCTCAATCCACCAACCCTGCCTATCGCCTGGGGAAGAGTGGAAAACTAGGACTTCAATTAGCCACTGTGTGGCATCGGTTCTCGCGCCCATTGGCACTCTGCCTGAGGTTGTTAAAGGGTTGCCCTTCGACTTCATCAACTATCATAGGCCGTTCAGGTTCCGACCCAGATGACTCAATATCTAGCCCGATCACCTCGCCGACCACCACCTGACCTTTGGGCTGTGGCCTTGCCGACTCGGGCGATGGCTTTCGGGCCATCCCCCAATCGAGGGTCGGAACTACCATAACCCTCCGGGCAGTGGTTCCGACCAACTCGCCGACCACCACTAGCCTCCGGGCCGTGGCTTTGCCGACTCGGGTGATGACTCTCGGGCCATCCCCCGGTCGAAGTTGGAATAACCATGAGCTTCGGGCAACAGACCCATTGAACACAATAATCATCGTAGTGAAGGGTCACGCGGAAGCTACGCTAGCCGAAAACAAAAATTTCTACCGCGCAAACCAGGAACACTTGCAAGTAAGGGCCGATAGATCGTTACCGATTAGAGTAGAGTGCAGCGGAATAGCCAATCAGGGCAATCCGATCCGGAAGGTGTAGCCTATTCCCGGAGAGCCGATTCGCCAATCAGCCCGATTCGAGTCGTCCGGCGCGTTCTCACGCCTCGCTCCGATGCGCCCGACCGCAGCCGATCAAGAGCGCGCAACGTAGCAGCGCCTCTACCGGTATCCACACGTCCGGGACGAACGCCGTACACCCGTGTGCTAGCACGCGATGCAAGGCTAGGGTTTGGCTCGAAAGTGGGGAGGGTTTCCGTGGAGATTGATCTCGGCGACTTCTGTTGCACGCGATGCAATTGACGTCTCACGCTCTCCACCCCTCCCTCCTTTATATAGAGTTGGCCGCGGGACTAGTGGCCGATTAGGACTCTATTTTGAATCGGATCTCATCCGTATCTCATAGAGTTGGCCGCCCCACACGTCGTAAGCCCATAGGACTCTATCCGATCGGATCCCTATCCGATCGAGCCGTATCCGAGTCCAACTCGAATATCTATTCTATCCCCTTAAGCGTGCGACCCGTAGGTTCAGGTATACTCGGTTTCGGCTATAGTCTAACTTAGCCGATCGTCGGCTCGAGTCCAACTCACCGACTGTCAGCATGCGGCGCCTAGCGCACATATTGACACCATAGTATACAAGAATATAATATCGGCTCGAACCGTAATGTGTACACAAATCCCTTTGCCTCACGATACCAGTTAAGCTATAGGCAAGATGTGTGCCATCCCTTCAATAGCTTAACCATTCACTCAAACCGTATTGGATTATCGTCCGTTGATTGACTCCTCAATCAACTTAGCATGGCCATGCATTTCCATAATCCATTACCTCGAGGGCCCAGAGATATCTCTCCAAAGGAGGGGCAAATTCCATCTTGATCACTCACATCCCACTCCATGTTTCATAGCAAACCCGAAAACTACCTTTATAACTATCCGATTACGGAATAGCGTTTGGTAGTCCCAAAGTAGGCTACTACACATGTTGGAATCCATGGTGATCTCGGGTCTAAGGACTTTGTACCAACACTACCCGAGACCAACTAATGGCACATTAATTCTGTAGTGTCTCATGGTGGGTCTATCCAACAATGTGTTCTCTAACACATATGTCCATGTTTATTGATTTGATATCTCCATACCCATGATCTACGAGACATGATCATCAATCAATAAACATGCCGATCTTAGAATCATATTTGTTCCAACAATATGACATATGATCGAGGATCGTTTAGAAATAGATTCATACATATCGAGTCTCATAAATAAGTCACGTACTTATTGATCAATACAAGATGTCTATTTCATGGAACTGAATAACACTTTATTCATTTATACATAAACATTGACGTGATATCCAACATCTCCATGTTGCCTCTAGTGCATATCACTAACAATCTCCCACTTGCACTAGAGTCAATCATGTAAGTATCTAATACCCATTGCTCTTGTGTGCGCCTCATGCTTGGTGAGGGAGAGGTTTTGTCGGCGGATCGGCTATGTTGAGATCCGTGTGCACTTTGCATATCTTGACATCACCTCGTCCACAATCTCGCGGATGAGATGATATCACCGAAGTATGTGTTTGGACTTCGATGTGACCTCGGCTCCTTGGCTTGCGCAATGGCTCCACTATTGTCACAATAGAGAGACATTGGACCCGTCGTACTAGTCATCACACCAAGCTCGAAACGAATTTCTTGATCCAAACGCCTCCTTTGCGCTTCCGAAGCAGCAATGTACTCGGCCTCCGTTGTAGAATCGGCAACGGTATCCGCTTGGAACTCTTCCAGTGATCGCGCCTCCGTTCGGCGAACACGAACCCGATTGCGATCTATAATCATCTTTGTCCGTTTGGAAGCTAGCATCGGTGTAACCACTTACAACGAGCTCTTCTTCACCTCCATAGACTAGGAACATATCCTTAGTTCTTCTCAAGTACTTAAGGATATTCTTTACGGATCCAGTGACCTTCACTGGATCGGCGAGTATCTCGCTCGTAGCACTCAAAGCGTACGAGACATCCAGGCGTGTACAAAGCATGGCATACATGATGGATCCAATTGCCGAAGCATATGGAACCATACCCATCTTATTCCGCTCATCATGTGTCCGAGGACACCGATTCTTGCTAAGATTGATGTCATGTGACATAGGCAAGAAACCTTTCTTGGAATCATGCATGTTGAACCTTTTCAACACCTTGTCAATGTATGTCCTTTGGCTTAATCCAATTAGCCTCTTGGATCTATCTCTATAGATCCGAATGCCCAAATATATATGTTGCTCCCCTAAGTCTTTCATGGAAAAACTATTTTTCAATGAAGACTTGACGGATTCAAGCATAGGGATATCATTTCCAATCGTAATATGTCATCCACATATAAGATTAGAAATACAATTGCGCTCCCATCGACCTTTTTGTAAACACAGGCCTCTTCTTCATTTTTGATGAAACCAAACCCTTTGATTACTTCATCAAAACGAATATTCCAACTCCGAGATGCTTGCTTCAATCCATAAATGGATTTCGTAGCTTGCATATCTTTCAGCGATTCTGGATCGACAAAACCCCGAGGTTGTATCATGTATACATCCTCGCTTAGGTTTCCATTCGGAAAGCCGTTTTGACATCCATCGCCATATCTCATAATCGAAATATGCAGCAATCGCTAGCATAATCCGAATAGATTTAAGCATTGCGACGGGCGAGAAGGTTTCATCATAATCAACTCCTTGAATCTGTTTAAAACCTTTCGCCACCAATCGCGCCTTATAGATGTGAACATTTCCATCCATATCGGCCTTTTCTTAAAAACCCATTTACACTCAATGGTTTTGACACCATCGGTGGATCAACCAAGTTCCAAACTTGATTGTCGTACATGGATTCTATTTCGGATTTCATGGCTCCAAGCCACTTGTTGGAATCGGGTCCCACCATCGCTTCCTCATAGGTCTTAGGTTCATTGTTGTCCAACAACAATATATCACGTTGTTCCGCACTGTGTACTGTCGGGTGCACGACGTGATCTTTCGACCTCCGTGGGGCTGGTGTATCTACAACGGTGGCGCAACACTTTGCACCTTCGTTGTGGTTCGTGGTCGCCGAAACATTTTCTCGGTGTTTCTTGAACTTCTTCAAGATGCACCCTGCTCCCACTAACCCTTCTTGAAAGAAACTCTTTCTCTAAGAAGACACCGTGTCGGGCAACAAACACTTTGCCTTGTTCCCGATTATAAAAGTAATATCCCTTAGTTTCCTTAGGATATCCCACAAAGAAGCACTTGTCGATTTGGGTGTGAGCTTGTCGACGTAAACGTTTTACATAAGCTTCGCATCCCCATATTTTGAGAAAAGACAAACTAGGGGGTTGCCCTGTCCATATCTCATATGGTGTCTTTTCAACGACTTAGATGGAACTCTATTTAGTGTGAGCGCACTGTTTCAAGAGCATATCCCCGAAAGATAACGGAAGATCACTTTGGCTCATCATCGACCGCACCATGTCCAACAAGGTGCGATTTCTCCGTTCGGACACTTCGTTCCATTGTGGAGTTCTGGCGGAGTTAACGTGGAACAATTCCACAATCTTTCGGATGATTACCAAACTCTTGGCTCAAGTATTCCCCTCCACGATCCGATCGTAGAAACTTGATTGTTTTCCTAAATGATTCTCGTACTTCATTCGGAATTCTTTGAACGTTTCAAAGGATTCGGACTTATGCCTCATCAAGTAGATATAACCATATCTACTAAAGTCATCGGTAAAGGTAATGAAGTACCGATAACCACCTCGGCCGTCGAGCTCATTGGTCCACATACATCGATGTACGAGTGCCAACAAGTCACTTGCTCTTTCACCGTGTCCCGTGAAAGGTGCCTTTGTTATCTTACCAAGTAAACAAGACTCACATGTCTCAAATGATTCAAAATCAAAAGAGTGAAGCAATCCATCCTTATGGAGCTTCTCCATGCGTTTCTTATTTATATGGCCTAAGCGACAATGCCGGATAAACGTGGGGTTTATATCATTAGAGAGTTGTCTTTCCGTATTAATGTTATAGATGGGAGACGCTTCAAGATTCAAAACGTATAATCCATTCACCAATGGAGCATGAAAATAGAACATATCTCGAGATATATTGAACAACCATTGTTCATTGATCTAAAATCATATCCTTCGCTTGCAAACATGAAGCGGAAATAACGTTTTGACATAGTGTTGGAACACAATAACAATTATTCAATTCCAAAACTAATCCGAAGGTAGATGAAGTGGTATCGTGCCGACAAAGAATCGTAGCAACGCTTGCTCCATTGCCGACGCGCAGTTCACCTTGCCCCTTCTCAATCCTCTACTTCTTCTCATTCCCGCAACGATTTGCAAATATGAGCTACGATCCGGTATCAAATACCCAAGAGTCGAGGTGAAGTAGCAAGATTAATGTCGATAACATTAATACCGGCGAAGTCGTACTTTGCTTCTTCTTGATATCCTCCATGTACTTCTTGCAGTTCCTTTTCCAAAGTGGCTGTCTCCTTGCAGAGAAGCAAACGGCATCCGATGCCGCCGACCCTTCTTGCCCTTCTTTGCATTAGAGGCACTCGCGATCTCATCGGGAGTTAACTTTCTCTTGGTGCAAAGTTTCTTGACAGTGGTTTGCGCTTAGCCTTCGCATCATCATCACATGATGACCGTTTTTCTCGGATACTCTCCTCACTGTCTTTAGCATCCCATGCAATTCAGCCAAGGTCCTATCCATATTGTTCATGTGATAATTTAATATGAATGGCTCGAAGCTCGGAGGGAGCGACGGAGAATCACATCGTAGCCAACTCTTGGCTAAGGGAAAACCCAGCTTTTCCGGACTCTCAATGTAGCCAATCATCTTTATCACATGCGACCGACGGGATTCCCTCAACAAGCTCGCACGCAAACAAGGACTTTGAGGTGTTGAACCTCTCGGCCCGAGCTTGGTTCTCAAACATGCCACGCATCCCGAATAATAGTGTGAGCATCGTTGCTCTCATATTGCTTCGAAGCTCGGGGACATTGTAGCAAGCATGAGACTTATATCTAGGGCATCATTAGTGTGCTTCTCATAAGCCCTCCGTGCGGTTGCAAGTGGCATTAGTTGGCAAATCCTCGGGATAGGGTACTTCAAGAACGTACTCCTTACGCTCTTGCTTGAGAACAATTCTCAAGTTGCGATACCAATCCATAAAGTTTGTTCCATTTAATTTTTCCTTTTCGAGAATAGATCGCAAATTAAAGGTACTGGGTGTAGTATTAGCCGCCATTTATTCTACAATGAAAAAGCAAAGTTTAGCACAATGTTTATGCTATGTCTATTGTTAAACAATTTAACATTAGACTCCCATTACGTATTTTCCACCTTCCCTCTAGGTTACGTATTGGGTCAAGATCTACATGTTAATTAATTTTCTAGTGAGCTTTGGCATCACTGCTAGAAAATTAGTAACATCGGTAAGCAACACCTTGCTAATCACATCTCTATGTGACTCTTGTTGTTGGTGTGGCATCTCCATGCCCCGGCGCCAACCTATGCCCCAAGGCCCAAAACTGTTTTGATAGCCTTGTTAAGTAAACCAAATGCTCCCTGCATGTATATGTCGACATATACCCCTCGTGTTATGATAGAGAATGGCACTGCTTTGCGAGACCCACCATTGACGAGCATAACGGTGACGGGTGCAACATTTGGAAGGGCATCATTACTACTTAATTTTTAGAGGATGCTATCCTATCAAACAAACATATCACATATGAAATCAAGAAGAATAGCATATAATGAAATAGTATGGCCCCCTTCACATGGTGATCTCCATCTCCATGTCGGCGCCGAGGATCTCCATCTTCGGCACCATATTCCAAGTGTCGAATGCTTGATATCTTCAAACTAAGCTACTACTGTAGAAGCTCTAATTGAAGATTACATCGACTGCAGTCATGAAAGAATATTACAAGCATTGCACGTATGAAAGAATATTACGGGATTGCACATATGAAAGAATATTACATGCATCACATGCATCTCATACATCTCATACATACAATAGGGCCATACCATCTCAAAGCATTCTCTGCAAAAACAAGTTAGGCGTAGAAACGTTTTCTACCTATCGCGAGCTACGGCATCGAGACGACCTATAAGGGGTTAGCGGGCGGGGGGTCGAGGGGAAGCCGCCCCTCGCGGGCTTCGGGCAGCGCCGAACACCACACGAAATTCATAGATCCAATCTATGAAATCGCTTATGGAAACCATATCGGCATAATCATATTATGCCGTCCCGATACACTATCAAGGAGATGGTTTGCGTAGGCGCGAGGCAAGCAACAAAGTCGGACTACGAGATAGCTTCGGTATAATCACATTATACCGTTCCGATACACTATCAAGGAACGCTATCTCGAACTCCAACTCAAACCGAGTTATTTGGAAATTGCTTCGACGTAATCACATTACACCGTTCCGATACACTATCAAGGAACGCAATTACCATTAACTCTCCTCAACAGATCCCGTTAAACCGATTGATCTAATCAACCCGTGCGCAAAACTTGTTCCAGATCCAATCTAAAACCCGAACTAAGCAAGATTAGCTCGATACCACGAAGGGTCACGCGGAAGCTACGCTAGCCGAAAACAAAAATTTCTACCGCGCAAACCAGAACACTTGCAAGTAAGGGCCGATAGATCGTTACCGATTAGAGTAGAGTGCAGCGGAATAGCCAATCGGGGCAATCCGATCCGGAACAGTGTAGCCTATTCCCGGAGACGCCGATTCGCCAATCAGCCGATTCGAGTCGTCCGGCCGCGTTCTCACGCCTCGCTCCGATGCGCCCGACCGCAGCCGATCAAGAGCGCGCAACGTAGCAGCGCCTCTACCGGTATCCACACGTCCGGGGACGAACGCCGTACACCCGTGTGCTAGCACGCGATGCAAGGCTAGGGTTTGGCTCGAAAGTGGGGAGGGTTTCCGTGGAGATTGATCTCGGCGACTTCGTTGCACGCGATGCAATTGACGTCTCACGCTCTCCACCCCTCCCTCCTTTATATAGAGTTGGCCGACGGGACTAGTGGCCGATTAGGACTCTATTTTGAATCGGATCTCATCCGTATCTCATAGAGTTGGCCGCCCCACACGTCGTAAGCCCATAGGACTCTATCCGATCGGATCCCTATCCGATCGAGCCGTATCCGAGTCCAACTCGAATATCTATTCTATCCCCTTAAGCGTGCGACCCGTAGGTTCGGTATACTCGGTTTCGGCTATAGTCTAACTTAGCCGATCGTCGGCTCGAGTCCAACTCAGCCGACACTGTCAATAGCGGCGCCTAGCAAGCACATATTGACACCATAGTATACAAGAATATAATATCGGCTCGAACCTGTAATGTGTACACAAATCCCTTTGCCTCACGATACCGGTTAAGCTATAGGCAAGATGTGTGCCATCCCTTCAATAGCTTAACCATTCACTCGAACCGTATTGGATTATCCGTCCGTTGATTGACTCCTCAATCAACTTAGCATGGCCATGCATTTCCATAATCCATTACCTCGAGGGCCCGAGATATCTCTCCAAAGGAGGGGCAAATTCCATCTTGATCACTCACATCCCACTCCATGTTTCATAGCAAACCCGAAAACTACCTTTATAACTATCCAGATTACGGAATAGCGTTTGGTAGTCCCAAAGTAGGCTACTACACATGTTGGAATCCATGGTGATCTCAGGTCTAAGGACTTTGTACCAACACTACCGAGACCAACTAATGGCACATTAATTCCCGTAGTGTCTCATGGTGGGTCTATCCAACAATGTGTTCTCTAACACATATGTCCATGTTTATTGATTTGATATCTCCATACCCATGATCTACGAGACATGATCATCAATCAATAAACATGCCGATCTTAGAATCATATTTGTTCCAACAATATGACATATGATCAGGGATCGTTTAGAAATAGATTCATACATATCGAGTCTCATAAATAAGTCACGTACTTATTGATCAATACAAGATGTCTATTTCATGGAACTGAATAACACTTTATTCATTTATACATAAACATTGACGTGATATCCAACATCTCCATGTTGCCTCTAGTGCATATCACTAACACGTAGGACCTCGAGATACGGTTGAATCGAAAAAGAAGAATAAAAGAAGCAATCTCATAGACTGGACTAGGCTTGGATGTACCATCTGACCATAGGCTTAGGGGCTACACCTGGCAGGTGCACTTGGGTGGTGCACCTGCTGAAACTCAAGCAACAAGATTCTGGGGAACCTGCCGAATCCCTGCTGTGGCGCCTTTACGAACCTTGTAGAGACAACAGAGAAGACCTTAGATCCTAAGGATGGATGTCTCATTCCTCCTTAGGCTCGCGGGGGCTGCTGTGGGGGGTGTCTCCCCGGGGTAGCACTCGGACCAGAGTTGAAGTCAAGTTGGAGTCGGACTGCGAAGTCTTTGGGATAAGGTCGAGAGCCGACCTCTCTTAGGGGTCGGCCGCCCCGACCTCCCCCAGTCCGACCTCGGCACTCCTTTATCGACCTCGACTCCTCGACCCGACTTCCGGCCTCCTCCGGACAAAACTTCGCTTGCAAGGAGACGAGGAGGAGACAACCTAGAAGGAATGATGTCACCTGATAGCATAGTGCAGGTGGAATCTACATATGAGGGGCCCCAAGACAGGATAAGGCACAAGACGCCCACGACACACAGGGCATAGAGGACATCTCCATGTACCTTATTCAGATGTTGTTTGTACTCACCTTTTTAGATCTTTAGTCTTAGCTTTCTTGGTCCCCAAGTCCCTTGTAACTGCTCCCTTGAGCTATAAAATGGAGGGCATGACAGATTGAGGGGGGCCCGGGGCATCTGAGTTCATTTCATTCTCAGCTCTTTGCTTGTTCTTGGCCAGCTTGCTCTAAGCCCCAAGTAAATCTTGTTCATCATCCACCCCATCAAAGAACACCACACGCTGAACGTAGGCCTATTATCCTTCGGGAGGGCTGAACCAGTATAAATCTCATGTTTCTTGATCTTTGGCTCGTCTTTGTGACTCGAGTCGACCACCAGGTCCTGAGAGGAGGCGTATTCCCGACCATTCACTCGCCTTCTTGGGCACCCCCTTGGAGGACTGCCGACCTACCCGTCGACAAACAATGATGTCAGCCTCTGGGCTTTAATGTGCAATAAATAATTAAGGACTTTTCTCTTTATAGTAAAAACACAGTGAATCTTCTAAAATTCATAGAAAATTCATTTGAGCTCCGTGTCCATTTAAATTGCAATAAATTCATAAAAATGCCTAGAATCCATTAAAAATGGTTTTGCTTCCTATTTCAGTAGACTTATAGCTATTTTTCTTGTGTGTTTTGTTTGTCGCATATATTCTGGCAGTTCCGACGCTCCACTTTACATTGAAGTTTTTGCAGAGGTCCCAGCAACACCAGAGCAGGGCAAGTCATGCATTCTCATTAAACATATTGTAGCTAATTTTGCAAATGTCTCGCTTTCTATAAAATTCACATTATTTTATATTGTCATGTGGGATGGTTCATATTGTACTCGGCCATAGCTTTTTTACCCTATGTCATTGATAGCTTGGGAATTAATATGACTAGATGTTTGGCTTAGGAAGTGCTTAGCCATTCTTAGATCAACTAGCTCACTATGGGAATCTCACTAATACCCTATATCTTTGATTAATGTTGACAATAATGGACATGTACCACCATGGTAGTAATTTAACTAAAATATGCCTAATGATGGGCTGTGGGTGTATGGTTTTGATAGACACGCCCATGGCATTAAAGGACCGGTTCATGAGAAACCTTGGAAGAATTATCGTGCGTACCACAAGCCAGTATGGGCAATGGCTGGGCTTGTAGTATAGCTTTTTCCTTTCTGACGTACCCAGGCAAGGGTGAGCGTGATTGAGTTTGGATAGGCACTGCCTACCTTCGTTTTAATGGTAAGGGTGAAACCTGAAGTGTGGTGCGCTTGGTTAGGGAGGGTTATGCTAAGGGTCTTGTCATAGTTCCTTTCCAGTATGTTGTGGTGGCATGTCGGCGCATTAAAATGTGTTGTGGGGCTATGTATTGTGGGTACAGTTGTATACCTCTGATCAAAGTAAAACTATTCGAATAGTCGTGCCCACGATAATGGGCGATCAACCAACTTCATCATGATTAGTCTCATCATTAATAATTTTAACTTAGTGGAACTAACATAGTTCAGGTGGATGGTTGGGCCTGTTGCAACATGGTGTAGCGTTGGACAGTGATATTTAAAATTGCTTAATTACATTCAATAGTTTTTCCTTCTTTCAACTACTGTTGCATAACCGCTTTATGCAAAAGAACCCCTAGCCTCCCATAAAATTACTTGCATCATACCTCCTCTTGGTATGACTTGCTGAGTACAGTAGGTAGTACTCAATCATGTTCTATCTTCCCTCACCCTAGAGCTAGAATACTACTTGGATGGAGGTTACTCGGAGGAGTAGGCTTCGTTGCTACCGTCAAGAATGCTAGTGGAGTGGAGTCACCATGATGCAAGTGTCAAGTTATCTATGTTAGCTCGCTTTTATATTTCCGCTGCATATGTAAGACTTTCTATATGTTTTGTAAGATGTGGATTTGTATGTCAACTTTGTTGTTTGTGTCCCGTGGTTGATCCAGGATAGGGGTTTAATACATGTTAAGCTTGGATTTCTGGTTCATAAATTTATGGGCATGACAGATACTTGGTTCATGAATTTCTGGGCATGACAAATACTAGGGTTAAAACGCGTACATATCAAAAACCCTATCCTGACCACTATGACAATGTTCACTGGAGAAGATGGCCGGTGTACTTTAGAGCATATCAACCAATTTATGATACAATGTGGAGAAGCTAGTACTAGTAGTATTTCTAAACTTAGCCTTTTTCCTTAGTTTTTATCTAGTGCTGCATTTACTTGGTTTATTTTTCTTGCACTTAACTTTGTCCATGATTGGTCTCAATTAGAACAAAAAGTTTATGATTACTTCTTTAGCGGTGAGACCGAATTAAACTTGTTACGATTAACATCGGTTAAACAAAAGTATAATGAGTTATTTTCTGAATACATTAGAAGATTTAGTGATACAAGAAACCGATGTTATAGTTTAACAATTTTTGATAAGGACTTGGTAGATTTGGCTTATTCTGGTTTACATGAATATTTTAAAAGAAGCTAGATGGTCATACTTTCTTAGATGTAAGACAATTACTTCAAAAGTCTCTGGCTCAAGAAAGCCGAGTTAGAGAAGCAAAAATCTTACAGAAAGTTAGCTCTGATCATTCTCATGTTAATATAGTTGATCAACAAGAATCTTCGGACAATGAGACAATTGACGTATACATAGCCGAATGGGCTTGGAACTCCAACTCTAAACCATTTGTTTGCTCCTCTCTTAAGCCGGTTACTCGTAAGAATTAGCGAGAGGAAATAAAGTTCACGTGTGATGTGGCCAAATGCGATAAGATTTTTGACTACTTATTAGAAAAGAAGCAAATTAAATTATCACAAGGCCATGTCATACCACCATTTGGGGAATTAAAGCGGCAAGCATGTAAGTGGCACAACTTCTATTCTCATGCCACAAATGATTGTAATGTATTCCGTAGACAAATTCAATCGGCCATTGACAGAGGACAATTGACTTTTACAAAGATGCAAGTGGATGAGCTACCTTTCCCTATACACACTGTTGAATTGCAAGAGAAGGATATTCCCTATGGCAAGGAGAAGACCATATTGAAGACTTCAATACTTTGGGGGCAAGATGACAAGCCGGGAATTCCAAAAGATGACAAGCAACCTAGGAGATGGAGTTCACCTATCAACCAGCGGCAACTTACTTCTCCTTCTTCATGGTATTACCCTTAGTATGCGCCATGGAGTTTCAATGGTACGTGGATGGTTCATATTTATATATTGTATTATTACCCATTATGGGCATTGCCACAACGACTGATTTTAAATAATCAATCACGCTCATCTCATAGCCGATTGAGAGAAAAGAATAAGTCACAAAAGAATCAACGCAAAAAAGTGGTGAGACAAAGTGGAGGCCAAAGCAAAGCAAAATACAATCTGAACAAGAGGCGGCCTCTCGTGGAATTCTTACATCACCATTAAACACATAAGCCTTAGAGGCATTCATGGCTGTTAGTGGTGGATATCGCTCCTAAATGATTGTTATCAGCCAAATTTGGCAATATACTCAGAGTCAAAGAACAATTCGAGGCGGATTTGGCAGGAAAAAGAGTTGTTTCTAAATTTGACTGCGCAACTGTTGAAGCTGTATCGGCTGATATAGAGTTGGATTCGACCATCCGATATGGACAAGGCAACTGATATACTTACTTTCAGGTTCAAGTTGGGCTTGGATTGAGGTTTGAAACTATTGTCAAACAAAGATAGAGTCTATTGCAAGCAATTTTATCTATTAATTATGAATATTAATGAGTCGTATTCATTAGAGATATTTTGGTAAGAGTCCGTCTAAGGGACTTGCTCATATGTTTAAGTAACTTAGAAGTTGGAGTCGTGTCCGGCATGGAGAAGTTTCTATATTTGGGTATAAATAGACACCCAAGGTCTTGTAATAAAAAGAATGACAATTCAGTAAACACTTTCGGTGCATGACCACCTTAGTTTTCTAGGGCTTTTATCTCGACCATTTCGAGTTGGGTTGCATCAGCTTCGATCTCCGACAAGGGGTAAGGCTTTTCATGGCGGCTTGTATCGATGGGATTAGTGCTTGCATCGTTTCG
This sequence comes from Oryza australiensis, assembly GCA_019925245.2. Lineage (NCBI taxonomy): Eukaryota > Viridiplantae > Streptophyta > Magnoliopsida > Poales > Poaceae > Oryza > Oryza australiensis. The sequence goes on from JAIFGZ020000255.1 coordinate 310,046, forward strand.
ACACTCTAATCTAGCTTATGCATCTGCCTATTTATCAAATATCTTAATTAATCTAAATCAATAGCTTTGTTTACTTGTATTGACCATGCCTTCTCTAGGATTTTGCAGGTATCGATTAAACTATTCTATCAATTTGGATTATCTAAGGTATCTACCATCCTAAAATCAGTAGAAGGCTTGATTTTTTAGACTTTATGCTTCTTTTTATGCTTAGTGTTGCATCAATTAGGTTTGACCTACTAAGTCGTGCTTAGAATCATAGAAGCTAACATGCCTTGGATTACCAATAAGGATAGTATCGGGGTCTCAGTCGATCTTACTTGGTATAATTGTTTTGCTTTAAGTTGCAAGTTTTATTTTGCTTAATTAGTTATATCTATGATCTTATTTAACTTTATCAATCTTTTAAATCTACTAAGCTTGTTAACAGCCTTACACTGTCTCGGGTAGGTCTGATCTGTTGAGGTTATAACCTGCTTAGCGGATTTAATTAAGATTGATAGTCTTATATAAGGCTATATCGGAGTTTTAACTGATATGTTATCTAATCATCCAAGCTATTTCATCGGCTATGATATAAGCCCATATAATTATTAATTTGTCTGATCTTGGTTATAAGCAATTAATACTATCTCGGTTAGGTCCGATCTATCGTAATTGCTTGCAGCTAAGCAAAAGATAAATTAGAAATCACATGTTATTTACATCTATAGCCGATCATGATTGTTATTGGTCTAATCTTCAATATCTGTCCATTGGCTAGTTATTTATATCATATAATTACATAACAATTCACTTTAATAATCTCAATTTATGCTGCATTGGTTGGGTTCGACCTATATGATTGATTTTGTTAAGAAAAAGTTGTTTATACATCTAATCTAAATCTAGTTCATGAATAGTATCTTCTACCTTACAACCGATTCGACTCGATCGCATCGGCTAGGTCATCATGATATGACATCGGCTTATCGACCGATTGGCTATCGTCTTCTAACATTTACCATGTCTCGTTGGTTGCAGGATCAAATCAACTGGCATACGCGCATTTCCACCAACATTTTGGACTTGTACTGGAGCTAAGGAGAACTCTCAGGCTGCCGTATTTTTGCATCAACAATGATATCATGCTTAGTGCTTTTTGGCTCACAAGTTTGCCAAAAAGGCTGGGGCATATGTTGATAACCAAATTTGGCACTAGGGTCAAGTTATAGCAAGTTTAAGCCAAATTTGAAAAATACCAGAGCTTTCCCGCAGAGGCGGTCTGACCACCGTTATGTGGTCGGTCAGACCGAACAATACACTATGGTCAGACTATAGGTTTCCAGGTGGTCATACCTTGAGCACAAGTCTGAGTCCAATTTAGGTATTTCTCGTGTTTCCTTGTTTTAGACTGGGATTTCTCGAGTCCTAGTTTTTCTAAGTCTAATTGGATATAAAAAGACCCTGAGAAGCAAGTCCACCCGTCCTATAAATATAAGGGGACCAAAGCCGATTGAGACAACAACTAATTAATCGTCAAAATCAATTTATTACACAAATCCTCTGTATTCTATATTTGCCTCCTTGCTACCTATCCGAAAGTTTATTCTTCTCAAATTCCCCAATTCCCCAATTGCTCGTCATCTCTCGTCTCTACGGTGTTAGAAGATGTCCTAGCTGGCCTGCCAAGCCCAGTACAAACCGGTGCACATTCCCCCTAATGGGATCCCTCCCAGGTGTTCGTTCGGCGGCATCTACCCACTCACTATGATGACACATCTTCGGGTGCCGCCGTGGGTTGAACATAACATGCTCAAAGTATGGCGGCACGATTCTACGTCAACAAATAGTTCATGACATACTCAGATCTTAAGAAGCAACATATATAGGTGGTATTCAAATCTAGTCAGAGTCAGGGTCTCTATCAACAATACCTGACATTGAATCTTGTGACTCCACATCTGAATCATCAGTAGTTTTGCTGGACTGCATGAAGTGGGAAGAACCAGATTGTGGTGCTTCACCTCCAGTTACAGTTTTGCTCAATGGTGCACTAAAAGCTGATGTTTTGTTCTGAAGATGATCAACAAGGTCAGTGTGCCCTTCCTCGGAGACTGGGGCAGTTCCCTGTTGGTTGAGATCAGGTAGCAGTGTGCGGACTTGAGTCAAAGCAGCATTGGAACTAGAAGGATTATTCTTTGTTTTTAGATTAACCGTTTCTGTACTGGCCACGCGATTTCAATATTAGCCCAGACATTGGAACGTCTTGTATGGCCGCAGGAACTACAGCTAAATCTGTTTGTTGATGTTCTTCCACAGGGGTGCTTTGCTTTTCATCTTTCGCTGGAGAACCTGTTGGTTCACTGACCTTGGTAGATGTCAACCAATCATCATACAGGTCGTCATCCTCCAAAGTTTGAGACTGGTTTCCAGACAGTGAAAACGTGTATTTTTCAGTACCAAAAATTGCCTTTTCAGGTGCACCGTAGGTGAGTCCAGGACCTGAAGGAACTGCACTTTCTAGAGAAAGTGCTCGAGGATGTGTAGGACATCCAAAGCAGCAAAGCATGTGAACAAAATTCTGCAAGCTTAGTGCCTATCTCTAGCTTTCCTGTAATGATCAAATGATAGAAATTAACATATTACTGTTGCTACAATACTTAAATAAACAATTAATTTATTCTACACTTGATATATATAAGTTATCAACAAACTTAAATAAAATTGTAAATAAAATTCAAATCAGATCAACAAATCACCAGCATAAACATGTGATAAGAGATTGCAATCATTTACAAAATATCCTACAAATAACGTACACATGAGCTAACCAATTCAGTATCATGTGTTCAGACTAGTATTATGGGGATTGTTCATTTTGTCAGGACTAGCATTAAATTTCATGTGTTGCCCCAGAAATTATTTTCTTTGCAGTAAAAGAACCCTGGATATGATTATTGTAACAAGGATGATGGTTGCATTACCAATTAATTCATGATGAGTGTGATCTTCCCACTTAAACCATCATGGGCAATGTAGTTTCAACACTTCCAGTATCAGGCATGCTTTGGCCAGTTACTGCTGCCAAGCTTCAAATTTTTCACATATTTCACTCGAACTGAAAGCTTTATTCTTGGGTACCACCTATGGTTTAAACAATCAATACATGACATATATAATTCCCTGTACATTGAATTTACCATACAGTATGTTAACTTGTTACCGTTATGTTAACTAGTGGTTACAAATAAAATTTAATTGCAGATCAATATTTTTTTCATTTACAATTAGTAGTCTCCAAATGTGTCACATATCAAAGATAAAACTTTGTTCTCATGGATGTCTTACATATATTCAGAATAATATGAACAATAAAGACAGGGCTGTACTAAGAAATGTCGAAAGTACTTGGACAATGGTGAGGAAGTTGGCCATATCACATTAAGTAGTTCATCGTTTCAAGGGCTGCTAGTTTCACAGAGAGTGGAGTCAACATTCTAACATCAGCTGTAGTTTCAGGAGCAGTTGACATGGAAGAATTTTTCCTTTTCTTAGGGCTGATTGCTGCTTTGTCTGAACCGGAGACATGTAAATTTTGTGCATCTGTTTCTTGCTTCCTCTTCTTGGAATATTTTTTTGCTAATGATTCGTTTGTCGCTACTGTAGGTTTTGTGCTTAATGAAGTCAGATCTTGGCCAAAGCTGTCGTCCAGATCAGCAACTGAATTGCTTACTATGGCCTCAAGCAAGTGCATAGATATCCCTGATAACAATGGCGCAAGTTATTCAACAGTCGATGCAACTGGACATTTACTAACTAAACAATAAAAAATATGCATATAAAATTTACATGATTCTAATAGGGGCCTACTCCTAGTCGATTGGCTCAACTCTGATTATTTGGCCGATCGGCATATGTATATCTAATATTATATAGATTTTTATTTATTTGTATGTACTACTACTTGTATGTCATTGTTTTAGATGAAAGTGTGAGACTAGTCCTCATTCTAGGAACTAGAAAGAGTTTAGAGCAATTCAGATGATGTAGAGCTCTAGCAATTTGAGTCAAGTCTCCTCTGATATGTAATACATTTAGTAGCCGTCTTCATATGGTTTGACGAGCAGGACTTAGGCTGAAGTTGACTAGCACGCTGAGTCCCAGCAATTTCTACTTTGCTTTCTACTCAGAGGCTTTGGGTTTTATATTGTGTTTGCTATTTGACTTGATGGGGCAGCGATGAGGTTGGATGGTTACTGTTTTATTTGGATTTTATTGAGATCACATTCAACTAAATATTTCGCATTGTCATTTCAATTAATAAATATAATTTTGTCAGAGGCGACCCATACCTCATTATAATCGCAAGATGATGTAAATCACTTCAATTCATCTAACAAGCATAACGAGACATCCGACATCCCGAGAGAAGGATATTGGAGGCATTGCTGGGCCTTTAGCCTGCCAGTCAACTTCAGCCTGAGATGTGCCCGTCAAACCACACGAAGACTGCGACCAGATGTGTTACACATTCAAGAGACTTGACAAAATGGCTAAAGATCTACAACATCTCAAATAACCTTAACTCTTACTCATGTGAATCTAGTTCTCAGGATGTGCACTAGATCCACACTTTCATCTCAAGCATGAATATACATAGCAAATACATGTAAGATGCGAGTAACTTAACTAATTACCTCTACTTAATAATTACATAGGCCGACCGGCCAAATAGATACAATTAAACCAGAGGACATCGAAAACTTGACTACCCATTTCACAAGCACACCGACTAGTGGTTTACCTCGTTAAGTTCAATCCTAGAAGAAGGAGACGATTACCCGCATCACTCAAAAGACTAAGTTTAGAACCTGCAAGCAAAATGAATATTCCAGTAGCAAGAGTCAGTACATTAAACAAGTTAATGTACTGGCAAGCACAGTCAAACCTAACGTACTACATGTAGGCAATATATTCAAAGCAAGGCTTTATATGTAGTTCTATTTCAGCATAAAGCAAATATTATTTCACAATTTGTTTACAAAGGAGTTGACAATTCAATTAACAAAAACAAATTTTAAGTTTCATCATTTATTACATTATGGTTCCATCATAATCAATATCTTGTCATCCTTCATGACAACAAGTCATAGTATATCACCATACACACACAACTGAACATAATTTGTCACTTTCAAAACAAGTCACATGTCCTCATTTTTTGTAAATATAGAGTATATACTCATGACACTTCACCAAAACGCTCTTGACCGTGAGCATAGCTAATCGATTAGTTTTTAAAACTCTGTAGAGTTTGTACAGCTTTACCCACATGATATGAACACTCTAGTATATTTTGAGTTTGCAAGACTCTATCACACTCTTCATGTTGAGTGCGATCTAGAGGTCATAACGAAGCATTTACACTACTTATCCCCTAGCCTTGCACCAGCACAATACATATTTCCTCCATCCTAGGTCATGCTGGAATGTGACCTAGAACCGTTAAGTGGTGAGCCCACGCCTTAAGTTAACGCCGTGGTGGCGGACACAACAGGAACCCACCCACGTGGCACAATATCGTTGTATTGGATAGACTTAGTCGCCTAACCTACCCATCGGGTAAATAGGAAGTTCCTCTGGGTTATCCGAACCCATACTCACCGCGCCTACCATAATGCAAGCCTAGGTGCTAAGTAGATTATTCAGCTTAGGTCATCTCATACTAACACATGTGGATGTACGAATAACTTTAAGTTGGTGACACAAGTTCGGTCCTTATGGACTTGGGCAAACACTCCCCCTATCGGCGTACAAATACATCAATTGCATGTCATTTGCCGCCTAAGTCAAAATCACATTTTTACCCATTTTGGTTCGCAAATACTCATTCATTCAAACCCATCTCAGCAAGGGCACACTTTTAACAAAAACTCACATATTTAATATAGATGGAACGAGTATTGGTAAAACTCTAAGTAAGGCTAAGCAATTGGTTGCATAAATCATGTATAAACCCATTCGAGCACAAAGAGTGTACTCTAACCAATTCTAGGGGTACAATCAGCGAGGAATTCAATTAATTAAAGGAGGAAATGCAGCAAATTAGGTTATAACTACCATAATCAATTTTTAAATATCGATTAGCCTAAGTTCACATGCAACTTTGCAAACAAATATTTTCATCCCTCAAAACATGGGATTCAATGTGTTCAAAGGAAAGGAGGGGAAGAACTTGCTTTGATCCGGAGGAAGGTTAGCACCTAATTCAGCCCTTTTTTGTTTGTGCAATTATCTAAATAAAATGCACGGTATGCAATTAAACACCGAAAATAGGTGAAAATCCAAAATACTCTAAAATGCATAATTTTTGTATATCGAGTAGGTACTGATCTAAAGTGAATTTAGATGAAAGAACTTCTAGTTTATCTTATTCCATTTAGGAGTTATGTATTTTAGAAGTTTACTCGGTATAGGATGTTATGTCATTAGGTAGTGTTCTAAAGTAGTTTTGCAAAGTGATCATCATTAGGCTTAATATCTCAGGAGTGTAGAGGGGTGTTTTCTAAGACTAACATATTTGGTTTCATAATTTTTAGAGCTACCAAGAGTTTCTTATGTATTTTACAAGTTATATTGGGTTCTAGGCATATAGTCTTAGGTGTACATGGCTTTGGAGATTTAGGTCCAGAACATTGGTTCTTGTTTTATTTAGGTGAATGAAAAGATAAATTTTTGGTTGGCTAAACCATCTTTAGTCCATAAGCCCATGGTCCTCAATTTACAAACTAGGGTGCCAATTTATTGTATTATTTCCTAGAGCTTATTTCATAAACTAAATGCATCAAGTTCTCTAGTAATTGATGATGAGCCTAAGGCTCCTCCTGTTTACCAAGTTTTAATCAGATTTATTCTGGAGCTAAGGTGCATGTATATATTCATACCTATATATATATATATATATATTACTTAACTACTACTATTAGCACCTAGGTTATCTCTGTAATGTTTACTATCATATTTGCTAAATGAGTGGCTATGTTTTATTTTATCTAGTGGAAGTTCATTAGCTGCTGGTCATTATTTTTGCTAAATGAGTGGCTATGTTTTATTTTACCTAGTGGAAGTTCATTAGTTGCTGGTCATGTAGAAACTTGGTTCACTTAAAAAGGATTAAAAATGGATTTTTTACAAATTTTACAAGTTGAGGGGTGCCCTAGGTTGTTTATTGTTTATATAAATATTTAAGAGGTTTTGCTACACAGTAAGCACATATTTTTATTTTATACTTTGAAATTATGTGTTTCAATGATTCTACAGAACTTGAGTTTACTCAAAAGGAGTTAAGATTAATTTTAGATAAATCTCTAAAGTTCAGTTCTTCCAATTCACATCCTTTCTGATATTAATAGTATTAGTGGCATTTGCCACAAGGTAACTGTATATTTTTATTTTTTCCTAAATAAAGGATGCAAATTGGTGGATCTGTAGTATTTGAGTTCATCCAAAAATATGTTAAGTTGAATTTTCTATGGATTTTATAAGTTTGTACAAGTGTTATGTGTGATTCTCTTTATTTAAAATTTAGAGATGAAATTTGCACTGTGAGTGCCAAGTTTTATATTTCTAAATTAAAGTTCATCATTTGGTGAGTTCACATAAATTTGTTTCATCCAAAAATGAGTTATATTGGATTTTATATGGATTTAACAAGTGTGTCGATTTTTCTCGTTGAAAAATAAATTTGTTTTAGTTATTACCCTTTTATATTTCGGATGAAAAATTCATGGGGTCCACGGGTCAGTCTCTGGCTATTTTGCAATGAATCCCCTGAAATTTTAGAAATGGAACCCGAGATCCCTCGCACGTGTTGTTTCCAATTCCATTAAGAGTCCTCAAGGTTTAGTGCATTTACAAATAGATCCATGACCCCACTTGTAAGTCTAACATGTTTTGCATTTACAACCGTGGAAGATTTAAACTCTCTTTAATCAAGATTCTTAGTGCCTAATGACGTGGAGCTCGCTTGTCAGTGAGGCTGGGTATGAGGTGAGGCAGAGCCCGGCGGCCGGAGCTCTTTCCTGTCCTCACCGGCGGCGAACGATGGCGTTTCAGAGGGGGCGACTATAAGAGAAAAGATGAAGTGGCTTATTGCAAACCCGTTGGTGGTGGTTTTGTGTGCAGTGGTGGCTGGGATCATGCCGGCGGCGAGCACAGGCGGCGATGCGGCTCAGCATGTCGATGCATGTCGGGTTTCGGTTTGGTTTAGTACAAACTAGTGCATGTAAGAGTAGCTACAAGGTAATAGGAGATTTACCAAACCGTTATAGAAAGGAAGCGATGCTTGGTCGATGATGACGGTGTGTAGATGGGCTTGGCGGCAACGGGGAGCTCTGGGATGAACGGTGATGGCTCGATCTACTTGAAGAGCGGCCATGAATGCATGTTCAAGATGATGATTAGGTCCCAGGGATGGTGCATGTGCAAGGAATTTGACAATGGCTCACCGGAGAGGGAGGATTCGTCGGTGGCGATGGGCGGCCGGAGTTTGGGAAGAAAAAGGGGAGCTCTTTCCTTGGTGCACTTCATAGCGATTCCTTTGAGTTACACCATAATTGTCAGGCACTGGAAAACATGTTGGCGAGAGGGTTTGGCCAATGGCTCACCGTGGAAGGCTGTTGACGAGCGGGTGCGTTGCGGCGGTGCTTGGCACGTGCTCCGGAGCTCCTGTGGGCACGACGACGTTCCCGTTGCAATGATGCACAAAAGGTGATGGGGTCAAAAGATAAAATGCTCGGCATCAAGAGGAGATGATGGACCGCTAAAAATAAAGGACAACCGCAGCTTAACTAGCAACGGCGACGGTCGTTGGCTTCCTAGCCGAAATGAAAATGGATGGAAATGGAGGCACCAGTGCTCTTCTCTCTTGGTTTGCTCAGCCCTGTGATGATGTGTGAGGCTTGGCGATACGGCTGGGAAGGTTTGAGGGTAGGAGGAGAAGTTTTGTGGCACTGACACGTCGAGTACACGCGTCGTCGGCATCTAGAGCGCGGTCGGCTCGCGTGTCCTCGCATTCCCGGTCAGCTGGAGGTTTGGCACAGAGCGAGGGTTAGCCTCTGAGGCTGTCCAGTGGGTCCATGCCATGGTGCACTAGGGGGGAATGAGAGGGATGGGTACAAGAGTGAGCACATTTAGTTTTTGGTTGAATTTTTTTCGAATTTCTCTTCACCTCTAACTTTACAGCCTCATAACTTGTTGTGTGGGTTTGGCAAATTGTTGAAAATTTTTCTGGGTGTAGGGGAGCAAACATAGAGTCCATTTTCCTTGGTTTCACTCAAGAACCTTCTGTGGTTTGGCACAGAAATTCAGCAAAGATAGGGTATTTTGAATCTTGTTGGAATTTTTAGGGAGAAAAATTCTAGAAAAATTATATTTAATCATGGGATTTAACCTAGTATTTAAGTAAATTATTTCACATATATACTTTTGTTCATTTTATTTCACTTTTGGGTGATTTATGGTTTTAGCCGATTAAAAATCATAACTAGCCTACTATTGGGCTGTTTTGTCTAATTTGTTTGGGGCATCAAACCTAATTTTTAAATTACAGAAAAATCACGTTAAGTTATGCATAATGTTTGGCACATACATGAATTTTTCCATGATTTTATCTAGTGTGGATTATTTTAGAAAATTAGGGTAATTTTTTCTATGTATAGTTGCTCCCACTTTGTGGTTTCACCAAATATGGTTGCAGAGGTTATATTGAATTTTGTCTTGAGCTGAGGAAATGATCTTTGAATTAAATTGTGTGCTCACATATTATCATCCAGGGTTAGTTATAGGCTCGTTTTGTAAATTTAAATCTTTTAGGCTATGTTTATGAGACCAATAATGAAATGCAATTTTTCAAAATTCAAAGGCACAAAGGATACATGGTCAAAAAATGTTTTACGCTTACGCATGCATTTATGTTTGATAGTATGTTCTAGGTTAGGAATGGAAAAGTTTTAATTTGTTCTCAAATTTTAGTCATGCAATAGGTTGAAATACCTCACCTAAGTTAGAAATGAAATTTTTTGGTTCACAAGAATTGTTCGATTCTAGATTTTGGGTATGTGACAAATTTATATCCCGGGTGTCCTTCACAATTGTTGGCCAGTACAATCCACGCTGCCAGATCTTTGCCTGCATGCTGAATGCACCATAGTGGCCTCCATATGGTGTTGCATGGCATTTTTCTATGATCTGGGTGCCTTCAGTTGTCGGTACACACCTCCTGCACAGACTTGGTATAGGTATGACTCATCCCACAAGCATTGTCTACTCTCTTAGATGAGTCTCCTTTTGTTTTCCCTTGGTGGTACATATCCTGCGACCATGAAGTTCACAATATTTGCATACCAGGGGTTAGAGTTTGTTACCTTTAGCATCCTATCATCCAGTAGGAAATCATTTATCGGCAGCTCTTGCATGTTAGTGATTTGTATACGTGACAAACAATCTGCTACATAATTTTCTACCCCCTTTTTATCTTTAATTTCAAGATCAATTCTTGGAGTAGAAGAACCCATCTAATAAGTCGAGGTTTTGAATCTTTCTTAGTGAGCAGGTATTTTAGTGCAGCATGATCAGTCTAAATAATAACCTTAGCTCCTACTAAGTAAGATCTAAACTTGTCAATAGCAAAAACAATGGCTAGGAGCACTTTTTCAGTTGTGGCATAATTTAGTTGAGCTCCTGTCAATGTTTTACTAGCATATGTAATAGCATGGTGTTTCTTATCTTTAGTTTGGCCAAGAACAACCCCTACAACATAATCACTAGCATCGCACATGATTTCAAATGGCGGCGACCAATCTAGGGATTGAATGATTGGTGTGGAAATGAGTGCTTCTTTTAGGACGTTAAAAGATTTTAAGCACTCATCATCAAAGTTAAAGGGAGCATCTTTGGTTAACAGGCAAGTTATGGGTCTAGCAACTAAAGAGAAATCTTTAATGAACCGATGGTAGAACCCTGCATGACCCAAGAAGCTACGGACTCTTTTAACAGTGGTAAGAGATGGAAGATATTGAATTATTTCAATGATTGCTCTATCCACCTCTACTCACCTTTTAGAGACTCGATGTCTTATGACTATACCTTCCAGGACCATGAAGTGGCACTTTTCCCAATTAAATACCAAGTTTTTTCTTGACATCGTTGCAAGACCTTGTCCAAGTTTTCGAGATAGTGATCAAAAATTTTTCCACAGATGGAGAAGTCATCCATGAAAACTTCCATGATTTCCTCAATTATGTCGAAGAAGATAGACATCATGCACCGTTGGAATGACATGGGTGTGCGACATCCATTAGTAAGCATACATTCCGTATGGACGCATGAACATGGCCTTACTTTGATCATTGGGATGGATAGGAATTTGATGATAACTAGAATAGCCATCAAGATACAAAAGGAATGATTTGTAAGCCGCTCTAACATCTCATTAATAGCCTTATTGAGTTTTCTATAGTCTATGCACATTCTCCATCCTGTGACGGTCTATTGTAGGATTAACTTGTTTTTAGAGTTTTCAACGACCATCATGGCTCCCTTCTTAGGCACAACCTGGACTGGGTTGACCCCCTCGCTATAAGGACAGCCTCGACATCATGGTGCCGTATTGGCGCTCTGCGAAGAATCCCATAACCTTCGATGATAGGACTAGATGGGCTTCGGAAGGTTTTGTCTGTGGGTGTCAACGGTTCGTCCCCTAAGCATGTTAATGCGAAGTTTGTGGACATAATGTTCACATCGACAGTGGGATTATAAAGAGTTTTCACCATGGCCTCTCTCATGAGACATGGAATAGTTAAGGATGGGGAGCTAATATGAATTTTTTCAGAAGACAGCTCCACCTCCCTTAACCACTCATCACTCATGATGGTAGTTAATTCCTACACCGTTTTCTTGAGTAAATTTTCCTCCGGTAGCTAGGGGGACTACACGAGACCGGTGGTCTCTTTTGACATGAATAGTTTGAGGTGTTTCCATAATCTTAAAAAGATCACCCTCAAACTAGAATGGAAATTCTAAAAGCTGAATTTCTTCTTCATCCGGTTTTCGAGGTTTGGGTGAGCGCTCAATGATCGAATCTTGGGATGCAGAGGGTATAAGCTTCGATTTGACGGTTGAGGACTCCTCATGAGTATGCTCAATTTCCTGGACGGTTTTGCAACGGGCGAAAGAGGTATTGTCCAAGATACGATATGAGGGTTCCCTTCCTTTTAATGTTGTTTTGTGTGCGAACGAACCTCCGGCAGTAGTATCGAGTACATGCCAGACTCTTTGTCTAAACCCAAGCAGAAGTGTTTTAGCAACACATGATCGGTTAAAGACAAGTCTAGGCCAGCATTAACAAAGAGAACCGAGCCCAAGTTGCACCGATGGATTCCTTTTCATTCTGTTGGAATCTGAGCACCTCCATACGTAGGGAGACTACACGGGTTAACGGGAAGAAAGCAAGGTGGAACCTGCTTTTTAGTTCCTCCCATTCACCGTGCATCTTTCTAACAATATGGGTGTACCATTGCTTCGCCCCCTCTGTAAGGGAGAAGGGAAACAATTTCCATTTTAAGATTTCTTGTGTCATTCCCGCGATTGTCAGGCATGAACATAATTGCTCAAACTCTCGAGATGATGGTAGGGATTTTTGCTATCGCGCCTAGAGAAGGATTGGTCCCAAATCATGGCTATAAAGCCATAATGGAGTTAATAGCCAAATGAAAGAATTGGTTTTTAAGAAAGAGGTGGCTCATAGAATTTTTCCCTTTGGACCAGAAAGGTTTTGAATAGATTAATACTCCATGGTAAGTAAGAAGAGGAAGGAATAAATCAAGAGAAAAGATACGAGAATGAACCAAGTTCGAAGATGATATATCAACCATTCCCCGGTAACGGCGCAAAACATGAATGTTGGTATTTGATATGGTCAACGATAAATCCGCAAGCACATGGATACCACCGCAGCACTTCACCTCAAAGTATTCCAAGGGTACCGAATCATAGGAAACGTGTGTGTATAGTTTAGAAACAAAGTTCAACCAAAGACAACAACTAATGGTAGACTTAGGATAGAGAGGATTCATGTGGATTAATTAACTAAACTTAAGTTAAGGTAAAACTCTATCGATTGCTTTGGGCGTTGGCTCTGACCTGGTCTGCCAAGCTAAGTTTGGCCTGTATTTTTATGATGTATCCGAACATGGAGGGATACAAAGGATGGACAGGGTTGGCACCACCTGCCAAACAAAGGTAACCGCTAACCTAAACACCACATCTAAACTATTGATTACTACTCTAGCCTCGCGCAGAAACTTCCTTCTTTATCCAGAGTTCTTGTACTAGAGCACTTAATATAAATACCAAAAGACGAACCCGCAATGATGATAATATATCTTACTTAAGAAAGTAAATTAAATACTAAAAGGTAATCTCGAACACTTACTTTTATTAAAAGAAGCATTCACCGAGGTACAAGCGAGAAGAGAGCGTCGACAACTCCGGCACTCCTTTGGAACTTCCTCTCACTCTCTACCTATTTTCTCAACACTACTAAAGTGTAGCCTAAAGTACGAAAGTGAGCCTAAAGTATGAAAGTGAGTTGTACTCCACTTTGTTTTGTGTCTTGGGAGTGCAATGGAATTCTCCTTTTATAGGGTCATATAGCGGTTGGAATGGCGGTTGTGGAGGTTGGTTCACTCACAACCGCCATCACCATCAAATGAGGTGTTGTCACGTGCAAGGCGGTGGCCGGGGGCACCAACGTTGGTTTAGCCAAACCAGGCAAACTGCCTCTAGCCACCGTCTTTCTTTTGTTTATGACAGGAGGGCCCCTATGGCGGTGCACTATGGATTAGCTCAATTTTAGTTGGTTTGAGCTGACATATGGACCCTCCAATCCTTGTGCTCACATATGATATCACATATCATTGGTCGGAGGTACATTTCGTCGCATGGCGGGTGTATTTTCTACCAAAATAATCTGCATATAAATATTTATCAATACTCGTGGAAATGGTTAGTAATAAACCCATACCACTAAGTTTGATATTTTATTTTATATTCTTTTATGCAAGAGTTAACGGTTAAAGTTGGTACTTAACGATCATTAGCAGAACCCTCTCTAGCTCTACAATGGAAGAAACTTAACATCTTGTACACATAGCAGCAAGGGATCTAGATAAAAACATAGGAGTAAGGTGTTACGCTTTCGAGCAACCCGAACCTATATAATCTGCCTGCCTCCCTCTAATTCTCATGTAAAAGAACTTGTTCTCGCACACCTGAATGTTAGCCGAATCTAAAATGAGGGGTATCGCTCCTATCTGCTATTGGAGCTTGGAGCTCAAGCTCCAATAGCAGGAAACGCTTATTTACAGCCCCCCTCTAGATGACATCAACGATCCTCAGTGCACTCATATTGGTGTAAGAGCTTTTCAAGCTCTCCAAATTGATCTTTCACATGGCACTATAATATAAGTTGTCAATCTTTTTTTGATTTTTTTCATGAATAAGAAAAGAATTAGTCCAAGTGCATTGAAGTTATAAAAATGATTACCCAGCTAAATTCTTTTCATATCATACTTTTATGATCACCGAAAATCATATTTTCATTGCAAGACCCATATATAGTTCACCCAGAAAGGGAAGATAAAAAAATATTCAACACATTTGTCATCTCAAAGGCCTTATAGTAATTTAGTTGCTAGAATAGTTACATATCAACCTTAATGATGATAATGACACATTTAGGTGGAACCTTCATCAGAATGGTGTATTTTTTTGATCAATGTACTCCGCATTAATTTTAATTGGGCATGTGGAAATGGATAAATTGTTGTGGAAATTAAAGATGCCTATCAAAACAAAGATTTTTATGTGGTATTTGCTTAAAGGGGTAGTGTTAGCCCAAGATAATTTAGCAAAGAGGAATTGGAATGGTACTAGAAAGTGTTGTTTTTGTTTGCATGACGAGACTATTCAACATCTATTCTTTGAATGCCATGTTGCTAAATTTCTTTGGAGAATCATCTTTATTTCCTTTGGGTTGCAAAAATCGCATACTTTTTCTCAGATATTTGGGAATTGTCTAGTAGGCTTGAATTCAAAAACCAAAAAAATTATTTTGATAGGAGCATCTGTCTTATGTTGCGCTCTATGGCTTAGTAGGAATGATATGGTTTTTGACAAGACTCCAATTAAATCTTATATGCAGGTATTATTTAGATTAACTTACTGACTTCGGTTATGGGGCCAACTTCAAAGGTGTGAAAAGGACATGGAAGTCATAGGTGTTGCATGCCATAATTTAGAGTAAATAGTCATGTAGTTTTTCCTCAACTTAGGATGGAGAGATTTAGCCAAAGACTTAACTTTGAATAAGTTGTTGTTATTGTCTTTGGTCGGTGTAGTTGTGTCATCTTTTTATCTACCTTTGTTTATTTCTATCACGCTTGGGCTTCAAGGAAAAAACTTTTGTAATAAGTAGTCGTAGCTTCAGTTGAGCAAAGGTCGGGTTTAATATCCATTATCTAAAAAATACATGAATTACAAGAGTGGTTATCTAAGAGAGGATAAGATTTCATGTGGACCATAAGTTCCCATGTATGTAAAAATCGCTCCCTCGAGAATAGTCCGAGAACTACACGCGAAAATCAATTTTAACATGCAAACATCTTAATGGGACCGCATGCAAAATAAGCCATTTTTACATGCGGGCTTGTTAAGATACCCACATGCGAAAATAACCCCCAATCCCCACTCTTTTTTCTCCCTTCTCCTTTTCTTTCATCCCTCCCGTCCCCATCTCTCCCTTTTCTATCCTCAATCCTTTTCTTACTTCTCTCCCACTCCCTCTCCTCCCGACAGGTTTCTCCCACGCTTCTCTCGATGAGGCGACGGCGGGAGGCGGCGAGCTCGGGCAAGAGTGGAGGGCTCGGCTGAGGACGGTGGGCTCGGATGAGAGGGATCCTACTTGGCGCTGGTGACGAAAGGGGCGGATCCGGCCTTCTCCCCATCCCTTACGGATCCCGTCACCGCTCCACCCCAACGCACCAAGATCCATCGACCGCGGTGATGGGAGGGGCAAATCCGTCACCCCTTCCCCTTCCACGCAAATCCCGTCGCCTCACCCCCGCGCGTGAGGATCCGCTGGCGGCTTCAAGCGATAACGATGAGGACGACAACAGTGACGATGACTTTTGATTATAGGGTTAGAATTATGGATTTTTGGATCTAGGGTTAGGGTTAGGGTTTTTGGTTTTTGGAATTTTTACTCTTTTTGTCAAATTATTTTTGCAGTCGGACATCTTAAGCGCTCGTATGTAAAAATTGTATTTTTTGCATGTAGTTGTTCTACCCGCATGAAAAATACCGATTTTTCATAGACACCTGGGTGTAGGTGGGCCATCCACCGCCTATGAAAATTTTTGACCGCATGGAGATATTTTTTTATAGTGATAGTAGCGTTCATAACAAAAGAAACATGCCATGAAATTCCTTTAGAACTTTTTCTGACATTTTATATTTCTTTTATTTTTAAAATAATCAAACATGAGTTCAATCCTTTAAGGAAAAAGTCCATGCGACAAAGGTATAGTGCAAGTTTTTTCCATTCACGTCAAATTTCAATGACTACTGGAGAGATGATCTTTGCTCCACTAGCCAAAATCCACAATAGTCCCGGTTGCAATAGGAACCGAGACTAAAAAAAGTTTTTAGTCCCGGTTACAAAAGGCAACGGCTCTCTAGGATCTTTAGTCCCGGTTTGTGTCACCAACCGGTACTAAAGATCATTTTGATCTGTAGTGCTGGCTGATAACACCAACCAGGACTAAAGTGAAGGTATTTTTTATACTTTTTCTTCCTCCTCTAGCTCGAGCCAGTGTCTTCAAAGGTTTGCTCTAGAAGGGATGTGTCAAAATTTTTTGTGAAATTGTTTTGGTAATAATACACAAATATTTGCTATGTACAAGGTTAGCAACTTCATCCTCTTATGATCTATGCTTAGCATATTTCTTTTTATGGTCTATACATTTTTATCTCTAGATATGTTAAGGAAAATGAAGAGAGAGAAAATTTGTTTGGGAAAATTATTTTACTAAGCACATTACATTTGTTTGAGAAAATTGTTTGGGAAAATAAATAGAGAAAAGTATGCTTAGCATATTACATTTGTAGGTATATTTTACATACACTTTTATCTCTAAAAATATTTTGGAAAATGATGAGAGAGAAAGTTTTGGACAAAAAATATTATAAAATAGATGTCAAAGGAAAAATATAGAAAATTTGATAGTAGATTAGAAAACTAAGGTAATTTAAAGATTGTTAAAATAGTTAGAAATAAGTACACTATGTACATTAAAAATATGTTTACAACTTTAAAAGAACTTTTAAAAATAATTCTAAATTTTTTAAGTACAACACATTACGTGTTGGATTATTATATAATTATTGTTTGATTATATATATAATTATTGTAATATTATTTAATTTGTTTGACTTTCGTGGATTTTTCTTATGATTTTTGTGCATTTCATGTAGATGGATCGGCAATGGATGTACACCGTGGACCGACGGTCGACAGAGTTTATTCAAGGTGTGCATTATTTTTTGAGTGTAACCAATGCCAACAAGCATAAGGGCTTTATACCTTGTCCATGCAAAAAGTGCAAAAACGAGAAGGAGTATTCTACATCAAGAATTATTCATACCCACTTATTTCGGTCGGGATTCATGCCTCACAACAATTGCTAGACATCGCATGGACAGGTAGGGGTTGCAATGAAACAAGATGAAGAAAAAGATGACAACATTCCGGACTGTGGTCAATACGGTGGGTTTGAAGAGAATACAACAGGGGAGGTGGATGGGGATGTTGAAGAAAACGACGATGCCGATGATATTGGTCAGATGTTGCACGACGTACAGGAGGACTGCGAAGGTAAAAAGGAGGTGCAGAAATTGGAGCGTATGTTGGCGGACCACAAAACGTCCTTGTACCTAGGTTGTGAACAGGGGCACAAAGAGTTGGGTACCACGCTGGAATTCTTGCAATGGAAGGCCAAAACGGTGTCAGTGACAAGGCATTTGGCAAGTTACTAAAACTCGTGAAGAACATTCTTCCAGAGGGAAACGAATTGCCGGAATCAACATACGAAGCTAAGAAGTTAGTCTGCCCTCTAGGACTAGAGGTACAGAAGATACATGCATGTCCTAACTATTGTATCCTCTATCGCGGTGAGGAGTACGAGAACCTAGAAGCATGTCTAATTTAGTAAAGCACTTTGATACAAGATCGCACGAGATGATCCATGAAAAGTTGAGGACGGCCTTCAAACAAAAGAGTTCCTACTAAGGTGATGTGGTATTTTCCTATAATACCACGGCTAAAGCGTCTGTTCAGGACAAAGAGCATGCAAGGATGATGTGTTGGCACGCAGAAGAAAGCCAACAAGACGACATACTGACACATCCCGCCGATGGGTCACAGTGGCAAAACATCGACATAACATTTAAAGACTTTGGTGAGGATGCAAGAAACATAAGGTTCGGCTTAAGTATGGACGACATGAATCCTTTTGGAGAGATGAGTAGCGGCCACAACACTTGGCCTGTAACAATGTTTATCTACAACCTCCCGCCTTGGCTATGCATGAAGCATAAGTACATTCAGATGCCGATTATTATTCAATGCCCAAAGCAACCTGGTAATGACATCGATGTGTACCTGAGACCGCTGATCGAAGATCTGAAACTGTTGTGGAAGAAAGAAGGTCTCCCCGTGTGGGATGAGGATAAACAAGAGCAGTTTAACCTACGAGTGTTGCTGTTCATTACCATCAACGATTGGCCTGCATTTGGCAACCTATCCGGACAGTCAAACAAGGGGTACAACGCTTGCACCCACTGTATGGATGAGATCGACTGTACGTACCTGAAACACTGTAAGAATGTAGTGTCCAGAGAAAAGGCAAACATTTTGAACAAAAGGCAGACCATCATACTAAGCCAAAGCATCGCAATGGAAAGGTCGTGTTTTCTATGGTGAAAGACCTCAAAGTAGTATTTGGAAAGGGACCTGGCAGCCAACCTATAGCAAGTAAAGGTGGTCACGCGGCCATGTGGAAGAAGAAGTACATTTCTTGGGAGTTATCCTATTGGGAAGTCTTGGACGTCCGCCACGCAATCAACGTGATGCACCTCACTAAGAACCTTTGCATAAACCTACTAGGCTTCCTAGGTGTATATGAAAGATCAAAAGATACACTTGAGGCACGTAATGATATGAAGCATATGGCACAACGTGACGACCTTCACCTGCAACAAAAGGAGAAAGGAACCCACTACTTAAATCCAGCCAGCTACACTCTGAGCAAGGCAGAGAAGTAATTCATGTTTGAATGCCTGGAGAGCATCAAGGTACCGTTTGGATACTCCTCGAATATAAATGAAATAATAAGCACGAAGGATAAAAAGTTCACAAACCTAACATCTCATGACTGCCACGTGCTAATGACACAGCTCCTTCCCATTATAATTCAGGGTATCCTTCCGTAACTGTTCTGGAGGCCAGCATCGCCAAGGGATATGGAACAGAGGAGGTCCTTGAGTTCTGCGTCGACTTTATTAGAGACCTTCGTCCCATCGGGGTGCCCGAATCAAGCCATGAAGGGAGACTACGGGGAAGGGGACTCTTGGAAGGAAGGCAATAATGACCGTAGACAATGAATTGTTCAGGAAAGCACATTGGACTGTTTTGTAACAATCTTCCTTGGTGGCTCCTTTCATCGAGGAGCACTTAGCTATTGTTCGCTCAGAAAACATCGGTAAGACGAATGCCTGGATTACACGTCATCACATTGATGCTTTGTCTGCTTGGTTGCGACAACATCTCATGGGCAATGGGAACTTTGACCAACAACTACCTTCTTGGTGAGGGGACCATCTTGCTCGATCACCACATTCCAGGCATATGAAATCAATAGGTCCACATTTTACACACGGGCCCAAGACATAAAGAGCACGAATCAGAACAGTGATGTCTGCATCGATGCCGTGGGATACGATGATATGACTAGCACATATTACGGTAGCATCGAGGACATATGGGAACTTGACTACCTCTGAAGGTCCCTCTGTTTCGATGCCAGTGGGTTAGGCTGAGTAGTGGAGGCATAACCATTGATTTAAGTGGGATGACAACGGTTGACCTTAGCAAGGTTGGATACTCAGACGAACCCTTCGTCCTTGCCAATGATGTACGACAAGTTTTCTATGTGAAGGACATGGCTAGCAAAGAAAAGAAGGGGAAAGGGTCCGACGAGCCAAAGAGCCATGTGGTTCTCCTAGGCAAAAGAAAAATTGTGAGAGTCGAGGATAGGACCGACGAAGATTATGATCAGTTTGACAGGCAACCTTCATTCGCTGTGGCGGTTGACCCGAGCATCTTCCAATCAAATGAGGACACCCCTTACTCGCGCAACGATCATAACGAAGAAACAATAGTGCGGAGAAAGTACGTGAGGACAACCATCACTTAGCTAAATTTTTGTATGGACGATGTATTTATTGAATTTATTGATTTTATTGTATTTATTGTAACCAATTGAATTTATTGTAGATTATTGAATTTATTGTAAATTATTGTAAATTATTGAATTTATTTTAGATTATTGAATTTATTGTAAATTATTGTAATTATTGTAAATTATTGTAAATTATTGGATTTATTGAATTTGTTGGAACCATTTGAAGTGCGTAAGCGTAGAAGAAAGTAATCACGATCGCTCTTTGAGGAAGTGTCAGTGTACTCATGATTGTCGAAACAGGATCACACATAAAGGTGTAAAACTTAACCTTGATGCTCATCTCAGCCAAATCAAACATGCTCTCAATGGGCCTCCCTTGGTGAAGTGCGAGCGTAGAAGAACAGAACCATGATCCCACATGCCTTGTGTCACCATTTGACTCAACTCCATTGTGTTAAGAGCAAGCGTAAGCCATCCATCGCTGGAGATAACATCATCCATTGCTAGGATTGCCATGTAATTCTATATGTTTTTCTCGGTCGCAACTTCGCGGATAGTTGCGGCTTGCAGCTCAGGGGCCAAGAACAAGAGCAGCGGGAAGCTAAGGAGAAGAAGAGGCCAAGAACAATAGGGCATATGTTAATTATATATTATTATTAGAATCTAAAATATTTTTCAATAGGGCATGTGTTAATTATATATTATTAGAATTTAAAATATTATTCAATAGGGCATATGTTAATTATATATGATTGTTACAATTTAAAATATTTTTCAATAGGGCATAGTTAATTATATATGATTGTTACAATTTAAGATATTTTTAATAGGACATATGTTAATTATATCTTATTATTAGAATTTAAAATATTTTTCAAGTAGGGCATATGTTAATTATATATTATTATTACAACATAAAAATATTTTTTAATATGGCATATGTTAATTATATATGATTGTTATAATTTAAAATATGTGACATCCTAAAAAATGTACACTTTTGAAAATGTGTAAAATAACGAAGAAATTTTTTTGCGAATAGATTTGTTATGTGCTCAATTTTAAAACATTTAAAATCTCCTAATATTTACTTGTATTTTCCTTATTTTAATTTAGAAATTCTAATTTTATTAATTCGGCACTTATTTTTGAAAAATCCCAAATTAACTTTTAATTTAATAAAATTCTCAAAAATTGAATTTAAATCAAGTTTAAACCCTAAAATAAAATTTTTCTAAATTTTTCCAAAGTTTTACTTTTTCCTTTTATTTTCCTTTTTCTTTATTTTTTCTTTTTCCTTTTTCCCTTTTTCCTTTTTATTTCTCTTTTCTTTTTTCTTCCATTCTTCCTTCTTCCTTCTTCCTTCTTTTCCTCCCCTGTTTGGCCGAACCACGACGCAGCAAGCCACGGCCGCCCGCCCTGTGGGCGCGGGCTTTGCCCACCGGGGATGACAACCGACTTAAGGGCACGGCCTCATCCTCTCCTACGTGCCCACACCCTGTTGAAGCAGCCATGACATCAATCTCATCTCCGGCGAACCAACATTGCCTCGAACCGCCATGGTCGGAGTCTATCCCGAGCACAAAACCGACTTAGAAGCTCTATAAATAGACCATGCCAAGCAGAAAATTGTATAGCAAAGTTGATCCTCATCTCTTCCTCTATATTTCCCCTAAGTTTCCCCTAGCTATTACAACTTGCATTGCTTTAATTTTGAGAGAAATCAGAGGAAAGTCACTAAAGAACCCTAGCCAACCACATGGGTGATTCTTCAAAATTCATCGCAATCTGTTGAGTTTTCTTCAAATGAAAGATCGCGATGTCGAGTTCACAGAGGAAACTGAACTCCACTGAAATATTGATGTAAACGCCCTCGTTGCCCTTCAAGGAAATAAAGAGTTTGAGACCGTTGACACTGAAGGCAAGTCAAACTATCCTTGATCATTTATAGAGTTTAAATAATTGATTACCATGTTTTAAAATAGTATATTTAGTTAGAAATTTTTCATGGGATAGGTTAGTTAAGTCAGATAGTTATAATCTACCATTTCATGTAATTTTAAATATCATTTAGATTATATATGTCATTATTTCATGTGAATATAAGGAATCCTTTAGTCCATATAAGTTATTATTTCATGCATTAGAGACATCCTATGTATAGAAAAGGAGAATTCTATTATTTCATATGACTAGATATATTCTCCTTCTCCTTAGACAACATGTTAATAACATGGACTACATATAAAATTATCAACATAATAAAATGAGTATCATCGCATGTATTAACATTTTATGCGTGGACATAAGGAGTTATATTATAATTTTATGTAGAAAAATAGAAAATGATCTATTAATTCATGTGATAGGTAAATAAAACTACTATCAATTCATGTGACATAAATAGTTTTGGCTGAATGCCAGAAAATATAAAAGTCCTTGTGCCAGAATAAGGACAGTTTCGCCCATCCGTTGGATCGGTTTTTACCGTCTTAGCATTTATATATTTTTATCTCATCTCCTTGGGGGCTTGCCTTATATGGCCTGTAGAAGTCTTATTGATGGACAGCTATGTAAACAGCGGATAAAAAGCCAATGCTAACCAGATTGGTACCGTCTCTTAAGATAGCATCACAGGTGTCACCAAGCCAGAGTAAGTGTGTGATGAACAACTATTAAATAGGGCATGGAACCACCAATTGCTGGTTAGAATTGGTGCTCCTATTAAGATAGCCCACCGGTCTCGTCCACACATCAAGAATAGTTAGAGATATATAAATGCTATGTTACCGTTAGCTTTGCAACCTAAGGTTAATCCTCAGGTAAAGCTGGGCAGATGCTGCAGAGTTGATTGTATTCGAATACGCCGTACTCCTGGTTAATGGAGTTATGTCTATGGGTGAATCCAGTGTAATGGCACAAGCACTTTTCTAAATGCGATCATAATATTTGAATATTCATATGTAAATACTTTTAGGAAGGGGTAGAATATAAAATTGGGCTAAAGTTAAGTTTATGATTCATGTTCTTACATATTTACATAAAATATTCTAAAAAGAAGGATAGGATATGTCTTCATGCTAAGGATAAATTTATAGTACATATTTCTTTTTAAGATATCCTACATATTCATCCATATGTAGTTGAATTCAGTTTGGCTTTCTGAGTACCATCGATACTCATTCTTGCATATAACATCTCCAGGAAACCCCGAAGACAAAGAAGAAACTCCTAGTACCCTAGTGGACTGGGAGGACGAGTACAAATTCTAGGTCGACTCTACACTCGGGCTATCCCTGAGAAAGTGTCGTGGCTTTTTGTATTGTATAGTTTGTATTTGAACACTACTAGTTTGTATTAATAAACGAAGTTCTTTATCTATACTATCTCACGCATAATGGGAGATTATGTGGTATTGTGGGAGTTGACCTCTCCGGACGAGACCCCACAGGAGTGGTATCAGAGCAGAGCTTGATGTAGGTTGACCTAGGTAAGTTAGATTGACTTTGAAATATTATTTTCAAAAACTAAAAATATGTACAAATTTTTTCCATCTATTCTTATCTTGAATCCTTAGCCTTTCTTATCTTTTTCTTTTCTTCATACTTTCCCTCTGATTAAAAAGGATTTTGTTTTATTCTCCTTCTCAACTATTTCAAAATATCTAAAGATACTAGGGTATAGTTAGGTTGACTAGTTGAATAGGAGTCAGTGTCAACTAACCTTTTAGGATAGAGTTACTCATAAGTTAAGTCAATCCAAAGTCAGTTGACAGTTGATCAAGATAGAACGATGAGTTATGTAATGTATTTTCTTTGTGAATGTTAGTTGATTCGTAGGACTTTAGAGTTCCATAACAATTAGTGTAGTTCCTTGTAGTTTTAAAAATAGATTTTGAAAAGGAAAATTTTAAACATGACTCTGTCTATCACCCCTTCTCTATTTCCTTGCTTCTTATTTCCATGTTAAGTTCTTATCTTATTCATTCAATTCTTATCTATGATTACTATAATCAACGATTTTATAAATAATTTGTCATGGATCTAGCCAAATAATAAGATAAGATGTTGGGACCAGAAGGAGATGGAGCTGCGGAGCAGCAGGTTATAGAGCAGCAAACTACAGAGCAGCAGACCTTATCCTCCTAAGAAATGCAAGGGTTGGATGTGATTTTGGGTATGGATTGGTTGCATAAGCATAAGGGGAGAATGGATTGTGAGAATAAGATTATTCGGTTAACAAGTATAGGAGGTAAAGAAGTGGAGTATAGAGCTAAGAAACCCCTATTACCAGCACTACCGGAAGCTTTGAATGTTGTGGTAGTAGAAGGAGTGGAGAAAGTACTGATCGTCAGAGAATTTCCAGGTGTATTCCCAACAGATCTCCCTGGAATGCCACCGGAAAGAGACATCGAGTTTTCAGTTAAGCTGAGACTAGGTACTAAACCAATAGCGAAGGCCATGTATAGGATGGTTGCACTGGAGTTAGCAGAGCTGAAGAGGCAAATAGATGAACTGGAGGAGAAAGAATTTATAAGACCAAGTGTTTCAGAGTGGGCAGCCCCAGTGTTGTTCGCAAAGAAGAAGGATGGAACGCTCAGAATGTGTATAGACTACCGAGCCCTAAATGAAGTTACAGTTAAGAATAAGTATCCACTGCCAAGGATTGATGATCTATTTGATCAATTGAGAGGAGCCAAGGTGTTTTCAAAGATAAACTTGAGGTCAAGGTACAATCAACTAAGGGTTAGAAGGAAAGATATACCAAAAACAACATTTATTACTAGGTACGGGTTGTATAAGTTCATAGTAATACCCTTTGAAGTAACTAATGCATTGACTATCTTCATGAATGTAATGAATAAGACTTACATGAAATACCTAGATAAGGTTGTGGTAGTAGTTATAGATGATGTTCTCATCTATTCCTCCAGTACAGAAGAGCATAAAGAACATTTGAGATTAGCTCTTGGAAAGTTAAGAGAACAATAGTTGTATGCTAAGTTCTCGAAATGTGAGTTTTGGATGGAAGAAGTACAATTTCTTGGAGACATATAACTATTGAAGGAGTAAAAGTGGATCCAGAGAAGGTGAATGCAGTATCGGAATGGGAACAACCCTCAACGGTAAGAGATATTAGGAGTTTTCTTGGAATGGCAGGGTATTACCAGTGTTTTATTAAAGGATTTTCCAAGATAACTAGACCTCTTACCAACTTGTTGAAAAAGGATATACCTATTGAATGGACGGATAAGTGTGAGAAAAGTTTTCAAGAACTCAAGAAGAGATTGACCACCACACCAGTGTTGGCATTACCAGATAACAGAAAGGATTTTCAAGTTTATTGTGACGCTACTCGTCAAGGATTAGGATGCGTATTAATGCTAGAAGGGAGAGTAGTTGCCTACGCATCCTGCCAACTCAGACCACATAAGCAGAATTAACCAACACATGACTTAGAGTTAGCAGCGGTGGTACATGCATTAAAGATATTGAGACATTATCTAATGGAAAACAAATGTGAGATGTTTACAGACCATAAGAGTCTTAAATACATCTTTACACAACTCGATTTAAACCTGAGGCAACAAAGATGGTTGGAACTGATAAAAGACTATGATTTAGATATCTAATATCATTTGGGAAAGGCTAATGTTTTAGGTGATGCCCTAAGTCGGAAATCCTATTGCAGTAATAGCATGTTCAAAGAGTGCCTAGAGCCGCTACAAGCAGAAATTCAGAAACGAAGGCTATAATTTGTGGGTAAAGTAAGTGTGGCTCAGATGGAGACAAAACCTACCTTGGAGGATGAAATAAAGAAAGCACAACAAATAACCCACAAATTCAAAAGATTAAACAAGAATTACAGAAAGGCAAAGCACCAAGCTTTGCAGAGGATAACGTGGAGTGCTTAGATTTCAAGGACACATATGTGTTCCAGAGGAAAAAGAATTAAAGGAAATGGTTTTACAAGAGGTTCATGATTTCTTGTTTTCTATCCACCCTGGAAGTACAAAGATGTATCAGGACCATAAAAAGATATTTTGGTGGACTGATATGAAGAAGGAGATAGCGGAATATGTGAGCCTATGTGAAGTATGTCAAAAGGTGAAAACAGATCATCAAAGACCTACAGGGTTAATGCAGCCACTCCCTTGTCCTGAATGAAAATGGGATGAGATTGGGATGGACTTTATTACAGGTCTACCAAAAACCAGAGAGGAATATGATGCAATCTAGGTTATTGTTGATAGGCTAACAGAAGTAGCATACTTTATCCCCATCAAATAGACTTATGGAGGGGATAAATTGGCTGAGATATATTTGACAAGGATAGTCGTACAACATGGAGTACCACTAAGGATTGTATCAGATCGAGGATCACAATTTACGTCTAGACTTTAGAAGACATTTCAGGAACTCATGGGTACTAAGTTAGGATTCAGTTCAGCCTATCACCCACAAACTAAAGGCTAGACAAAAAGAGTAAACCAGATTCTTGAAGATATGCTGAGAACTTGTGTGCTAGTATATGGATCGGCATGGAATATATGCCTACCATTCGCACAATTCTCATACAATATCAGTTACCAATCCAGTTTGGGAATGACACCTTTCGAAGCCCTGTATGGCTGAAAGTGCAGAACTATCCTAAATTGGATAGAAGTTGGGGAAAGATAGTTAATAGGGCCACAATTAGCACATGATACAGAGACCCACATCAGGATTATAAGAGAGAAATTAAGAGCTTCCCAAGTAAGGCAGAAAAGTTATAGTGATAATCGGAGAAGGGACCTGAGTTTTAGAGTTGGAGACTTTGTCTACCTGAAGGTGACACCGTTTAAGGGTGTACATAGATTTTAGATGAAAGGGAAACTATCCCCAAGATATATTGGACCATATCAGATTTTGAAGAGAAGAGGAGAAGTTTCCTATCAGTTACATCTCCCGCCGAAATTAAGTGAAATGCATCCGGTATTTCATGTGTCACAACATAAGAAGTGTTTGAGACAGCCAACTGAAGAGGTATCACTGCAAAATATTAAACTACACCCTGATTTTACCTATATAGAAGAGCCTGAGAAGATATTATAAGTATTTGAACGGAAGTTAAGGAACCGCAATATAAAGTTTTATCGGGTTCAATGGAAGAATCAAACAGAGGCAACTTGGGAAAGAGAATCAGAATTAGAGAAGAAGTTCCCACAATTTTTTGAGACCCAGCCGAATCTCAAGGTCGAGATTCTTTTAAGGAGGGTAGGTCTGTGACATCCTCAAAAAAATGTACACTTTTGAAAATGTGTAAAATGACGAAGAAATTTTTTTGCGAATAATTGTGTGCTCAATTTTAAAACATTTAAAATCTCCTAATATTTACTTGTATTTTCCTTATTTTAATTTAGAAATTCTAATTTTATTAATTCGGCACTTATTTTTGAAAAATCCCAAATTAACTTTTAATTTAATAAAATTCTCAAAAATCGAATTTAAATCAAGTTTAAACCCTAGAATAAAATTTTTCTAATTTTTTTCCAAATTTTTCC
Source organism: Oryza australiensis (assembly GCA_019925245.2). NCBI lineage: Eukaryota > Viridiplantae > Streptophyta > Magnoliopsida > Poales > Poaceae > Oryza > Oryza australiensis. The sequence continues at coordinate 338,150 of JAIFGZ020000255.1, forward strand.
TTTTTCCTTTTATTTTCCTTTTCTTTATTTTTTCTTTTTCCTTTTTCTCTTTTTCCTTTTTATTTCTCTTTTTCTTTTTCCTTCCCTTCTTCCTTCTTCCTTCTTCCTTCCCTGTTTGGCCGAACCACGGCGCAGCAAGCCACGGCAGTCCGCCCTGTGGGCGTCGGCTTTGCCCACCGGGGATGACAACCGACCTAAGGGCACCGCCTCATCTCTCCTACGTGCCCACACCCGGTTGAAGCAGCCACGACATCAACCTCATCTCCGGCAAACCGACATTGCCTCGAATCACCATGGCCGGAGTTTAACCCGAGAACAAAACCGACTTAGAAGCTCTATAAATAGACCATGCCAGACAAAAACTTGTATACCAAAGTTGATCCTCATCGCTTCCTCTATATTTCCCCCAAGTTTCCCCTAGCTATTACACCTTGCATTGCTTTAATTTTGAGAGAAATTAGAGGGAAGTCACTGAAGAACCCTAGCCAGCCACATGGGTGATTCTTCAAAATTCATCGCAATCAGTTGAGTTTTCTTCAAATCAAAGATGGTGACGTCGAGTTCACAGAGGAAACTGAACTCGAGCGAAATATTGACGTAAACGCCCTCGTTGCCCTTCAAGGAAATAAAGAGTTTGAGACCGTTGACACTGAAGGCAAGTCAAACTATCCTTGATCATTTATAGAGTTTAAATAATTGATTACCATGTTTTAAATAGTATATTTATTTAGAAATTTTTTGTGGGATAGGTTAGTTAAGTTAGATAGTCATAATCTATCATTTCATGTAATTTTAAATATCCTTTAGACTACATATATCTTATTTCATGTGAATATAAGGAATCCTTTAGTCCACAGTTTGGCTTGCTGAGTACCATTGGTACTCACCCTTGCATATAACATTTTTAGAAAACCCTGAAGCAGATGAAGAATTCCCAAGTACCCTAGAGGACTGAGAAGACGAGTACGGTTTCTAGGTGGACTCTACACTCGGGCTATCCCTGTGAAAGTGTCGCGGTTTTCTTGTATTGTATGAGTTGTATTTAGACATTATAAATTTGTGTTAATATTATACGAAGTTCCTGTATCTGTACTGTTTCACGCATAACCGGACTCCTGGGAGGTTATGTGGTATTGTGGAGTTGACCTCTCTGGAGGAGACCCTACAGCTTTACCCGAGAATTAACCTTAGGTTGCAAGGCTAAGGGTAACATAGCATTTACATATCTCTAACTTTTCTTGATGTGTGAATGAAACCGGTGGGCTATCTTAATAGAAGCACCAATTCTAACCAGCAATTGGTGGTTCCATCCCCTATTTAATAGTTGTTCATCACGCACTTACCCTGGCTTGGTGACACCTGTGATTCTATCTTTACAGACGGTACCAATTTGGTTAGTATTGGCTTTTTATCCGTTGTTTACATAGCTATCCACCAATAAGACTTCTACGGGCCATAAAAGGCAAGCCCCCAAGGAGATCAGATAAAAATATATAAATGCTAAGCGAGTAAAAAATGATCCAACGGATGGGCGAAACTATGTCCTTATTCTGGCACAAGGATTTTTATATTTTCTGGCATTCAGCCAAAACTATTTATGTCACATGACTTGATAGGAGTTTTATTTACCTATCACATGAATTAATAGATCGTTTTCTATTTTGCTACATAAAATGATAATATAACTCCTTATGACCACGCATAAAATGTTAATACATGCGATCATTTTATTATGCTGATAATTTTATACTTAGTCCAGGTTATTAACATGTTGTCTAAGGAGAAGGAGAATATATCTAGTCATATGAAATAATAGAATTCTCCTTTTCTATACATAGGATATCTCTAATGCATGAAATAATAACTTATTTCCTAGGCCTCTTCTATCTCTATCTTTAAATAAAAATAAAATGGGACAAATGGAAAAAATTGGCCTTTGGCCGGTTTTGAACCTAGGACCTTTCTTTCCCTACCCTAGTTTTTCTATCACTGGGTTGCCTTCACTTTCTCTCCCTCTTTTTCTTTTTATTTTCTTTCTTTCTTCTCTATTCTCTCTCTATTGTTCTCCTTCTTCTTCCTTTGTTCTCTTCCTCCTTTCAGCCGGTGCCTAACAGGGAGGAGAGCGCACGGCACGTGGATGACCAAACCTCGGGGCTTAAGACTTCATGCCCATCTATGAAGTACGGGAAAGCCATTTTTGAACTTGGTTGGGCCAACGATGCGGTGGAGTGGGCTGCCGGCGACGGGCTCCTGGCGGCGGCGGCGGCGCTTGCCGACGTGGTACTCTTAGCTCGGTCAACCTTCAATTTGGGAAGAAATCAATCGGAGGCAACGAATTTTAGGGTTTGCTCTCGGCAGCTGGCTAGGGTTTTTTAGAGACCTTCCTTCAGATTCCCTCAAAATTCGAACAATGTAGAGGGTAATAGCTACGGGGATGTTAGGGGAAATGCAGAAGAAAAGATGAAGATTAATTTTGGTATAAACTTTATTGCCTGGCATGGTCTATATATAGGGTTTCTAAGTCGGTTTCAAGTTTAGCTATCGTCGGTGGCTATGGCGCTTTGGTATAGTCGGTTCGCCGGAGACGATGACGATGAGGTGGCGCCGGTGGGCAAAGCCGGCGCCCATAGGACAAGTAGCCGTGGGTTGTTGCGGTCGCTGTTCAGCCAAACAGAGGAGGAAGATGGGAAGAAGGAAGAAAAAGAAGAAAAAGAGAAAGAAAAAGAAAAGAAAAAGGAAAAAGGAAAAAGGAAAAAATGAAGAAAAAGAAAATAAAGGAAAAGAGGAAATTTGGAAAATTTTATAAGAAATTTAATCTGGGATTTAAAATCAATTTGAACTCATTTTTTTTGAAATTTCCTTGAATTAAAAGCTAAATTAGAATTTTTCAAAAATTAAGGATTAAAAATTAATAAAATTTAATTTTCTAATTTAAGATGAGGGAAAAGCTAATAAATATTGGGAGATTTTAAATGTTTTAACATTGTGCACACAACAAAATTTTTCGCAAAAAATTTCTTTGTCATTTTGAGTGTTTTTTTTAAAAAGTAAATTTTTGGAATGTCACAAAAACTGGACAGACACTTCAGAGTTGATTGTATTCGAATACGCTGTACTCCCGGTTAATGGAGTTATGTCTATGGATGAATCCAGTGTAATGGCATAAGCACTTTTCTAAATGCTATCATAAAATTTGAATATTCATATGTAAATACTTTTAGGAAGAGGTAGAATATAGAGTTGGGCTAAAGTTAAGTTTATGATTTATGTTCTTACATGTTTACATAAAATATTCTAAAAAGAAGGATAGGATATGCCTTCATGCTAAGGATAAATTTATAGTTCATATTTCTTTTTAAGATATCCTGCATATTTATGCATATGTAGTTGAATTTAGTTTTGCTTGCTGAGTACCATCATTACTCATTCTTGCATATAACATCTCCAGGAAACCCCGAAGACAAAGAAGAAACTCCTAGTACCCTAGTGGACTGGGAGAATGAGTACTAATTCTAGGTCGACTCTACACTCGGGCTATCCCTATGTAAGTGTCGTGGCTTTTTGTATTGTATAGTTTGTATTTGAATATTACTGGTTTGTATTAATAAAGGAAGTTCTTGTATTTGTACTATCTCACGCATAACCGGACTCCTGGGAGGTTATGTGGTATTGTCGGAGTTGACCTCTTCGGAGGAGACCTCACAAAATATTTTTTCAATAGGGTATATGTTAATTATATATTATTATTAGAATTTAAAGTATTTCTCAACATGGCATATGTTAATTATATATGATTGTTACAATTTAAAATATTTTTCAATAGGGCATATGTTAATTATATATTATTATTACAATTTAAAATATTTTCAATAGGGCTTATGTTAATTATATATATTATTAAAATTTAAAATATTTCTCAATAGGGCATATGTTAATTATATTTTTCAATAGGGCATATGTTAATTACATATTATTATTATAATTTAAAATACATTTTAATAGGCGATATGTTAATTTTAAATGTTTTCACATTAAAATTAATTTGGCCCTATTTAAATTATACTCTCAGTTTTTAACAACAACCGGGACAAAAAAATTTGGAAATAGCGGAAAAACTTCTTTAGTCCTGGTTGTAGCCACCAACCAGTACTAATATATCTTTAGTCCCTGTTGTTGGCTCCAACCGGGACCAAAAAGCCCGGTATCTATACATAGCTGTGGATCCAAACGCTTAGTCGTTTTACATTGTCTCTTCGTCTTCGTCGCCGAGAACCCTAAACCACCGCTACACTGTTGTCTTATCGCGTTGTCGTCGTCGTCTCACGCCGCCACCGTTGTCTCCTGCTATTGAGCCGCCGACGTCGCCCGTCAAGCATTCCGAGGTAACATCCTAACCCTAACCCTAACCCCTGCATGATCTCGCCGAACCCTAACCCCTACACGATCTCGCCGAACCCTAACCCCTGCACGTCGTTGCCATCACCGTCGCCATCGCCATCATCGTCGTCGTCGCCTTTGCACGCCGCACGCCTTTGCATGCCATCGCCATCACTGTCGCCGTCGCCGTCGTCGCCGTCATCACCATCGCCGCCGCTTGCCATCGCCATCATCGCCGCCATGAGCCGAACTGTGAAATGTTTGAATAAATGTTGAGCCGTGAACTATGTGATATATTTGTTAAATTTGAATATATTTTTGAGTCCTGTGATGTTTGAATGTATATATGGACTTTGAATATTGACTATGAATTTAGAATTTTAAATTGTGAATGGACTGTGAAAATAAACGTAAATGGACCGTTAATTTTGAATTTTGAATGTTAATTATTTTTGCATGTGAATTTGATTTAATAGAAGCATTATATGAATTTTATTTAATAGAAGCAATTAGAATTTTGATATATGGTTTGTGAATGTGAATGGATTGGAATTTGGGATGATAATTTTGAATGTGAATTTGATATATGGATTGTGAATGTGAATGGATGTGAATTTTGAATGTTAATTAATTTTAAGAAAATAGTCATGTAATTTTTTGAACATATTTTGGATCGTTAAACATATAGTGGCTCTACAAAATTTCACTTAAACCACGACTTTTATCTCCCTCACCATTCCACCTCTCCTTCATCCACTTCTCCTTTCCACCTTATCTCCCTCATCTCATCCTCCTCTCTTTTCTCTCTTGGCGCATCCTCCTCTCTTTCTCTCTCGACGAAAGACTAAACGGTAATGACATGTAAAATATAAATACAAAATTTCATGATTTGAAAAGGCATGAAGTGCGACAAGCTAATAAAACTAAATAGCGCAATACTTCTTCGTGAATCTCCTCGCAGGATAGGATCACCTTGGAATACGACTAGTGGGCTCTTCCCGCTAGCATCAGGAATCCGTCCAGGGAATGTCTCTTTCTTCAAGTTTGAAGTCAGAGTTTTCCGTTATCCCCAGGGGCTGATTTTACAGATAGGCTCCTATGGCATTTCTAAGCTAGGCTATCGACAAGATGAGACCTTTCCCTCATCCCTTTCAGAACAGTTTTGCTTCGGGGGGTTTCATCTATATTTTCCTTAGTTATATATTTAGTGTCAAGGATGTCTAGAAATCATACTATTAATGATGACTCATATGCATTGGGAATCATACATGTATTAACTGAATATTTTTTTCTTGTTAGAATTACTTGATGAAGTCGTTGAAGCACAACAATCAAATGGCTGATCGCGAGGACGAACAGTTCCTCCTTGACGAGATCGCACAAGGGAGCAACCAGTATTTCATTGAGGAGGGTAATGAGGATCCCAACCAATACATCAACGAGGAGGGGAACAAGGAGGGGAATGAGGGCACTCCAGCCGTTGGAGAGAAGAGGGCACGCGGACAACGCGGTGTCAGTAAGCGAATTGAGGGTCGATATGTCATAACGGAAGTGGCACAGGACGGTCGACCATGTGCCCCAGCCAACACCGCAAGAAAGTTTGTGGCACAAAGCGGATGGGTAGTGAGGGATCACGTGCCCATCAGCGTAGTGAACTAGCGGCGAACCAGGATAGGAGGGGATGAACAGAGCTATCTCCCGGACACAGAGAAGGAGATGTTGTGGTTGACAATGCTCTAGACCATCACCATACTAGAGTCAAAATAGGCAAGGGTCAAAGAATGGACGCTAAACAAGATGGCCGAGCTCTTCAAGAACTTTAAAAAGGAATTACACAAGAAGTACATCCTAAAGGGCCAGACCCCTGACTTTGACAAATTTCCCAAGCTGAGAGATCAATGCGAGGCTTTTGTAGACTACAAGATAGGAGAGCAAGCGCAAGCGCTTATTGAGAAAAACAAGGCCAACGTAGCTAAGAAACATTACCACCACAAGCTAGGGTCAGGCGGCTATCAGAAGGCAGTTCCGGGATGGGAGCAGATGGAAGCCAACCTCCTAGCGAGAGATATCGTTCCGGGCATAACCAACTGGCCGAAATGATCAAAACACTAGTTCTATGTTCACGGCGGATCGCTCAATCCTGCTGATGGATCCGCAATCTATAGCGATGAAATCAAATAAGCCGCTAGAAGATTACAAGACATAATGGAGGCCTCTACCTTGGGCTCATTCTAGCCCGATAGAGAGAAGGACGAGCTTACGCGCGCACTCCAAAACCTAAAGCATCCAGGACAAACGTGAGGAAAAGGCATCGTTCCCTGGAAATACGGATTCCAAGAGGACATCCAAAGCTATCGGAGCAGCATGAGGAAGAAGAGAGATACGGATGCGAAGCTAGCAGACATGGAGCTCCGTCTCTCACAAATTGATGAAATAGTGGAAAGAAAGGTAGCCGAAAAGATGTCCCAACGGGACCAGAGCCAGCATGTGAGCCAACCGGATCTAGCGCAACTACAGCAGCAGCCCAACAGCTGTGCTTCTACAAGCCATGGGATTGAACAGGCCATAGAAGCTCTAGCCTACCCGCCATGCCCCGTTGACGAGATCACGTAGGGAACACCTTGTGAGCTGCATATTCCATTCAAGAACCTCTCAATCAAGGTATGCTAGTAGTTTTATGGTATATATTCCCTTCAAGAACGTGTCAATCAAGGTTGATTACTAATTAATAAACTCTCTTCTCGTGAAGGTGGCGTCAGGCATGGCGATACCAGTCGAACGAGCCGGGACCTACCACTGCATGCCCGTTTCACCAAGGTACTCAAAAGTCAAAATTGAACAGGTGGAACATGGCGGCTTTTAGGATCTCGAGCTGGATATCCCTGGAGGAGACGGGAAGACGACGCTAGGAGACACCGCTCACTGGATCATTCTATGGAGCAAGCCCTTCATCGTCTTTCCCGGTCGAGAAGCTGCTTTCGTTCCTCCATCTTCGCCACATGGACCGTCTCCTCCGTCGTCTCCACGAGCACCGACTCCTAAATGGTCCCCACTCCTCAACCTCCTCTGTCGCCTTAACGAGCATTGACTCCTAAACGGTCTGCCACTCCACAACCTCCTCCGTCGCCCTCCTAAGTGCAGAGCTCGCGCCACGCTTTCAATATCAACGTCAACCAGTTCACAACAAAGCAAGAAGCCAAGACTTGACCCGCTCCCACCAGCCCCAAAGAAGAGGTCGTATGACAAGACTCCCGAGGAGTTGGAAGAGGCCATCCAAGCCGAGGTGAAGGCACATTTCAAGAAGAAGTCCTCTGAGAAGTCTATTGAAATTGATGCGGCGACCAAGTCCTTCTTCAAGAATATGTACTGTACGACACCGACTAAACTAGAGCCACAGTCGGACTATGATAGGATGCTTAGGAAGGCGCATAGCAAGACGAAAGCAAAGGCCAAAGAGGTCTCGCAACTCGGGATGCAACCTCAAAAACCCGTTGAGCTGGTGGTGCAGGCAGAAAGAGCTGATTTAAGAAAATTTATGTAAGATGCGGGAATACCGATAGACCAATTATCCGGACATGCAATTATCAAGAAGGCTGAGGTAAGATACAAGTATACATTCAGACGACCTCTTGTCAAGCCGAATAAGGTGAAGAAGCTCCCCACACAGATGTACCGCTTCCACCAGTGGTACATGCAAGCTACAAGCAAAGGTACAGAGATGATCACGACGCGGATCAGAAATGACACATTCTTCGAAGCAGAAGATGATGTGATGTATATCCGCTTCGAGGACATCTTCGAACTATACCATTTGGATGCCCTCGACATCTCTGTTATAACCATGTAGGTTTTGTAAGTATCGTTCAGTTAAATTTATTTCATTCCTTAGCTCCTTGTATGTAGCTGACTAAAATTCCATTTATCCGTTGTAGAATGACGATCCACGATTGCAACAGGCGGGGATGGAACCACATAGGATTCATGGACCCCCCGCAAAATTAACACGAAGACATTATATCAATATCCAGCGGATACAGAGGACAACATCTACCGAATGCTGGTGCAGCAGCATTACAAGACATGGATACTTCTGTCGTACAACACAAGTTCTTACTACTTTCCGTACCAATTTCAATCCTGCACACATATACAGTTTCATATATGTCATCTCACGCAATTTGCATATTCCACTAGGTCCTCTTCGTAATTGACGTTGGTAGCTCGCAGATCCATGTGTACGACTCAATGGATAAACCAGAGTCTACATTCGCAAAAAAATTTGAAGTGTTAAACAGGTAATGTCGTCTTAGTTGCTGTTGCACATATGCGGTTCTCGGATAATTACTCACTAGCTTGCAACTGCACGTAAGGCATGGGCACGGTTACATGAGCAGGTTCGTGGGAATTGGCAAAAAAGCTTGCTGTGAGGATGAACTTTCCAGTGATTAACATGCTCCAAAGTTATACTGAATCATTAATTTGTTATAAAATAGAAATGTATATTAAATCTTTCGTCGTTTCTCCTTTAGTGTGCAAAACAGGTGCAGGGGACGAACTTGTGCGGCTACTACGTCTGTGACTACATTCACCGCCTAGTTCAACAAGTCACATGTCCCGATACACTGGAAGTACATATAGCAGTCATTCATACATTATGTCTCGATTTCTAATTGATTTCATATATTTATTTCTCATTTTATTCAAATGACAGATTATTTGTGACATAAGTGATAATCCCCATGTGAGTTTCATACAGGCTGCACAAGAAGAACTGATAGGATTTATCAACGGCAAGTTATTGATCCCGCGGGAGCATTATACTGGGTGGATCCACATCATAGAGAAATTTTTGTAATATACGATATAGAACAGTAAAAATTAATTAGGAATGTAATATACGTGTATATTTATACGTGTGTATATATTTTGGTAATATATGTATATATTTACTTAATCAAGTGCAGTTATATGTGTGTTAAATATATATTTATACATATATACTAGCAACTGTGCTCGTGCATTGCAATGAGTGAAATCGAGGCGCGACGTGGATGGGGACGGGAAGGAGAGGCGCAGGCACAGTGCGGGGCATGGCGCGGGAGCTCCGAGCGGCGACGAAAGGGAGAGACGCAGGCGTGGCGCGGATGGGGACGGGAGGGAGAGACGGAGGGAGGGAGAGGCGCAAGAGGTCTTTTTTTCCATCCAAGGCGTTGCAATGGGAACAAATTCATGGTTACAGACAAACTCGCAATGGTTCGATAAATTTAAGTCCATCGCAAAACATTATTGCAAGCTTAATTTTCATGGCCAGTAAATAATCCAGATTGTTAGATTGTCAATCTAAATAAGTAATTTACTATCTAAATAAGAAACAGTGAACTGACGGATACATGCACATAGGTGGATGCAATCACTATGATGAATTGGTTTTTGTGAAACATATATTACAAGAAAGAATGCAGAAATTATTCATTTAACTATACTAACATGTAAAATCTTGCAGTAATTAGCAGTATCAAGGATTTTCTCACTATAGATGATGGCTTCAACCATATGCACGGTTTTCTATAATCAACTTGTGGCCTAGAGAGTGAGGACACACTTTCACATGCATGCCACCATGGCAGCAACTAACCGCAAGAGAGAACCAGGAACATGAGGCCCTTATTTACTCTTTGCTAGAGGTGGTGCATATGTGTAGATCATACATACATGGATTAGGTTACTCGATCGAGGAGGAGAGTCACGCACGCGATCGAACGATGGGCGATGGGACAATGCTGTGTAGTGCATCTCATTCTGCGTGCGGTGGCGGTAAGACGATCGATCGATCGATTAGATGAGGACAAGCATGAGCGATGGCCGGAGCCGATTCTCACGTCTTTATCTATTGGGAATTGGGAAGAACTTGATCGAGGAACTGCATGCGTACGTGTAGGATTTGGTTTCTCGTGCATGCAATGCAGACTCTCTCGCTACCAAAACACGATAGGAACGTTGCCGAACCAAATTGTGATCCATCATGAACTACAGATGACCTGATCCAAATTGATTTCATGACACACAGAGACTCATATGGGACTCTAAAGATAGAAAAGAAAAATAAAAAACTCAAGGGGTTTTCTACAAAATATTCAGGCAAAACAAAATTTTGGATGAAAACACTACTTGCTTTATAGATAGTTATAGATATATGTATATTGCATATATATGTATAAATATATGTATGTGTAAAATATGTATGCATATATATATATATATATAAATTAACAGCAATAGGTGTAAAATTTAAAAAAAAATCTTTAGTCCCGATTGGTAACATCAACCAGGACTAAATATAGGCATCTTTAGTCTTGCTTTCGTAGTTTTGGTTTGAAACCCGAAACTAAAGGGGTTATAAACCGAGACTAAAGTCGCTTTCCTTAGCAATGAATCTAGCTTGAAAACGCATGAAATGGTCCTATTAGAGGTTTTTAAGTTCTTCTAAAAACTATTCATAGGGATATTCCACTCACATGCATATGATGCCACCTTTCTTTTCTAGAAAAAAAATGGCCCAACTAAAATATGCATTGGCTTGATCAATGATGCGAAGGAATATGTTGCAGACTGGTGGATAGCTACAGAGTGCGCGTGGCATATTCGCATTCTAGGTTCCCTCTTGGTTTCTCTCTTCTTGCGTCTCGTTCTTTATTTTTCCTTTTTCTTTTTTTTAAGGATTTATGCGATTGATCTATATATGTGATTGATCCATAGTGATCACGGGGAACGGCTGACTGCAAAAGGTCTCTCCTCTCAAAGGAGGGATTTTTTTTCTCTCTATCCTCTCCTCTTAAACTAGCAACAGGACTTTGGGTCGCCATGCATGGCTTTTGTGAAGTGTTAATGGAAGAGTTAACAAATTACTAAGTGCAACTAACCTGGCTAGTTTCTTTTTTTGGCTTGCCGCACCAATTTTTAGATTAATCCAGGGCTTTTTTCCTTGCTATCACTTAGCTTTTGCGTTGTACCTCACTTATAAGATGCAGAAAAAAAACTCAAACAAATATTGCCCCCCCCCCCACCCCCACACGCATGTACACACAAAAAAGAAAAGAGGAAAAAAAAGAAGCACCTGCCTGAAGTGTGTCGTTCGTTCATCTTATTTTCCTTTACTCTCAAGGGAGAGCTACTTTAATCCTCATCAGTAGTTTTTTTCCGAGGTTCGGCTAATTAAGAGTATTGAGCCTTAAGATTAGTTCCCTAGCTAAGTCAACTGTATAAAACAAATGTACTCCTAGTCCTTAATCTATAACTATCATCCAAAATTTTTGTCCACCTAATTATTTTACAGAAACCATTTGAGTGTTTATAAAATTAACTCGTAGTCCCAATGTTGAAAAGATAGAAAGAGCTTAGATGAAAAAAGACCTTCTACGTCCCTCCTCCTGTCCCCATCGCGTCGTGCCCCGTGCCCCACGCCGCGCCACGCCGCGCCCCGCGCCGTGCCTACACCCCTTCCTCCTGTCGCTGCTCGAAGCTCCCGCGTCGCGCCTACGTCCTTCCCTCTCGTCGCCGCTCGGAGCTCCCACGTCGCCATTTGCTTTCCTTTCTGCGTCGTTGTTCCGTTGCAACGCACAGATATTTTTGCTAGTCTTACTTAACAAACCCATCATTCATTGGGTACTCTCGGAAGCATCCTATCAAATGCTTGAGAACACAGGCAACTTTTTTTACAAGGGGCTAAGGTAGCTGTAGCTGCCTAGTTGTTGCTGTGCATTGGACGTAAAGGAGATAGCAACGCGTACACGCGTAGCACCGACGTTTTAAGTTTATGTAACATCTCTTGCTCCAACCTGGAGAAAGCCTCATCTATTCCGGTTCTTAACCCTATTTAGTCCCAATTATAAAACCAAAACTACGAAAATAGGACTAAAAATAATTTTCTTTAGTTCTGAATAAATAATTAGGACTAAACATCCATCTTTAGTCCCGGTTGAAGTTATCAACTAGGACTAAAAATAGGTGTCCTCCCGACATCCCACTACCCCCAGATTTTTTTTTCTTGCCAAAATCCTAAAATCATCACAGATACTGAAACCAAACATCACAAATTCACATCTAGCAGGAACAACACATATCACAGATGCTTTTTTTATTTTTGCTCATGAGATCAAATACATCTTCAAACATCTTCAAAATCCATAGAATCACAGATCAAATACTATCATACCACAGATCCAAATCACATATCATCAAACATCAAAAATATAAAAATTCAGATATGTCCGGCGCCGCCGCCCACGGCCGCCTTGGCCCGCCGCCGCGGCCGCCTTGGCTCGCCGCCGATCGTCGTGCGCGAGACCGTCGCCGACCCCGCGCCCGCCCGCCCGCCCGCGCCCGTGCTGGCCAGGGCCACCGTCGCCGCCACCGGACTCGGGAGAGGGAGAGAGGGAGAGAGATCCGAGAGGGAGAGGATGAGAGAAGAAGAGGAGAAGATAAGGGAGAGAAGAAGAGGAGAAGATAAGGGAGAGGATCAGTACGCGCGCGGCACGGGAACGAGGAAGCCAAACAATTTTTGGTCCTGGTTTGGGTAAAAAAGGGATAAATATGGATTTTTAGTCCTGGTTGGTGGCATGGGACCTCAGAACAGTACGGAGATTTTTTGAACCGGGACTAAAAATAGTCTTTTGTCTCGGTTGGTAACATCAACCTGGAATTAAAATTATAGGATTCCATTGCGCTTTAGAACCGGGATTAAAAATATTTTTATTTCCGGATACAACTCCAACCAAAATTATTGTGAATTTTGACACTTTAACTAAAAATAATTTCTCCAGTAGTGCTCAGAAAACATATTAATTATGCGTAAAAACTTAGAAGGTATACGGCATATTACAATTACACGTAGAAGCCAGTTTTCCTCTTTCTTGAATGAAAAGAAAGAATGGCGAGTATAAAACTAAGGCTGTGTTGTATGCCTACGTTTTCAACTTATATTTTTTTTACACGTATGTTTTTAAATCATTAAATGATGTGTTTTTAAAAATATTATAAAAAATTATCTTAAAAAATCATATTAATTTATTTTTAAATTTTTTAGCTAATACTTAATTAATCATGTGTTAACGTGTCTTTTGTGTTGCGTACCGAAGTGGAGGGGTTCCAACCCTCTCCTCCAAACACACCCAATTAAGTATCAACAATAATAGGCTGTGTTCGGGAGCCGCCTCTCCGGCACGTAAAACGAATCACGTACTGACGCATAATTAATTGACGCATAATTAATTAAGTATTAGTTAAAAAATAAATTAATATGATTTTTTAAAAAAACTTTCCTACATAATTTTTTTAAAAAACGTATCGAGCATGCAGTTTGAATGCAGTTTGAAAGACGCACGAAAATGAGAGAGATGAAGTTAGAAAATTAGACTAACCCAGCCTAAGTTTGCATATGACTTAGGATGCAAGGAAAAAGGCATTATCTATCACAGAAGAAAAGGGGCGCACAATATAAATGATGATTTTAAATAGGTGACTTATAAGTCATGTGTACTTTTATTATCCTTATGTATCTATTATGTACAATTTAGCAAATACTAGCCGATCACATTTCATCGCTGCAGTCTCACATATCAGCAGAAAAATTAAACCAACCATTCGCATATTATTTTATTTATTACCGATATTAAATCTTACCAATATAATCATGTTAACACATCTTAATGTCTTACCATTAGTGCAAGCTAAACTAGTTGTTTTTACATATTTGGTTTGTTCTCTTCACACTGCTAGTTTTGTTAACCTAGCATGGTTTGTCGTCTTTGACCCCACCACCATTTTGCTAACCTAGAATAAATGCTTTCGTAATGCCATTTGCCCATTTATCCATTTACTATTATTTATTTAATATTGGATGTATTAATATATGAGAGATGCGTAGCTTTGCTTGCTTGCCAACCACTTCTACCCGCTTGACCCAGGCACAGCCGAACCGCACCCAACCCAGCGACCACCGTTTCATTGGTGAATCCCACACATTTGCCCAACCACACATGCGCGTCTAGTCGTTTGTGTGTGTGCTCGCGCTGCGCTTGCGCTTTGTATGTATCGTATCCAAAACCTCCAATCCAACCAACCACTTCCGCAATCCTCTTAACCAACCAACCAAGCAACCCACAACAAAACCAACCCCCAAGAACCAAGGAGGACGACGACGACGATGAAGAGGGAGGGATGGCAGCACGGCGCCGTCCGTGTCAACCGCAGCAAGCTGCTGCGGATCGCGGCCGACGCGGAGGCGGCGGCGGCGGCGGGGCAGGAGCTGGGCGGCGGCGGTGCGGTGGTCAGGGCGCCGTCGAAGCCGACGAACGCGTCGAGGAGCACGGGCAAGTGCCGGCGGCCGCGGTGCCGTGGGTGCCACGACCACCCTGTGGACAAGGCCCGGGACAAGGCGAAGGGGGCGCACAAGCTCCGGTCCTGCGACGTCGCGCTCAACCACCGCCTCGTGTCCTGGCGCGTCGTGGACAGCGCCGGGGCGTGGGCGGCCGGCACGGGAATCCCGGACTACAAGGGCGCCTCCGCGTCCTCCGTGCTGGCCTACCTCGCCGGGGGGAACAGCTGGCACGAGGACGACGACGACGGGGGCGCCGCCGCCCTGGAAGCCGCCCCGCCGGCTAGCGGCAGCGGCCTCTCTGACCTGTACGACCTCATCGTCGGCCACCACGCCACCGGCGCCGCCGCCACCGCCGCCCGCCAAGAACCGGACTCAGCGCGCGCCACTGACATAGAAGTAGCAGACAAGGACGGAATCGAAGAGGAGCCGGATCAAGATGCAGCAGCAGCAGTTGGTGATGAGGAGGAAGAAGACGACATGGGCTTCTGCATGGTGGGGATCACAATTGCGCTGGAGTTCTCTGATGGGGAGGAAGACTGGATCGTGGTGGAGGAGATCTGATCTGTTCTGATCTGATCAGATTGATCAAGAAATGCTAATAAAGAATGCAACAGAGGTCATCCATCCAATCCAATCATCCATCTGTTGGCTCTGTATGATTCTGTATCTCCCATCTGCTGGTGGTGTTCATATTATTGTTGCTCCAGTCGATTGTGTCCATGTGTATATGGTGACTTTTAATCATCGGTTAATTTAGTTCTGGTCAATTGGTCATGGATTATGATGCATGATTCAAAACCTGAATTTATCTCATGTGTGAATAAAATGGAGAAGGGAACTATTCTTCTTCAATTCCTGGTTCTCGCTGTGTGATTTACCGAATCTTCTTTTGCCAATTGCTCTTCAATCTCCTGCTGAAAGTGCCATGTTCTGGAATCTGATGATCATTTCATGGTTTGGGAGAGTAAGGGTAAATAATTCAGTTCTTCAAGTAGCAGTTTGAGTTTCGCGAAAGCGAGATGCAAGCTGCATGAAGTAACATGGAAAAGGATGGTTCCCCCAATTCTCCATCTGTGCTGTTGGCAGGATTCCTGTCCATCTTTCTTAATCTTGCGCCTTTCTTGAAGTGTTTTCTTTTTTTTTGTCAAGATCTCATAACCACACCTAATATTTGGTAGCTTTTAAATTCATGGTTATTGTGTTGTATACTTGTATTACCCTCTTTTCTGATCAAAATTGACACCCAAGTGATGACCTGTTCCTGTGCCCAAAGCGTTGCTACATGAAAAAGATATGACCCCTGCTGCAATTTTAAATTTTTTTTGTTTGATGTTGGCAAAGGGAAAGGTTTTCGACTTTTCACTTCAAATTCATTCAGAAGAATGTTTTACCAAATTTCAGCAGCTATGTTGTCATTATCATCATATCAGTTGATAGCAGTGTTTCAACGGTTCAAATGGAGCCGCATCTTTCTGATGACTGCGATTGATAAAAGGAATAGAAAACTTATGAATTAAGAATTCAGTTAGACATCACATACGAAAACCTATATCCGTACGCATGAAGGCAAGCAAAAAAATGTTCAACTCTCTTCAGGATGTACACGGAGAACTTTCTTTCTTCTATATCATACTGGCTCAGAAAACACGAAACTTATGAAGTACAAACCTCCTGTTTAAAATGCACCGATCAAATTTAAAATTTTATAAGCCTTGGTCCTTTTTAAAAGGCGTCAATTTACAGATTTTGTAGGATTGTCACAGGAAGTGCACATGAAACATCTAAATTTCTATGACTTTGGGAGAAAAAAGAAACATTCTAAACAGATTCCAAATATAGAGCGTAGATCTTCAACTAATTTGTTCCCTTCGATTGTTTTTAGCACAGTTTGCTCTTTGTTGTTGCAGGTAGCTTCAGTTTCCCAAACTTCTGTTAATTGCACTGGCATTTGAATAAGTGGCAAAATGCTGCTATCGGAAAAGTCAAGGGAGAATTTTGTTCAGTTTGTCAGTACTGAATTGTACAAATTAGGTCTTGTTTGCTGAAACCTTTTCCAAGATCGATTGGGTCTTCCGAAGAAGCATAGAGAAAATAATTGAATGGTACCTCTGTGGAAAAGAAGTATAGTTTTTTTAAGGAAGACAAAAGCTTTGCCGTTTTATATTAACAGAGAAGGAGTAACGCCACAACAAATAATATTTACAAGGTCTATCTCAAAGCAATAGACCCGCAAGAGAAAGGAAGGAAATGCTACTCTCTGTAGGGGATGATCTCAGAAAGTCTTATGGCACCCGTCTTAATCCAGGTTTGTGCCTCCTATTTGATCTTGACGATGATCGTGGTGGCGTGGTGGCTATATGTTGGAAGATCCTCGCATTTCGCTCGCACCAGAGCTCCTAACCGTGGATTTTAGTGCTTTTCTCGGGACACTGGGAATGTGTGATAGTTTGTACCATCAGTCTTCGACATTTGCACAGTCATCCCACTCACTAAGGCACAAATCTATATTTGTCCATCTATGTATCTATGTCTAGATCCTTTTCGACACCCTACCGTTTGCTAACAGGTGTAGGGTTGATTCTACGGATGTTCGGCACAGCGGGTAGTGGTGTTGGTTCGTCCAACCCCTCTTGTGAAGCCTGTCGGCACTATTTTGTATGACCAGCCATGTTAAAAATTTCATTAGTACAAATCCTCTCCTCTGTGACGGGCCATTACATGCCTGAGATTTGCGGGCCGTCACGACGAAGTCATCTCAAACGGGCCTAAAAAGCGGTCGACAAAGATATACATGCACAGACATTTTAGATGTGCATAAAACTCGAGCCCGTCACGGATGAATTATCGGTAACGGGCACAACAAAAAGCCCGACAAAGATAACAAATGTTATCTTTGTCGGGCTCCCATAGAAGCCCGTCATCGATGTGTACTATCGATGATGAGCACAAAACTACAACCCGATTGAGATAACAAGTATAGCCCGACATTATGGCCCGTCACTGATGAGTGCATCGCTGATGGGCTTATACACTGGCCCGACAAAGATACTTTCACAGTCTATAAATACCCTCATCACCCATTGTGCTTGTTATCCCACAGTTGGGAGGAGGAGGGGGCGAATTTTTGTCTTTTTTTCCAAGAAAATTTGAAAAATAGTATGTCAATGCCCTTGTAGCCCCATGGTCTTCTCATCCTCCAGCTTCTGTCCCCATTCTCGCCGCCATCATTGTTGCCCTTGTGATAGGCTCCTTCTTCCATGTTATCCCAAATGCTCAGAATATCTCCGTCGAAGATGGTGTAAAGCTCATCTGCATTGGCAGGTAAAAAATACATAAACTTTCAAAGCTTTCTACCGCATAGTTGCTTGAATGCATGATGTTTCATTGTTACTTGGTACAAAGACTTGTATTACCTTTCAAGAAGCTGCTTTGAACACTAGTATAGAAATGGCGAGTGAAAAAGGGCTTATCCTCTCCCAGCTAGTAATCAAGATTCCATCGACCGCGACTCGCTCGAGTGTAGCATTTGCTTTCTGCCTTTTGAAGCTCGAGTTTACATGGTAAGCCTAGACATTGCACCACATCATTTGAATAAGGCGAGACCGAGGTAGGCGGAGAAAGCGTCGGGGCCCCTTCACGGACCAGCAGCGGGATGCGGTGCAATTGCTGACGAGACGACCAAGGTGACCTACTCCATTAACCGCGACTTGCTGGAGTGTGGGATTTGCTTCATGCCTTTTGAAGCTCAAGTTTACATGGTACTCCTAGACATGGATCATACTAACTCAGTGTCCACTACTCGTCACCACCACCTCGATAACGAACGGCTGCATGCATGCATTGCAAAAAGACATGACTGAACTGACTTATGATTTTGGAACAAAAGGTGGTCCCCCTGGCTTTGAGGGGAAACTCTTCAAAGCTTGCAAACTCAATTCATACCTCTATGGCTCTAAGCATTGTCGAGGTTAGATGAACTTCAAATACAATATTTTTACATCCAAGATGTTTCAAGTAGTATTTGAACATCTCGGATGTTCAAATACTAAACTGTAAAGTTCATTACTGCCTGAAATATCTAAAATGCTCAAGTAGGCAGTAATGAACTTTACAGTTCAGTATTTGAAAGTCCATCTGGTCCGTGAAGGGGCCCCGACGCCTTCTTCGCCTACCTCGGTCTCGCCTTATTAAAATTGATGCGGTGTAATGTCTAGGATTACCATGTAAACTCGAGCTTCAAAAGGTAGAAAGCAAATGCTACACTCGAGCGAGTCGCAGTCGATGGAATCTTGATTACCAGCTGGGAGAGGATGAGCCCTTTTCACTCGCCATTTCTATACTAGTGTTCAAAGTAGCTTCTTGCAATGTAATACAAGTCTTTGTACCGAGTAACAATGGAACATCATGTATTCAAGCAAGTATTGTATAGAAAGCTTTGAAAGTTTATGTATTTTTTACCTGTCAATGCAAACGAGCTTTACACCATCTTCGACGGAGATATCCTGAGCATGTGGGGCATGGAAGAAGGAGCCTATCACAAGGGCGACAAAGATGGTGGCGAGAAAAGGAAAAGAAGCTGGAGGATGAGAAGGCCTTGGGGCTACAAGTGCAATGACTACCGAGCAGGCGCGAATCAGGGGATAAGTTTCTTCTCCCATCATGCACATCCAATATTGTAACACCCTGAGGTGTTTTCCCCCTTTTAAAAATCCAAAAGAAAATCGTAAAAGAAAATCATTGGAATTAACTGGAGAGAATTAATAATTTTAAAATCCAAATGCTAAATGGAAATGGCATGGTAGGATTTTTCCTAAATTCTACATGTCCAAATACACTAACATGATTTTTAGTGGAATTTTCAGAGCACAAGAAATAATTTTTTTAACCAATTAAAATCAAAATCAAAATTAATAAATCTTGGGTTTTTTCTCACTCCTCCCGTACGTTTCCCGCCCTTTTCGCCGTGGCCGCGGCCCGAGCCGACGGCCCATCCTCTCCCGCGCGCCACTGATTGGCCCAGCCCGACCGGCCGTTTCCCCCGACGCGCGTGCCCTCCTCTCTCTCGCGGGCCGGCCGAAGGCCATGGCCCGCGACCCTCGCGCCGCGATTAAGTCCAGCTTTGCCTCCCTCTACATCGGGACACCGACAGGTGGGGCCCACCTGTCAGCCCCGTCCCCTACCTCTTGCTACCCCGCCGCCTCTGCCCCGCGCGGATCTCGGCCGCTCGCCTCTCCAGCGCGCCCTAAAGGCACCGGCTTAACTTTCCTGTCTCTCCCGCCGCCTTCAATCGCCCTGGCCGCCGCTCCCGCGCCCTTTAATGGCCGGATTTAACCATCGGCCATTATTTCCCCAAAATCACGCCGACGAGCAATTTAGCCCTTATCCGGTCGCCGTCGACCTCCCCATTCCCTATTTAAGCACCCCTCGCCCTCCCCGAGCTCCCCACACCTCCACTCAAGCCTCCCTCTCTCTCCGTCGTTCCCGCACCGTGCGCCCCTGCTTCAGACTTCGTCGCCGAGGTTCGGCCGTGTTTTCCCGCTGCTCCGAGGCGTCCCGAGCTCCGCCGACTCCTTCCTCCTCCTCGTCGGTGCCAGCGCCGCTTCGGCCATCCCCTCCCGAGTGCTTTTGCTGTCTTCCTCGTCGCCGTCGCCATCGTCTCCCTCAACTCCGGTGGCACCGCGGTGAGTGTCCCTCGCTTTTCCCCTCTCGGCCGAACACGCGCTGCCCCTCTCGAGTGCGCACGGCTCCGTCTACGCATGAGCCACGACTTTCCGTCGCCCCCGCGCCGCCCGGATGGCGCCGGTCGGTCTCCGGCCGCAGTGTGTCATCGCCGGCCGATCGCGCCGCCGTGCCCCTCTCTCGGCCGTCCGATCTGCCGTCCGTCCCCGCTGGCCCACGTGGCACCCCGCGTGGCCGCCACGTGAGCGTCACGTGGTACACCGCTCTCCCTCTCGGCCCATGGACCCGGTCCACCGTGGACCGGTGCTCCCGCGGCCGATGACGCCCTTGCTGACATCAGCCCTAGCGCTGACGCAATTCCGAGATTTATTGCACAATAAATTATTAAGAATTTTCCTGTTTTAGTAAAAACACACATAATCTTCTAAAAATCATATCTTTTCAATCCGACCTCCGTTTTAGCCCATTCAAATTTCATTAAATTCCTAAAAATGCCAAGAATCCATTAAAAATAGTTTTGTTCCATGTTTTAGTAGCTTTTTAGCCTGTTTTGTTGAAGTGCTTGTTTGCCGTGTAGATTCCGGTAGTCCCTCCGTCCCAGTTTACTTTGAAGTCGTCGCGGAAGTCCCCCAAGCCGAAGAGCAAGGCAAGTCATGCTATATTATTGATCATATTGCTCCCATTTTGCTAAAACACCTATTTTACTCTATGAAATTGCATGTACTTTATATTGTCAGTTCATGGGAAATAATACACCTTATGCTTAGTTTATGCCTTAGGTTTGACATCCCAAACCCTTTGATCAAACTTGGGTAAATAATATGAGTAGATTCAGGACTAGGTTATGCTTAGCGTGGCTTAGATTCACTAGCTCACTAAATGGGTCATTCTCACTTAATTTATCTCTCCTGGACTGCTGTTCGGAGGATTAATAATTATAGATTCAGGTGAACCAGACTAATAATTAAAATATGACTAATGGTGGACTGTGGGCGCTATGGTTTTGGTTAGCGGCGCCCATGGCAATTAAGGACCGGTTCACGGGACCCCTCGGGAGAATGACCGTGCAAACCACAAGCCGAAATGGGTAAGGTAGGTCCCGTAGTGTAGCCTCTCCTAGCTGACGAACCCATCGGCAAGGGTGAGCGGGATGGAGTTTCAGCCGGCCCCGGATAGGGGTTGCTGGGCTGCCGGATTCACCGAGGCACTCAGGGGGGCTGCCCACTCCCAGGGTCCGGGAGTGGGGGAGAAACCTTGGTGAGGTTCGCTTGGTTAGAGGGGGGTTATACGAAAGGTCCTATCACATTTCCCTTTCCGGGGTATCGCGGTGGTATTCCGGTGCTCGGGAAACCGTGTTGTGGGGCTGTGTCTTGTGGGTACAGTTGTACACCTCTGATCAGAGTAAATCTATTCGAATAGCCGTGCCCGCGGTAATGGGGCGATCGACCGAGCTCTCCGTGATTAGTCTCACACTTTTACACCCTAAGTTTTGGAACATGACTAGTATAGGTGGATGGTTTGGGCCTGTCTCAATGTGGGGATAACGTTGGATAGTGTTGGTTTCAAATTGTCTTATCTACTAAAATTATTCTTCTATTGTTGTGTTCAAAATTCCTGATGTTTGGAAAAACCCCTACCGTTTGCGCAAAAGCAAACCTTAGCCAGACCTTTGTCTCCCCTGCATACATTCTTCTCCTCTTCCGGCATGACTTGTTGAGTACGTGGAAGTACTCATCCTTGCCCCTTCACCAGAACCTGAGCCAGAGGTGGAAGACGAAGAAGATGTGGAGTAGGCTTGTCCTACACTCTGGAAGCTGCCTGTGGAGTGGTCGAAGCCGCGTGGCTAGCGTCAACCTTAGGCTTAGGCCCTTTTTCTTTTTCCGTTGCTCTTTTGTAATCTTTTTGTATTGTTTCTAAGACGTGGAACTATAATATCAACAATTATCGTATGTGTACCTTGGCTGGTCCTGGACAGGGATTTTAATACACATATAGCTTTGGAAATTCGGATCTGAATTTCTGGGCGTGACAAATACATATATATATTTTCACGATTTACTATATATTTCTACATTTTTGTAGGAGTCAAAGTGCCATGTTTTTACCTCATACATCTATTATTGTTCAAGGAAAGCTCTATGCTTGTAGTTATGGATAAAGCGGGTACGGGAAAATCCATCAACCTCAAGAAAGCATCTACTCCTGCGGGTTATTCTTGAAGCACACAAGAACATAAGAAAGTCACAGGTGAAAGTCACAGGCCAAAAAATATACGGGAACGAGTATAGTTTAGGTCTTTTCCCGACCGTTTTCATCCCTACTTGTCGTATACATCCATCATTGCTAAAGAAAACTTTACTAAAATAGTATTTATAGTATTAATAGTATTTACAGTATTTTAGACTAAATATTTAGAAATACTATAAATATTTATAGTATATAGTAATTTATAGGGAAATAATACTTCTGGAAAATTCTATCGATGATGGGCTCGAAGTCAAGCTAATCGGGCGTAATATCTAAGCCCATCACCGATGAGAGCATCAGTGACGGTCTTTAATGAAAGCCCGATAGAGATGATGATCTCATCCGATCGGGCTTACTCTCTAAGCCCGTCACCGATGAGAGCATCGATGACGTTCTTTATTGAAAGCCCGATAGAGATGATGATCTCATCCGATCGGGCTTAATCTCTAAGCCCGTCACCAACGATAAGATCGGTGGCGGTCATTAATTATAGCCTGATAGAGATGATGATCTCATCCGATCAGGCTAGGTATTTAAGCCCGTCATCGATGACTACATCAGTGATGGGCTTTAGGTTTAGCCCGTCACTGATGGAATTTTTCCATCGCCCTCGCGCGCCAAACTAGATCTTATCTGTGGCGTGCATTACATTAAGCCCGATTGAAATGATTAATCTCAATTGGGATTATTCTAAAGCCCATCATGGATGTTCTTTGAATTCCTTTAAAAGAGCGCGCTAATTCAGATCTACACATTACGGCAAAAAATTTCTAAGTCCTCGAAGAACCCTAGCGCCGCCGCCGTCCCTCGCATCCTCCCTTGCCGCCACCGAGCGCCGCCGGCCGTCCCCGAGCCCGGTGCCGTCCTCCCTCACCGCCGCCACCGAGCGCCGCCGACCGTCCCCGAGCTCGGTGCCATCCTCCCTCGCCACCGCCACCAAGCGTCGCTGCCAGGTTAGTCCATATATAGCTCCGAAGCTGTGTTGAAATGCCGTATAGTCCTTTCGGCTTTAGGCAAGTCCCTAATAAAGTACTAGTTCTATTCTAGCTTTCCAAGATAAAGACACCTTTTCCTATACTTGGATTTCCTCCTTTTAGTCGGATTCGTGTTCTAGATCGAGTAGTTTGGTACCCACGAAATATAGTACTGAATTATCAGGTGCAAAGTTCACGAATAGTCTTACACCGAAGGTATTACAATAATAGGCCCGAAGGCATTATTCAATACATGCAGGACCTACTGGTCCGGATACAACCAAAAGTAGAAATTAGATAAGGCAGCGGAATGAAGGCAGCGGCTCATCGATTGCCACAGGCAACGACTGGGGACTAAGACCTAGTAGGCGCCTTCTTCTTCCTCGCACTCCTGGCAGTAAGTATAGGGGTCCTCCAGTTCTTCGTTTCCACCATCTGAAGGTTTGTGCGTATAGCAAGGGTGAGTACCCAACATACTCAGCAAGCCAACATGGTGATAGGATCATTCAAAGGATGGCTACGATTTATTTGCGTAAAGCCAATTTTCATAAATCATTTCACAAGCCTAACATCTAGCCAAGTCAAGTTTTAGTTCCAGAGTATATTAAATCGGTGACGGTTCTGTCTACCATCCATCGTGATACCAAGGATGGCTTCCCGGTTTCGAGTCGTCATGGTTTTCTGGGGAGTCTACCCCTTCTCGCGTCTCGAGAAGTTGAGTCCACCAGCACACAAAATCATTATGCATACCAACCCATCATTTTAAAACTTATGAGTCTAGCCACAAGAGAAACTTGTCCCACCGCTCATTATCAGCGAGCGCGACTATTCGAATAGATTGGTTTACTCACACTGCAGTGGACGTACACTTTACCCGCACTCTGCAACTGCTCATTGACTGGGCCTTCATCCCTCCATATGGGACGGTCACGGCAAAGCTTTTCGATAACCTTACTTTGGCAGTACCCGCTCCGTGAACTTAATTCCTCTTGCACTCTAGCTGTCCTTTCCTAGCAGTGAGAGGAGTTCTGGCGCTCCCGGGGTAAGGGAAACTCTCTTAGTCTTTAAGTTGTAATTAATTTCAATTTGATTCATCACTTCAGTATATGGGCCGCAGCCTCATCTCAACATCACAAACCACTTCTCATCATAAGAACCACTATGCAGGGATACTGCCTCCACTCGGCTATCTACTTCGCTAGGTTTATACCCATTCGAGAAGTACAATTGTACTGGCTTGTTTCAGGTTGTTAGTCTCATGGCTCGGTCCTTAATTGACCAGGGACGGTACTTGCCTTTGACGGAATCCACCCAAATCTATCCAGCCACCCCAGTCTAAAAACATTGGTTTTGTACTTCCATTTTTCCATCAAAACAATTTTCATCATGTTCAAGGCATGTGGCGCTCATGTTCCAGATCGCTGGCGGCATAGCGAGCCAGTTGTGTGAACTTGTTTAGGTAATCTTGCACTGTGGTGTTCCCTTGGCGTATCCTACGAAACTCGTTCTTCTTCATCCTCATGACTGCAGCAGGTACGAAATTTTCATGGAAGGCGGCCGTGAATTCTTCCCAAGTTGGTCCGCCGGCATCTTCGGCCCGGGTTTCCTTGTAGGTGTCCCACCAGTCACTTGTGGGACCTTCCAGCTGGTTGGTGGCGAAGATGACTCTGTCCGCCTCTCGTACTCGTACGAGGGTCAGCTTCTTCTCTATGACTATCAGCCAATCTTCAGCATCCATTGGTTCTTCTGCCGTGGAAAACGTCGGTGGCTTGGCTCACATAAACTCACCTAAGCTTGATCCTCTGCGTTGTCCTTGGTTGCTGGCAATGGCTTGAAGCAGTTGGGTCTGTAAAGTCATGACTTCCGCTAGGGTGGAGGGGTTAGGCTCCGATGGGTTCTCGTTGGTCGCGGTTGCTCTACGGTGATGAGCCATCTGTACGTCGTGGATAAGGTAAGAGACTTGATCTACTAAGGTCACGATTCTAAGGGATTTTTCTTCAAGTTGTTTAAGGTGATCTTTCGAAGCAAGCTTGGTGGAATAAACTCATTTAAGATACACCATAAAACATCTCAATAGTTCTTAATTAATGCATCATAAGGGATACATTGGATGCACATACACAGTCTCATACAACACAATACAACACTAACATCGTTCTACATCACACCATAACTAGGGGGAGATGGGGGTGTGGCCCTTTCTATCTCAACACCATCCAAAGCAAGACAAAAACCCTTGTAGATATCAAATCTAATCATCCAACCAACCGCAGGATCCGGGTGCTACTTTTACTCTTGTGGAATACCGGTGTTGCAGATCATGCGGTTGTCTTGAGGTTGATGGTGCTTGGGCAGTGGGCAACTTCTGGATACATGACCTGTTTCGCCACAGTTGAAGCAACGTCGGTCTTCTTTTGCCGATCTTGGAAGGGGGCATTTATTGAAAAAGTGTCCCAGCTTACGACAGTTGAAACCGATCAGACCCGATTTGTCACGAGGTGCATTCTTCTGGGTATGCCGCACGCCTTTGTTACCACTGATGGCCTTTACCGGGGTTGGGGCTGTTTCAGGATCAGAAACATCTTCTCTGTTAGTGGTACCAACCAAGAGTTGATTGGCGGACCGTCGAAATACCTTTTGGTCTTTCTTCTTCTTATCTAAGATTATCATCAGTTGACAGTCCTTAGGTACATGATCTGTTCCTTCACACAAGAAGCATGTAATGGCTCTCATGGGGCATTCTTTCGGCATGTGGGTGTCTTCACTGCAGTGACAGAGGTAGTTGCACATGCTTGCAGTGTGTCCAATCTCTCCACAACGAGTACATGCTTTGAAATCCATTTCTCCTTCACTAATGTTTTCCATGTTTTCTTCATCATCATCTCCAGAGGACATCTCTTATGATGTATTATCTTTTGGTTTGGGCGGTCCTTAAAGCTGGAGATGTCGGGTTAACTGACATGCACCACGGAAAGTATTGTTCCTCAGGTGTCGGGGAATCTTCACAGCACTTCGGGCATAAATACCGTGCCTGTGACGATCATTTTGCTATCACAACTTATATTCCAGTCTAGTGACTTTCTCGTCTTGTGCACCGCCTCTTTTCTTTGGTCGGTATCCAGGTATACCCATCCCCTGTTCCATTTCTGATCATGGGCTTCCATATGCTTTTGAAACTATCTTAGAGTTAGAGAGAGGTAATATCAAAATAATTTTAGTAGAGAAATGGGGACAAGAGTATAAGGGAAAACACATTCTGTTTTGTAGACATAGTTTGTACTTGAAATAATCCTAAGTAGGGATAGTTCCCTTTAACCAGCTCGATAGGGGGTGGGGCACCATTTGGCCTTATCCTACAGCCGCACTGCTCTGATACCAGCTCTGTAGACCCCCGTTTTGAGGACGGGAATCATTCATGTTCACAGTACCATTTTCCTGGATCGAGTAGTTTGGTACCCACAAAATACAGTACTGAATTATCAGATGCAAAGTGCACAAATAGTCTTACACCGAAAGTATTACAATAATAGGCCCGAAGGCATTATTCAATACATGCAAGACCTACTAGTCCGGATACAACCAAAAGTAGAAATTAGATAAGGCAGCGGAATGAAGGCAGCGGCTCGTCGATTGCCATAGGCAACGACCGGGGACTACGACCTAGTAGGCGCCTTCTTCTTCCTCGCCCTCCTAGCAGTAAGCATAGGGGTCCTCTAGTTCTTCGTTTTCACCATCTGAAGGTTTGTGCGTATAGCAAGGGTGAGTACCCAACGTACTCAGCAAGCCAACACGGAAGTGATGCACATGATAGGATCATTCAAAGGATGGCTGCGGTTTATTTGCGCAAAGCCAATTTTCATAAATCATTTCACAAGCCTAACATCTAGCCAAGTCAAGTTTTAGTTCTAGAGTACATTAAATCGGTGACGGTTCTGTCTATCATCCATCGTGATACCAAGGATGGCTTCCCGCCTCCGAGTTGTCATGGTTTTCTGGGGAGTCTACCCCTTCTCGCATCTCGAGAAGTTGAGTCCACCAGCACACAAAATCATTATGCATACCAACCCATCATTTTAAAACTTATGAGTCTAGCCACAAGAGAAACTTGTCACGCCGCTCATTATCCGCGAGCGCGGCTATTCGAATAGATTGGTTTACTCACACTGCAGTGGATGTACACTTTACCCGCACTCCGCAACTGCTCATTGAACTAGCCTTCATCCCTCCATATGGGATGGTCACGACAAAGCTTTTCGATAACCTTACTTTGGCAGTACCCGCTCCATGAACTTAATTCCTCTTGCACTCTAGCTGTCCTTTCCTAGCAGTGAGAGGAGTTCTGGCGCTCCCAGGGTAAGGGAAACTCTCTTAGTCTTTATATTGTAATTAATTTCGATTTGATTCATCACTTCAGTATGTGGGCCGCAGCCTCATCTCAACATCACAAACCACTTCTCCTCATAAGAACCACTATGCAGGGATACTGCCTCCGCTCGGCTATCTACTCCGCTAGGTCTATACCCATTCGAGAAGTACGGTTGTACTGGCTCGTTGCAGGTTGTAAGTCTCATGGATCGGTCCTTAATTGACCAGGGATGGTACTTGCCTTTGCCGAAATTCACCCAAATCCATCCAGCTGCCCCAGTCTAAAAACATTGGTTTTGTACTTTCATTTTCCATCAAAACTATTTTGCTTTCATTTTCCATCAAAACTATTTTCATCATGTTCAAGGCATTGTAGCGCTCATGTCTCTACATGCCGTATCTCAACTATCTTCCCTAAGGTAGTTGCCCAAGCATATAGCTTTTGTAAAAATATGAGTATGCAAGATTCTAGTATAAGCATAGCTAAGCATTGTACCGAAGATATCCTCCGGTTATATCACATCGAGGGTTACAAAGATTATATCTAAAGGTAAACAATGTCAAGGCATGGAATATCAAGCATAGGTACTAGTTTGTGTATATAGCATGCATATTTGAAGTTTAAAACAATATCATTTCTCAATTGGGATCAATATGTTCGAAGAGGTGTGATGACTTGCCTTGCACGCACGCTTGTTGGACGGGGTCTTCAGTATAGTCAGTGCTTGCTCCCTCGGATGCTAACCGTACGTGCGAAAAATCAATTGAATTCGGTTAGAATTCAATAAAACTACCAAGAGGTCAAAAAAAAACCAAAAAGCGACTCCAAAAATTAGTTTATAATTTTAGATGAATTTAGGTTCGAGTTCTGACGAAATCCGAGTTAAGACGAGCAAGTTATAATAATTTGGAGTTTTGCGATTCACAGGTTTGATTTATTATGTGGTGATAATATTTCAAGTTGGTTTATTTTCAGTTTAGGGAAGAAATAATGGTTGATGGTTCAAAAATGTAATATAGAGAAAAGAATGCTTAATTCAATACTTTATCGCCAAATTTATCAGGCCAACAAACCCTAGGTATAATAATCGAATCCAAAAACTAATTAATCCTGCGGATTAACTCTACACTAACCAATTTAGAAATTTAATTTTTAAAGAGTTCATATAATAAAATAATTAGGGTTTAATGTCAAACTATAATTAAATTCTTAATGTTATAATTAAATTCCTAAATCAAATTCTTGAGATAATTAAATCCTCAATTTTATACCTAATCTTTACCTTATAATTATCACCTAAAATTTTATTCCATAAAATATAGTTTTATCTAAAATTTCTCAAATATTTTCCCTAAAATATTTTCCCTATTTTATTCTATTTTATTTTTTTGTCCTTTTCTTTTTCTTTTCTTTTCTCTTTTTTCCTTCCCTTCCTTCTTCCTTCTCTGCTCTGTTCCCTCTCTTCTCTCTGCTTCGGCTGAAGGCGCAAAGGGGGGGAGTGGAGGAAAAAGGGAGAGAGGGGGGGTCGGCTCACCGATGACGCGGCGGTGACGGCGGCGATGGCGGTGCAAGGCGGCGCAAGGTGAGGCGTCGGCGCGGCGGCTTCGGCGCAAGGCGACGCGAGAGAGTGAGGGAACGGGAGAGGAGAGCGGCGAGGTGGGGAAAAACGGAGAGGGCTCGCCCCCTTTTATAGACGGCCGGAGAGGGGAGAGAAGAGAGGGGGGCCGGCGCAGTGAGGCGACGTGGCGGCGACACGCGTCGACGCGCGGAGGCGGGGCCGGGTGAGGACGGGCGCGGCACGAACGGTGTGCGGGTGGGGGCCGGTGCGGCGCGGGTCATGGGCGCGACGCGCGGCGAGGAGAGGAGGGTCGGCACGGGCATCGCGGACGGCGCGACGCGCGGGCGCGAGCGGGTGGGGGAAAGGCGCGGCGCGGCACGCGGGCGCGACGCGCAGCGAGGGGGAGAGGGGGTTGGCGCGGGCATTGCTAGTGATATGCCCTAGAGGCAACATGGAGATGTTGGATATCACGTCAATGTTTATGTATAAATGAATAAAGTGTTATGCAGTTCCATGAAATAGACATCTTGTATTGATCAATAAGTACGTGACTTATTTATGAGACTCTTTATGTATGAATCTATTTCTAAACGATCCCTGATCATATATCATATTGTTGGAACAAATATGATTCTAAGATCGGCATGTTTATTGATTGATGATCATGTCTCATAGATCATGGGTATGGAGATACCAAATCAATAAACATGGACACATGTGTTGGAGAACACATTGTTGGATAGACCCACCATGAGACACTACGGGAATTAATGTGCCATTAGTTGGTCTCGGGTAGTGTTGGTACAAAGTCCTTAGACCCGAGATCACCATAGATTCCAACATGTGTAGTAGCCTACTTTGGGACTACCAAACGCTATTCCGTAATCGGGTAGTTATAAAGGTAGTTTTTGGGTTTGCTATGAAACATGGAGTGGGATGTGAGTGATCAAGATGAAATTTGCCCCTCCTTTGGAGAGATATCTCTGGGCCCCTCGAGGTAATGGATTATGGAAATGCATGGCCATGCTAAGTTGATTGAGGAGTCAATCAACGGACGGATAATCCAATACGGTTCGAGTGAATGGTTAAGCTATTGAAGGGATGGCACACATCTTGCCTATAGCTTAGCGGTATCGTGAGGCAAAGGGATTTGTGTACACATTACGGTTTGAGCCGATATTATATTCTTGTATACTATGGTGTCAATATGTGCTTGCTAGGCGCCGTGTGATGTGCCGGCTGAGTTGGACTCGAGCCGACGGTCGGCTAAGTTAGACTATAGCCGAAACCGAGTATACCTGAACCTACAGGGTCGCACGCTTAAGGGGATAGAATAGATATTCGAGTTGGACTCGGATACGGCTCGATCGGATA
The DNA here is from genome assembly GCA_019925245.2 of Oryza australiensis. Taxonomy (NCBI): domain Eukaryota; kingdom Viridiplantae; phylum Streptophyta; class Magnoliopsida; order Poales; family Poaceae; genus Oryza; species Oryza australiensis. The sequence goes on from JAIFGZ020000255.1 coordinate 369,100, forward strand.
GGGATCCGATCGGATAGAGTCCTATGGGCTTACGACATGTGGGCGGCCAACTCTATGAGATACGGATGAGATCCGATTCAAAATAGAGTCCTAATCGGCCACTAGTCCCAGTCGGCCAACTCTATATAAAGGAGGGAGGGGTGGAGAGTTGCGGCATGTCAATTGCATTGCGTGCAACAGAAGTCGTCGAGATCAATCTCCACGGAAACCCTCCCCACTTTTGAGCCAAACCCTAGCCTTGCATCGCGTGCTAGCACACGGGTGTACGGCGTTTTGTCCCCGGACGTGTGGATACCAGTAGAGGCGCTGCTACGTTGCGCGCGTTGATCGGCCGCGGTCGGACGCATCGGAGCGAGGCGTGAGAACGCGGCCGGACGACTCGAATCGGCGATTGGCGAATCGGCCGTCTCGGGAATCGGCTACACTGCTTCCGGATCGGATTGCCCTGATTGGCTATTCCGCTGCACTCTACTTCAATCGGTAACGATCTATCGACCCTTACTTGCAAGTGTTCCTGCTTTGCGCGGTTAAAATTTTTGTTTTCGGCTAGCGTAGCCTCCGCGCAACCCTTCAGGCATCACAAACGGCGCGGCCGGCGCGCGCGGGTGCGGGACGGGCGCGGCGCGGCGCGCAGCGGCGAGGGGTCCGGGCCCGGGTATGGCGTCGAGCGGTTGGTGACGGATGAACAGTGACATTTCTCATTTTCCCGATTTAATTTCTATTTTCTCCCATTTCTTTTTCCCTTCACATGAAAAATTAAGATATGACCTAATCCATTCAAAAACTAAATTTTAACCTACATTTCCAACCTTTTTGTCCCTTTTTATATATTATATTATATTATACATATATATATTTTAATTCATTTCCCCTTTTTCCAAAAATGTGATTTTTGATTCAAAATAAATTCTCATCAACTTCCCTATATATCTTTTTAATATTTTTATTTTCAAACCCTTATTTTGAAATTTCCTTTCCTTTGGGATTTTTAAATTATTTGGTTTTTTTCTCAATCTTTTAGATAAATTTCTCTTTATTAATTTCACGCAACAAAGCTGGCAAATAAGAGGCAATAAACACGGCGAGATGCAAAAATACCAAAAGTTTTTGCAAGTTTCGACTTTTAAATTCCCGATTTTAAATTCTCCGATTTTTAGGGTGTTACAGCTTCGTATGCTGTAATGTTGTTCATGTTGCACCAATATGGGAAACCCTCACCGTGGATACGGGGATACAGGGATACACCAGGGGCACCGCTGTTCCGGCCAAGGTGTCAATGACGATAATATTCGCACGTTATTACAGTGGAAACTTACTATGCACTCTCTGAAATATGAACACTATTGTTGCACTTAATGTTTGAATAATTAATGGATAGTAGTATCATCCAAAGCTCAAAATGAAAAAGTTTAAGTCCCCTCTCTCTTATGAATGTGTCTCAAAATGAAAAAGTGAATCATTTTGATAGTTTATACGGAAAAAATGAGCCAAAAATCTTGGGAGGATGTGCACAATTGGATCGAGTATTTGTCGGATATATATTCTCCTCTGTTCTATTATTTAGTGTTAAGCACGTGCAAAAATCCTACTGTTAATGACGACTCCTACTGTTAATTTTTTTATTTTGTGATATAGTAAGCTATTTAGAGGATGTCTTAGCATGAAAAATCAATGTCGGCGACAACTAGTGGGTTCACAAGGACACGAACTCTTAGAAGCCCTAATAAAATCCCAAAGGAACATTACACCATAACAGAGGTGGACCTCCTATGAGTGTAGTCCGCTCCCCCGAATGTGCCCATGAAGTTCAAGATGATATGCGGGATAATAGGGAGACAAACCTTTAGTATTTTGCATGATCACATCAAGGAGGTGCCGGACGTGGAGAAGGAAACTGCTTGGCTGAAGTTCAAGGAGAGCTTCGAATATCCTGCAGCCGACGAGGACAAGCTAAAGCGGACGGCTTTCCAGACGATGGGACATGCTTGGAAGAGCTTTAAGTCCAAGCTGGTCACTGACCACGTTCTCAAGCCCAGCACCCCGAATGCATTTGAGAAATACCCCTTCATCACGCCAGCCGTGTGGGAGGAGTTCTATGTGAAGAAATCAACTATCAAATTCTGAGCCAGAAGCGATGCTTATAGGGCAGGCTCGGTATGTGCACCTGCACCAGCATGGCAGCGGAGGATATGCGAGGAACCAGGAGCAATGGCAGAAAGAGGATGAGGCGACGGAGGCATCAAAAATGCCGTCTCCATTTGCCGATATCTCGCACCCACGTGCAAGGAGCTGAACAAGGGCAAAGGACATGAAGAACAGCGATGGGACGTTCACCCTACCAAATCCCCAGGATCAACAAGTTTACATAAATATTGTAAGTGTCTCACCTTATTATGTTTAGTTTCTTTACACATATCATACACTCGATTTATTCCGATCTCACTTGTAATGTAGAAAGAGTTGGTTGTCGTGAGACAGTCCTCCCAAGAGGCCTACACCGATAGACGTGAGGATGACATCCTCACGCAAGCATTGGGCATCGATGAACACCGTGGACGGACAAGGGGCGTTGGCTCTAATGTCCCCTGGAAATATGGACTTCAAGAATATGCCAGGTAGTATAAGAAGTGGGCTGTTATGAAGAAGGCAGAAAGAGATGCACACCTATTTGAGAGGATCCGGGAGCAGGTTAGAGCCGAACTGATCTCAGAAATTGAAGAGAAGCTAGACCATGCTGCAGAACGAATTATGCAGCAGATCCAAGCTGAGCAGCAGACCATTCCGCGCATTGTCGCTCCGCAACGAGAAAGTCCAACGCAAGTACGGAGCAGTTGAGCATCAATTGAGGCGATGGAAATCCAACACCAGTCCTAGCCGTCGTCAACCATATAACGGTAAAACTCTAGGCCAAAAAGCATAACACCCTTACAAAAACTATTTTCTATAAATTATCTAAAAATTATGTTTGGATCTATCGTAGGAACCGACTACCTGCATGCTAAGAGTTGAGGTGATGCTCTCTTTCACGGTTCCGGCGATCGAGGGACTAGCATTCAATCCAAACGCCGATACAAGGGTGCACGGGTTGCAACTTATGGCCGGATATGCAAAAGTGCAAGTGGACAAAGTGAACGATGATTGGGTCCATCTGTTGCTGCAGCATCCACCGAACGACGACATCCTAACCCTAGGAGCTGCATGAGAAAGCTTTATCCAATGGCCCAAGGAGCTCATTGACATCAAATTAACTCCGATGTCAGCCCCTCCATCTCCCTTAGGTGATCCAACCCCTCCATCTCCCTTAGGTGATCCACAACATGACTCGATCGAGCTGCAGTATGACTTAGGTGATCCACAACATGACTCGATCGAGCTGCAGTATGACATCAACTTTGGTGGGTCTAGCCCTGAATGGCCTGCTCGCTCTGAACCATCATATTTGGAGAAGGGCAAGAAAGTGACATCGGAGCCACCTGTATGCATGCCAGTTGAAGTACAAGACTACTTCATTTGCATGGCAATGCCACCAGCACCGAAGAAACCAATTTTAGACTATCGACGCATGGTCAACAAAAGAAAATTGCAATAATTTTCTAGGGAAGAGTTCGTGAAAGACATAACACAGAAGTATGAGCAAGAAATTCCTGAAAGTTCAGGGGTGAAGAGTTATACTGATGTGCACAATATTGCGAAGGCCCCTCAGCCAGCTAAGTTCAAGTTAGGTGCTCCTTTGACCACCCCTGAATATCGCAACGTAGTTGGAAATTTCACTCAGATGAGAAGGGTAGAAGAGACCTACAGATGGCAAAGGAGGGCAAAGAGACGTTCACCGTCTTTTATACGGACGAGGACTTCCATCATGAGGATGGTATAATCTGGGTCCCATTTGAGAAACTATTTCAGGTATACAATCTGAGGGACCTAGACGTATCGCTATTTCAGCTATGGGCATTGTAAGCATACTCAAACCCCTCGCTATTATTTCTAAGTTGATATCCTCATAGAGTGTCTAACTTGTTTCCTTATGCAGAATGGGGACACTTGAATGTAGAGCAACCTATAACAAAGTAGGATTCCTCGATACAGGGGTTGTCGATTCCAATCAGATTGATGATGGCCCAAGGTCCCAAAAATGGGTGGTGGACTACCTCTACAACTCCTTTGTCAAGCTTAAGGACATGAATACGATCCTTTTGCCCTACAACTTTGAGTAAGTGTGACATTTGATGTTGTACATACCATTTGTGCTTGAAGGTGTTAATTGCTCTCTCCATTTGTATGCAGCCATCACTGGATCCTTCTTGCCATCCATTTAAATGAATCTAGGATTGTCGTCATGGATTGACTAAGAAAACCACAAGAAGCTTTCCAATCTGTCATTGACATCCTAAATAAGGCACTTCTGAAGTATAATAAAAAGTGTCATCGACATGCTCCATGTCTCGATACATTTCGGGTTGCTGCCACCGTTGGTGCCAATGTCAGGAATCAGGCACAAGCATATGTGGTTTATACATGATGAAATTTATGTGGTTTTACCTAGACATAAATACACGTTTCTAAACACATAATACGTTTTCACATATTCAATCCTTTCATTTGCAAAAATTAGATGTGGACCCATGTTTTTGTAATAGGAATCATTCGTGTTCATAGTACCATTTCCCTGGATCAAGTAATCTGGTACCCACGATTACATTACTGAATCATCAAGCGCACAAAATACATCAATTTTCTTACGCAAAATATTATAATATAGTGCCTGAAGGCATTGTCTAAAACATAGGACCAAACGGTCTGGAATACAAGCAAAAGCATAATATGGATAAGGCAGCGACACGCCATTGCCACAGGCAACGACCGAGTCTAAGACCTACTGGGCGCCGTCGTCTTCCATACCCTCCTGGTAGTACTCGTACAGGTCTTCAGGATCTTCATCGCCCATCTTTGAATGTTTTGCATAAAGCAAGGAGTACCAATCGTACTCGGCAAGCCACCACAACAACGATGCATATGATAGGGGATAATCAAGGAACGACTGTGGTTCTGTTGCATAAAGCTAGTTTTTGCAATTCTTTTCACAAGTCTAGGACCTAAGACTGGTCAAGTTTTATTTCCATAGTTTGTTTAATCAGCGACGGTTCTGTCCACCATCCATTGTGATCCCAAGGATAACTTCCCGCCACTGGATCGTCATGATTTTCTGGGGTCTACCCCTTCTCACCTCCCGAGAAGTTGAGCCACCAGCACATAAAATCATTATGCATGCCCATCCCATCATTTTAAAATTTAGAGTCTAGCCAAGCGAAAAACTTGTCCCGATGCTCCGTATCCACGAGTACGGCTATTCGAATAGATTGCTTTACTCACACTGCAGTGGATGTAAACTTTACCCGTACTCTGTGACTTGCCCAACACATGAGCCGAAGTCCCAACGAATGAGACGCGTCATGACAAAGCCTTTCAATAACCTTACTTTGGTAGTACCCGCTCCATTAACTTGAGCCCTCCTGCACTCTAGCCGTTCACGGTTTCTAGCAGTGGGAGGAGTTCTGGCGCTCCCGGGAAGGGAAAACTCACACATTCTTTAAGTTATATTTAAGTCCAGTTTTAGTTCGGTAACCCACCGATGGCTACCCATCTGTAGGCTTCCCGCCTTATGGGCTTCCCGCCTTATGGGCTTCCCGCCAATACACACACCCAAGTGAACCACTATGCAGGGGTACCGCCTCCATTCGGCTATTTACTCTGCTAGGTCTATACCCATTTGAGAAGTACGACTGTACTAGCTCGTTTCATGTTTATCCCATGGCTCGGTCCTTAATTGAACAGGGACGACACTTGCCTTAACCGGATTCCATCCAAATCACCCAGTCGCCCCAGTCTAAAACATTTGTTTGAAGTTTAGTTTTCATCCAAAACTATTTCATCATTGTCATGGCAATGTGGCGCTCATATCCCCACATGTCATATATCAACCACCTTTCCGAGGGTAGTTGCCCAAGCATATAACATTTGATAAATATGAATATGCATATCTTTTCAGTGGCAGGATCAAACTGACTGGCACGCCCACACTTCAATGATTTTAGGACCTGCACTAGAGTGAAACAGATCTCCCAGGCCAGCGTGTGATTTGACGTCAACACATCTTTTGACACGCCAGCAGCGGTACGGATTTGGCGTCAACAAGTTGCCCAAGCATATAACATTTGATAAATATGAATATGCATGAATCCACATTAGCATGGGCTAAGATTGTCGAAGATTGACTTCGAATGCACGATACTATAGGGTTCAAAGAACATACAAGTATTCAACATCATGGCATGTCATATAACAAGTATGGAAGTTCTCATGTGTATAGCACGCATATTTGATTTAAAAAACAACATAAGTTCGCAAAAAGGGGTTCAACATGCTCAAAGGTAGTGATGACTTGCCTTGCTCGCAACCTTGTTGACCTAGGTCTTCGGCACACTCAACGACTCCCTCGGACTCTATAAATATGTGCGAGAGATCCGATTTAATTTGATTAGAATTCAGATAAAATCACCAAGATGCCAAATAAATCGCAAAAGCGGCTCCTAAAACTAGACTATGATTTTAGATGAATTTAGGTTCATGTTTCACTAAAATCTGAGTTAAAATAAACGAGTTACAATAATTTGAAGTTCTGCATCCAAACCGATTCGATTAACTACGAGGTGGTAATATTTCAATTTAATTCACTTTAAGTTTTAGAAGTATTGCGATCGACGATTCAAAAATATTATACCAGAAAAGAAATGGTTAACTCAAATTTTATTCCAAATTTTATCGGACCGACAAGCCCTAGGGTTAAAATTAATTAAACCCTAAATAATTTACTCTAAAGCTCAAAACTATATTTAATAATTTAAAACTTAAATTCTAATAGAATTTATTAATTTTACTAACAAAATTAGGATTTAGTAACAAATTAGGTTATAATTAAATTCCTAATATTGTAATTGATATTCGTCCTATAATTATTTCTTGGCAATTATATTCTAGGAATTTTGAATACAATATTTTCCTAAATATTTTTCCCTTTTTTTCTTCTTCTTTTCTTTTTCTTTCTTTTCTTTTCTTTTTTCTCTTTTCTTTTCCCTCCTCTTCCTCTCTGTTTTCCCTTCTTCCCTCTTTCTTTCTTCCCTCTTCCCCTTCCTCTCTATTTGGTTCGGTGACATATGGACACGCACGGTGTGGCGCAGTGACGGTTGGCTAGGGGGAAAAGGAGGGGAAAGGCTTACCGACAAGGCGAGGCGATGAGGACGACGACAGTGGCGGAACTCCGACGCAGTGGCGGTGCTCGGCGTCGCACGACATCGAGGAGAGGAGGAGAGGGGAAAGGGGAATGGCGTGGGGAGGAAAGGAGAGAGAGGGGTTTTATAGGCGTGCACCGGGAGGGGGATGAGGGAGGAGCGACGGCGCGTGCGATGCCGGCGCGGCAGCGCGGGGCGCAAGGTGACGACGACAGGAGACGGGACGGCACGGGCAGGGAGGGGCGTGGGGTGAAGGGTTACGCGGAAGCTACGCTAGCCGAAAAACAAAACTTTTCTACCGCGCAAACCAGGAACACTTTCAAGTAAGGGCCGATAGATCGTTACCGATTAGAGTGTGCAGCGGAAACAACCAATTAGGGCTATCCGATCTGGAACTGTGTAGCCGATGACAGCCGATTCCTGGGGACAGCCGATTCACCAATCAGCCGATTTGAGTCGTCCGACCACGTTCTAGCGCCTCGCTCTGATGCGCCCGACCACAGCCGATTCGAAGCCGATCAATAGTGCGCAACGTAGCAGCGCCTCTACCGGTATCCACACGTCCGGGGACAGAACGCCGTACACCCGTGTGCTAGCACGCGATGCAAGGCTAGGGTTTTGGCTCAAAGGTGGGAGGGTTTCCGTGGAGTTTGATCTCGGCGACTTGCAAATCAATTGACTTGATTGACCTAATTTAGCTCTCCACCCCTCCCTCCTTTATATAGAGTTGGCCGACTGGGACTCGTGGCCGATCATGACTATTTCAAATCGGATCCTATCCGAATCTCATAGAGTCGGCTGCCCATACGTCGTAAGCCCACAGGACTCTATCCGATCGGATCCCTATCCGATCAAGCCGTATTCGAGTCCAACTCGAATGCCTGTTCTTATCCCCTTAAGCGTGCGACCCTGTAGGTTCAGTTATACTTGGTTTCGGCTATAGTCTCACTTAGCCGATCGTCGGCTCGAGTCCAACTCAGCCGACGTGTCAATAGCGGCGCCTAGCAGCACATATTGACACCATAGTATACAAGAATATAATATCGGCTCTGAACCTGTAATGTGTACACAAATCCCTTTGCCTCACGATACCGTTAAGCTATAGGCAAGATGTGTGCCATCCCTTCAATAGCTTAACCTTTCACTCGAACCGTATTGGATTATCATGCATTGATTGACTCCTCAATCAACTTAGCATGGCCATGCATTTCCATAATCCATTACCTCGAGGGGCCCAGAGATATCTCTCCAAAGGAGGGGCAAATTCCATCTTGATCACTCACATCCCACTCCATGTTTCATAGCAAACCCGAAAACTACTTTTATAACTACCCAGTTACGGAATAGAGTTTGGTAGTCCCAAAGTAGGCTATTACACATGTTGGAATCCATGGTGATCTCAGGTCTAAGGACTTTGTACCAACACTACGAGATCAAATAATGGCACATTAATTCTGTAGTGTCTCATGGTGGGTCTATCCAACAATGTGTTCTCTAACACATATGTCCATGTTTATTGATTTGGTATCTCCATACCCATGATCTATGAGACATGATCATCAATCAATAAACATGCTGATCTTAGAATCATATTTGTTCCAACAATATGACATATGATCAGGGATCGTTTAGAAATAGATTCATACATAAAGAGTCTCATAAATAAGTCACATACTTATTGATCAATACAAGATGTCTATTTCATGGAAATGAATAACATTTTATTCATAAATACATAAACATTGACGTGATATCCAACATCTCCATGTTGCCTCTAGGGCATATCACTAACATGGGGCGCGAGGGTGGCGCGGCGACGGGACGCGGCGCGATGCGCGGCACGACGCGGGGCGCGAGGCGAGATGCGACACACACGTGGCACGACGTGCGCGGGGCGCGAGGGGCAGTAGGGCCGAATCGAACACCTGGTGGGGATTGAATAGTAGCATTTTTCATTTTTTTTGATTTTTCTTTTTATTTTATTATTATTATTTATAACTAATTTATTTTTTTGCATTTCATTAAGTATTTAAATATAATTTTGTCCAAATATATATTTATTAGATTTTAGTTTTCTCCCAAATTTATATTTTTATAATTTTATTCCTAATATTCATTTTCAAATTTTCTATTCTTTTTAGGGTTTTTAAACCCCTATTGAGTTTTCTCCTTTAAATAAATATTCTTTTATTTATAACTCGGCAACGAAGACTTGTGAATAAGAGGCCATAAATACAACACGATGCGATCAGTCAAAAGTTTTGTAAGTTCCGATTTTTAGATTTCAAATTTTATGCCTTTGGATTTTTAGGGTGTTACAAACCTATCCCCTTAAATAAATCTCGTCCCGAGATTTCTTACAGGTTGTCGAGTAGGTGTGGGCACTCGGTCCTTAGAAAATCTTCGCTCTTCAGTGTGATTTCTCCACTACACTTTGTACATGCGCCACGACTTGGTTCGGGTTTTCTTCTCTGCTTCGTCCAATATCCTTACCGGGTGTTCTCGGTATGTGAAATCACTGTTGATATGGATATCTTCCAAGGGAGCTTGTTCTTCCGGCACACGCAAACACTTCTTCAATTGTGACACATGGAACACTGGGTGCACATTAGAGATATTTTTTGGTAGTTCTAGCTGATAGGCCACTTCGCCTCTTTTGGCGTTTATCAGGAATGGTCCCACGTATCTAGCGCAAGCTTTCCTTTGACCTTGAACCTCTGGGTTCCTCGTAGCGGAGAGACTTTCAGGTACACATAGTTGCCTACATTAAACTCCAAGTCCCTTCGTCGAGTATCCGCGTAGCTCTTCTGTCGGGATTGGGCTACCTTTAGTCGATCTCGGATCAGACGGACCTTTTCCTCAGCTTCTTTGATTATGTCAGGTCCAAACATGGCCCATTCACCGGTTTCTGACCACATCAATGGGGTTCGGCATCATCGACCAAATAGTGCTTCATTCAGCGACATCTTCAGACTTGCTTGATAACTGTTTTTGTAGGAAAATTCAGCGTAGGGTAGGCATCTTTCCCATTCATTGGTAAGTTCCAACGCACAAGCTCTCAGCATATCCTCATGAACTTGGTTTGTCCTTTCGGTCTACCCGTCGGTCTGCGGGTGATATGTGGTACTAAAGGCAAGGTGACTCCCAAGTGCCTCATGAACTTTGCTCCAAAAATGTTACGTGAATTGAGTACCGCGATCCGATATAATCCTTTTTGGTTCTCCATGAAGGCACACGATCCGGGACATGTATAATTCCGCCAACTTAGCACTATTATAATTGGTCTTAATGGGGATAAACCTGGCAGTCTTGGTGAGTCAATCTACGATCACCCAGATAGAGTCATATCCCGCGGTAGTCTTAGGTAATCCAACAATGAAATCCATGTCTATCTCATCCCATTTCTATTCGGGAATCTTGAGCGGTTGCAACAAACCTACCGGTTGTTGATGCTCAGCTTTTACCCTTTGACATACGTCGCATATGGCCACGTATTCAACTACGTCTCTCTCCATGTTGGGCCACCAGTACTCCTCCTTCAAATCCTGGTACATCTTTGTGCTGCCAGGGTGTAGCGAATATGTTGATTCGTGGGCTTCCTTCAGAATCAACCGCCTCAAACCACCTTGCTTAGGCACGTAGATCATTTTATTATACCATAGGATTCCTTTGTCATCTGTTGAGAATTCCTTCGTGTGCCCAGCGGCCATGCACTTCCTAATCATTTGGATTTCTCCATTATCCTTTTAAGCTTCTTCTATTTGGGTCCTCGAAGAGGTTGGATTTCCAACAAGTTTAACTCTCCACGAGGAATCGGGTGCAAGATAAGTCGAGCCATTTCTTCTTGAAGCTCAATGGCCATGCCTTCCAGTCTCATATGGTTGCATTGGGCTTTGCGGCTTAAAGCGTTGGCCACTACATTCACCTTGCCGGGGCGGTAATGGATTCCTAGATCGTAATCCTTGATCAATTCCAGCCACTTTCTCTGTCGTAGGTTGAGATCAGTCTGAGCAAAGATATACTTCAGGCTCTTGTGGTCAGTGTATATATCGCAATGATTCACGATCAGGTAGTGTCTCCAGATTTTTTATGCATGAACAACTGCTGCCAACTCCAAATCATGTGTGGGGTAGTTTTTCTCGTGGGGTAACAGTTGTCTCGAGGCATATGCCACGACCTTTCCATCCTGCATCAATACCCCTCCCAGTCCTTGTCGGGACACATCACAGTATATCACAAAGTCCTTACGGTTGTCAGGTAGGACTAGAATTGGGGCGGTTGTTAACTTTTCTTTCAGCTGATCAAAAGTTCGCTGACACTACTCGGTCCAAGCGAATTTCTTCTCCTTCTTCAGGAGTTGAGTCATGGGTCTGGCTATTGTAGAAAATCCTTCAACAAATCTCCGACAATATCCGGCCAATCCCAAGAAACTACGAACCTCTGTTATCGACTTAGGTGCTTTCCATTACGTAACAACCTCGACCTTGGCAGGATCTACTGCTACCCCTCCCACTGAGATTACATGACCAAGAAAGGCAATTTCCTAAAGCCAGAACTCACATTTACTGATTTTGCATACAACTGATGCTCTCGTATCTTCTCCAACACTAGATGTAGGTGCTCTTCATGTTCCTTATTGTCCTTGGAATAGATAAGAATGTCATCGATATACACTACCACAAACTTATCCAGATATTCCATGACTACCTTGTTCATGAGGTTCATGAAATATGCTAGGGCATTGGTCAATCCGAAAGACATTACTGTGAACTCATATAGTCCATAGCGCGTTGAGAACACTATCTTGGGAATATCTTCGGCTCTAATCTTCAACTGGTGCTATCCTGACCGAAGATCAATCTTCGGGAACACTTTGGCACCCTTGAGTTTATCAAATAGGTCATCGATTCGGGGTAATGGGTACTTGTTCTTGATGGTTACTTTGTTCAATGACCAATAAATCCACGCACATCCTCATACTGCCATCCTTCTTCTTGACAAATAGTACCGGGGCTCTCCAAGAAGAAGAACTAGGGCGTACGAATCCCTTTTCTTGTAGTTCTCTGATCTTCTTCTTGAGTTCCCCCAACTCGCTAGCCGGCATCCGGTAAGGTCTCTTGGATATGGGGGTAGTAGCAGGCATTAGGTCAATAAAAAATTCATTGTCATGGTTAGGGGGCATTTAAGGCAAATCCTCAGGAAATACGTTCGGGTAATCCTGTACTACTGGCATCCTGCTCATGGGTAGCATGGTAAATACTCCCGCATCTCGATCACATAACATCGAGTCTCAATCCATGGCTATGTTCATCGGCGATCCCCATGGGGTGGACACAGTGACCTCCCTTCGGCCACAGTATATGACTCCTTTGTTCTTAGTTAACCAGTCCATCCCAGTATGATATCGAGAGTTTGCGGCGGTAGTACCATAAGGTTTGAGAGAAATACCACGTCTCTAATCCGGATGGGCACGTTGATGCAAGCATGGGGTACGGTTATATCTCCCCTCGGGTGAATGCACTAACATGGGTCTCTGTTAACACTGAAATTTGGTAATTGAGTCCCTAAGTCTGCAAAGGTGAAGCAGAATCGGATCGGCTGGTTTGGTGTGGAAACAGAGGCCGCATCGACTGAGGAGTGATCGGCTGTGAGGCCAATCGGCTAAGGTTGGATCGGACAATGGCAGCCGATAGCTGATTCCAGGTCCGGAAGAGATAAAACCATTTCTAGTGCAGCAGTTTGAGGATAAATAGAAGATTCGATTGTTAGTTGCATGTTAAACGATATTGCCACCTATGGATAGAGTCCTGTAACGATAATTATATCTGTAATTTAGGAGTTTGTTTAAACTGTTAGTTGTAGCACGGCATGGGTCCTTCTTGGGATAATGTTGTGTTTTAAATAGTAGTTTAGATAGAGTCCAGGGTTTGTACAGATAATTGTATTTTGGGTATAAATAGGACCCGAGACCCCCTGTGAAAAAAGATAATCACAATCAATCAAACCTTCGGTGCATCGCCAACCTTTTTCTTCAGACGAGCAGTTTGCTTGGCTACGGTCTACATCGTTTCGATCCCCAGATCCAGGTAAATGCTTGTCATTTGTTTCTAGTGCTTCCATCGTAATGACACATTAGATTCAAGAGTTTATACTGCGATACTTATCATATAGTGCATATAAATTAGACTAATGTTTAGATCTATCCTGCCATTGGCTAGTTCTATCAAGAACTTGCAGCCGATAGGGCTAGATCTAAAGGTTGGCTGGTTTATATGCGGTATCCACCGTCTCGAGGGAGAAAAATCGGCTGCAATAGATCAGGTTTTTCTTTTTATACTTAATGCTATATCGGGTTCGAACTATTAAGTCATTTTAGAATTATCAATGATCTGTTCGGCTGAGATTTATATTGTTTAGAGACAGCGCCGGGGTTTCAACTGGCCTTATCTGCCCTGATATGTTTCTTTTAATATATTTATTATTAGATTTATATTAGGACTGCCTATTATGTTAAGATCGCATTCTTATCGGACGTTACTAGCCGAAATCGGCTCGCCATCGGCGGCCGACGGCCGATTTCCGGGCCATGCGCATCTGGTTCAAGAGTGGTATCTTTTCATAAGATTCATCGGAGTACTAGCCGATTCATCGTTAGCTTTCCAGTATCGGCTAGGTTATCGATTCATATATTTATTATCCTTTACTGTATTTAGGTTACACGACTGATGCTGTCTTGGTATAGTCAATCCATTCCAGTCGTTTGGCTTAAATATATTTTAGGATAGCATATATATGCTCATTGATTCCCTCAGCCGATCCAGTGGGGATCTAACCTAACACTTAACGCATATTCCTTTGTTTCTCTTGTTGATTAACAGATCAAATCAATCGGCACGCCCACGCACAGCAGAGTAGCCGAGAAGGACTGCACTTGGAGTTAGCGAGATCTCCCGAGCCGGCGCGTGAGAGAAATTTCTCATCAACATGCTTCTTGGCACGCCCAGTGGACCTTCTCTGTCGGCTCGACTCGGACACATAGATTCAGCCGGCAAGATGATCGACTCCAAGAGCCCCAGCATTTCCCAGGACAACGTTGTGCCTGTGAAGATGGAGCAGTTATCGGCTGAACAGCAAGCCGATTATAAGAAGATGGTGGAAGAGCTCCAGGCTAACTACTTGCAATCTTTCACCCAAACAAGATCTGGGGCCGTGCATCAAAATATAAGTTCAGCATGAACGACCTTAAGGCATCCTCCTCTGGTGAGACAAAAGACAAACAGAAGACGGAGGAGCCGACCCAGGAACAGGACTATTCGGCTGTATGTTCTCTACAAGACCGGATCGACTTGGCCATCCATCACGCGTTAGTCAACCAAAGTAGCATTCTAGTCAACACTCTCAATAACATGATCGCTACTGTGGTCGACGCTAAGATAGCCGACCAGCTGCAACGAGGGCCGACGTACTTCACAAACGGCCAATTTCCTGGTTACAGGACGCTGGTCACACAGAATCGGCCGATCCCACCACTAGCACAACAAGGGCCGCCGGGAGGAGTCCTCGGTCAGCCAAATCCAGGTGAATCGGCTATAAGGCCAGCAATTACTATGCTGAACCGACAGCAGCCGCTGCCCCAAGATCAGATTGCTAATATGTTCAACGACAATCGGCAGTCGGAGCTGATTGATCCAAAAAGACGGTACAACACCGGTGGCCGACAGCTATTTGCAGGACCACCAACTCCACCACCGGCGCATCGACCGCCTCCCGCTGATCATCACTACCAGTACCAAGGAGGCCGTCAAGGTCATCATTACAGGCCTCAGACGCCACCACTGTATCGGCAAGCACACGCGTCGTGTGACCCATACGAGCCGATACAGCAAGACAACCAAACCTGGGTCGATCTGATTGCAGATTTCATGCGCGATCAATTCGGCCTCAAGCCGAAAGACTCAGGGAACATGTATCGGTATCCCTATCCAGAGCACTTTGAGCGGATCCCGTTGCCCAACCAATACAAGATCCCAGATTTTTTGATGTACTCAGGGTAGGACAAAGTTTCAACTTACGAGCATGTTAGCCGATTCTTGGCACAGTGCGGCGAAGCATCGGCTACGGACGCCTTGAGAGTCCGATTGTTCCCTCTTATTCTTTCAGGATCGGCTTTTACTTGGTTCTCCTCATTGCCCTACAACTCAATTCAGAGCTGGGCCGATCTTGAAAAACAATTCCACAGCTACTTCTACTCCGGCAACCACGAGATGAAGTTGTCGGACCTCACCAGCATCATGCAAAAACACAACGAATCGGTCCGAGAATACATCCAACGCTTTAGAGAGATGAGGGCGATGCTACGGCTGGTGCTATCGGATGCCCGGTGGCCGATTTGGCCTTTCATGGTTTGATCGCTCCGATCCGAGAGCGATTTCTGCGAGACTTTGCGGCTTAGCTCACCTGGCGCGAAGGTGACGGCCCACGAGCAGCGATTCCAAGACACCAGGAAGGTCGTTAAAAATATAACTCAGGTCGTCGTCAAATCAGACTACGAGTCCGACGACGATGACGCAAAAGTGGGCGTAGCCGAATGGGCCAAGAACAAAAAGGTCATCGTCTGCCAATGGTTGCTGAAGACGGCCAAGGAAGAATGATACGATTTCGACATCACCAAGGCCGACAAGATCTTCGACTTGCTGCTCAAGGAGAAGCAGATTCAGTTGCTCGAAAATCACGTGATCCCGTCGGCCGAAGAATTGAAGAAAAAGAAATATTGCAAGTGGCACAACTCCACATCCGACGCCACCAACGACTGCAAAGTCTTCAGGCAGCAAATCCAATCAGCGATTGAGGCCGGGAAGCTGAAATTCACCGATTCAAACCGGCCGATGAAAGTAGACGGCAATCCTTTCCCGGTTAACATGGTCCAAGCCAGTCCCAGGCAAGCTGATCGACAGAACAGAATGGCACACAGCTTAGTCAATACATCGATCGGGGCCAAGGCAGAAGACGAGCAGATTGGATGTCACGCTAGGCTGATTAATATGGTGCACCCAGTCATCAGATCGGCTGATCGACGGCCGATCCACGAACATAGCCGACACCGTCATCAGCATCGGTCCCGGCAGGAAGAAGCTTACGATGAAGCATCTCGTCAGCGCGAGCCAAATACCCAAAGCCGCCGGTACGAGGCAAATCGTAACAATGCCAATCCGCATTGGCATTGTGATTTTTTCAGGTACTGCTGGGAATCCGGTATAAGACTACCAACACTGGACGATTGCCCAGCATGCAACGATCGCCGCGACGGCGAGCACAGGAACTCATCGGCTACAAGCACAACCCGGTTCGTCCCCAGAGCCGTTCAGCTAAACCAAAGGCGGTGGTCTGTCCATGATTGGCTCGGCCCGATCCACCAAGACTTCTTCGTCGACGAAAGCCGCGATGGCAACAACCGCGACGATGAAGAGGCCGACGATGAGGAATCGGCCAACCCCCAATGGTGCCCGTCCGATCTCTTCACAAAGACGCCGAAAAGAAGGGTTCAACGGCTTAAGCATGAAGGGAGAGAAGACGAAGTTCAGCAAATGATCCACGAACAGCGTCATCGGCTGGGCAAAATCAAAAGGCGATGGGTACCCAAAGAGAAAGCTGCCATAGCCGACAAAGAGCAAGCCCAGGAAAGCCCAGCCGATCAAGCCAGGAGGGCAGCCAAAGGGAAAGACAAAATTTCTGCATCGGTTAACATGGTGTTCGTGCTGCCAGCCGAGTTCAGCACTCCTGAAGCCGATGCAGACACCATTGAGGACGACCTGGCAAAACTGGCAATCTCACCAGACCAGGCTGTCTTCGACAAACCCGAGGGAACCAAAAATCGGCACTTAAAGCCATTGTACGTTAAAGGATTCGTCAACGGCAAGCCGATTTCCAAAATGCTAGTTGATGGGGGAGCTGCAGTCAACCTTATGCCTTACGCAACATTCAGAAAACTAGGCAAGGGAGCCGAAGACCTGATAAAAACCAACATGGTGCTCAAAGACTTCGGCGGCAACCCATCGGAAACCAAGGGCGTCCTCAACGTTGAACTGACCATCGGCAATAAGACCGTACCCACAACATTCTTTGTCATCGACGGGAAGGGGTCTTACAGCCTGCTGCTAGGAAGGGACTGGATACACGCGCTAGCTGCTGCATCCCTTCTACAATGCATCGAGCCGATCCAATGGGACGGCGACAAGATCGAGATCGTACGAGCCGACAGTCGGTTAGTGTCGTCGGTGTCGATTTGCCGCTTTGGGAAATCGAAGACATCGATTGTTTATCCGGGAAAATCTGGCAAGCCGATTTTTTAAATGTGTCCAATTCCACAATACAGCCGATTGGAAATGTTGAGCCGCAGCTGCTGCTTTGAACAAGACATGGTGAAGGGCACAAGCGTTTTTGGCATGGACACCGTGGACGAAGACGATGGCAAGCTAGGGCAAGGTTTCACTTCGGCCGACGAATTAGAGGAAATTGACATCGGCTCTGGTGATAAGCCGAGGCCGACGTACATTAGCAAAAATCTGTCTCCTCATTGTAGATCCCAGCTTATTGAGTTGTTAAAAGAATATAAAGATTGTTTTGCTTGGGAGTACTTCGAGATGCCCGGCCTCAGCTGATCAATAGTGATCCATCAGCTGCCGATTAAGGCAGGCTATCGGTCGTTCAAACAGCCTCCCTGGAGGTTTAAGGCCGATATGTACGATGCAATTAAAGCCGAAATCACTCGGCTATATGACGCAGGATTCATTCGGCCTTGCCGATACGCCGAGCGCGTCTCAAACATCGTCCCAGTGTTGAAGAAAAAGGGTAAACTTAGGGTGTGCATCGATTTCAGAGATCTAAACAAGGAAACCCCTAAAGACAAATACCCAATGTCGATAGCCGATCTGCTTGTCGATGCTGCTTCAGGCCACAAAATCATCAGTTTCATGGATGGCAATGCAGGGTATAATCAAATATTCATGGCCGACGAGGACATCCACAAGACCGCTTTCCGGTGTCCCGGCGCAATCGGCTTGTACGAATGGGTAGTAATGATGTTCGGCTTGAAGAATGCTGGGGCAACATATCAACGGGCCATGAATTACATCTTTCACGATATGATCGGCTCGCTAGTAGAGATATACATTGATGACATGGTTGTCAAGTCAAGGGAGATAGAAGGCCACATAGCCGATCTGAGACAAGCGTTAGAACGGACGAGGAAGTATGGTCTGAAGATGAATCCGCTTAAGTGCGCGTTCGGCGTATCGGCCGAGCAATTCTTGGGATTTCTTGTCCATGAAAGAGGAATTGAAGTTATACCAAGAAGCATAAATGCTATCAAGACAATTCAACCTCCGAAGGACAAAAAACAACTCCAATCATTGATCGGCAAGATAAACTTCATCAGACGGTTCATAGCCAATCTCTCAGAAAAGATGGAGTCGTTCACACCACTGCTTCGGCTGAAAGCCGATCAAACATTCACATGGGGGGCAGAACAGCAAAGGGCGTTAGACAACATAAAAGATTATCTGAGTTCCCCTCCAGTTTTAATGCCTCCACAAAAGGGAATGCCGTTCAAACTGTACCTATCAGCCGATGATAAATCAATCGGCTCCGTCCTAATCCAAGAGGTCAATGGCAAAGAAAAGGCCATCTTCTATCTCAGCCGGCGGTTGCTAGACACGGAGACGAGGTATTCACCTGTGGAGAAGCTATGCCTATGCCTATATTTTTCATGTACGAAGTTAAGGCACTATCTGCTATCCAACGAGTGCACAGTAATCTGCAAAGCCGATGTAGTTAAGTATATGCTATCGGCTGCAGTGCTCAAAGGAAGAATTGGGAAGTGGATTTTCGCACTAACAGAATTCGACCTGAGGTATCAGACACCAAGGGCAGTCAAGGGGCAAGCCATAGCCGATTTCATTGTGGAGCACAGAAATGACTCAATCGGCTCAGAGGAAATTATGCCTTGGACTTTGACGTTCGACGGCTCGGTTTGCACCAACGGTTGTGGCATCGGCTTGGTCATTATTTCGCCCAGGGGGCAAGCTTCGAGTTTGCTTTTGCCATCAACCCCCACGCTACAAACAACCAAGTCGAATACGAAGCCGTCCTTAAAGGATTACATCTACTCAAGGAAGTTGAAGCCGACGCCATCAAAATAATGGGAGATTCATTGTTGGTCATCAGCCAATTATCAGGAGAATATGAATGCAAAAACGACGTGCTGATGGTCTATTATCGGCAATGCCGAGAACTAATAGACGGTTTTCGGCTGGTTACTTTGAAACATATCCCCAGAGAGCAGAACTCAGAGGCCAATGACTTGGCTCAGGGGGCATCGGGCTATCGGCCAATGCCGAAAGAAATCGACATAGACGTTGCCGCCATCACAGCCGATGATTGGAGGTTTGAAGTTTACAACTACCTCAAAAACCCCTCTCAATCGGCTACAAGGAAGCTATGATACAAGGCATTGTGATACGTGTTGCTCGATGAAGATCTGTACTATCGGACGATTGACGGCGTGCTACTCAAATGCTTGGGACCCGATCAGGCTACAGTGGCCATCGGAGAAGTACATGAAGGAATCTGTGGCACACATCAATCGGCCCACAAAATGAAGTGGCTGCTTCGGCGATAGGGTATTTCTGGCCGACGATGCTGGAGGATTGTTTCAAGTATTACAAGGGCTGCCAGGATTGTCAAAAGTTTGGTGCCATACAACGAGCACCAGCATCGGCTATGAACCCAATTATTATGCCGTGGCCGTTCAGAGGATGGGGCATTGATATGATCGGCCAGATCAATCCACCCTCAAGCAAAGGACATAAATTTATCCTGGTGGCGACAGATTACTTCACAAAGTGGGTGGAGGCAATTCCCCTCGGAAAAGTGGATTCTAAGGACGCAATCGAGTTTGTCAAAGAACATATCATCTACCAATTTGGCGTTCCACAAACAATAACAACAGACCAGGGATCTATCTTTGTATCGGACGAATTTGTTCAGTTTGCCGACGGCATGGGGATCAAGCTGCTTAATTCTTCGTCGTACTACGCACAAGCCAACGGATAAGCCGAGGCCTCAAACAAAAGTTTGATCAAATTGATTAAAAGAAAGATCTCTGAGTACCCTAAATAGTGGCGCAGGCGATTAGCCGAATCACTGTGGGCGTATCGGATGGTATGCCATGGGTCAATTCAAGTCCCTCCGTACAAGCTGGTCTACGGACATGAGGTAGTGCTGCCATGGGAAAGTGTCGTCGGCTCAAGGCGCATTCAGCTACAGGATCAACTCACAGCCGATGATTATTATCACCTGATGGCGGACGAATCGGAAGATTTAGTTTTATCCAGGATGAGGGCCTTGGAAAAAGTCACAAAGGATAAAGAACGAGTAGCCAGACATTATAATAAAAATTTGGTGCTTAAATCTTTTGAGGAAGACGAACTTGTTTGCAAATTGATACTGCCGATTGGATCTAGAGACAACAAATTCGACAAGTGGTCACCAAATTGGGAAGGGCCTTTCAAGATCCACAAATGCGTCTCTAAAGAAGCTTACATGCTAAAAGGGCTGGACGAAGAAGTATTTGGAAGGGCTCTTAATGGAAAATACCTGAAGAAATATTGCCCAAGCGTATGGATCAACTCGTGATTCGGCTCTGGTATCTTAAGCCGATTACGACAGCCGATGTCTCGCTTTAACAAGGCATCGCCTTTAGGCATTTTTATGCAACGTTTTTTGCCAAGTTTTCTACGATCGGTTAATGATTGGCCGAGAGGGACGGCAATGATGCGCAAATGGCTCGAACTCATAATTTTGTTGACACCGAAGCTATCAACTAAACTTGGGGGGCATATACGTACACGAGCAGATTGCAAAATCGGGCATCAGGATTTTTGAAAGATTTTTTCGCAACTTTTAAGCCTCGTAATCGGCGTCAGGATTTTTGAAAGATTTTTGCAACTTTTAGGCCTCGTAATCGGCAGTCCAAATAAAAGCGTTGGAAGTGATTTGGATCGATGGCCGTATTCAAGCGCTGACACCAACGGTTATGGTGTTGTCTCGGAATCGGCAACGTGAAGCGATACGGGCGACTGGGGCCAATTTCAGCAGGAGCAATTCAAGACACTACGCGCGGCCGAAAGCCGATCTCATCTACAAGCACAGCGACAAAAGATTGATAAACTATATTACACATAAGTTACAGCCGATTACAAGTATGAGCAAATCGATTAAAGTCCAATCCCAGCACAAGAGCCTGACAAGTATAATACAAGAGGCAGCGGTCGATTTCAGAATATTAAATTATTACAACCTCATTGCTTTAAGAAATTGGCTATGGCTGACAACGCCGTCCGCCTGGTCTGGTCTATCTCTTCAATGGCCCTGATGTCGTCGGCCTCGGACCCTGCCACCGGCCGGATGCCCTTCACCAGGTCTCGCAAGTGTGCCACAGCCGCCTTGATGCCTTGGCGTTGAGCTTCAATCTCGACTGGCAAACCAGCCATGTACTCCTTATGGACATCGATCTCGTTCGTGACTTAAACGAGATCGGCCATCAGTTGATATTGGCGTGCAAGGAGTTGCTCGAGCTTGGCTGCCAGCTCAGTCTTCAGGCGGTCGAAGGCAGCTTTCCGGCTCTCAATGGCGTCCTTGGTCGACTGGAGGGTGGCCGACCGTGCCTGGTTCTCACGGTGATCGGCTATCCGCTGCCGTGCCCGTTCGTACTTGAGCTGGTGGGCTTCCATGAAGGTGGCCGGCACAATGGCGTCGGCTAGAGCTTCCGGCAACTAGCCTTGAATTTCTTTCAAATGCGCGCGTATCGAACCGCTGTCGACCACCAACGCATCCAGCGAGGCCTCCAGCCAGTTGCCGATGTCGGCTAGGGTGGCCCTCAAGTCCTCAGCCGGCGTCACCAACGCCTCTTCGCCGGACTCCTCGAACTCCGACAAGTTAAAATTCAGGAGGTCGGCTATGTTCTGCAGAAAAGAGAGATGATCAGAAGACATTAAGTTGACAGAAGCCAATCGTCAGTTTCAGTCGGCTTACAGTGGGCACCAGGGTTGGAGCGATCGGCTCGGCTGGTTCACCGCCTGCAGCCATCGGGGCCTCTTCGTCGGCGTCATTGCCGCCGTCCGCGGCAGCCTCAGCGTGCTCACTGGACGCCTGGGGGGCAGCCGACGGAGATTGTGGTGGCTGCAAAAGAAGAGTTAGCAGTCGAGTCAGCTAATTTCTACAAATCAAGGTGCAAGAGATGATTACCGATGGCACGGACGTGGAGTGCGGCCAGCCAATTTCTTGACCTAAAAGAATGGTTCGGTCGGATGCAAGTGATATCATCGTGAAGCCAAATTTGGTGAAGTGAGGGCTTACCGGCCGATTTTTCGCTGGGGGACTTGGGACCGGTGGGACGTCGGCTGGAGCGTTGACCGACTCATGGCTCGAGCTCCCGGGTTCGGCCGCCGCTCCAACAGCCGCCGGCATTTCCTCGCTGGCGACAGCGTCGAGGAACTGTGCGACGGCTGGGTCCAAGAGGGGGAGGCTATCGGTGCGCGCTGGTTTGGTTTCCTTCTCCTTACTTCTTGGGGGCAGGCGCGGTCGCGCTGTGTGAGTGGCGCAACCCTTTTCTTCGAGCAATCGGCTTGTGCACCTGCCCTCGTAGCAATGACGCCAGCTTCGGCGCTCCCTAGCCGATGGCCGACGGAGCAAGGCTGCCCCCATCCAGAACACCTAGACGGTATTCGATGGGGCGCCCGGAATCGCTCACCGTCGGCCGCTCCGTCTCCGTCTCCTGCAAATCAGAGGGCAAATGTTAATCGGCTATATCAGCCGATGATAAGAAGAAGAAAATCATTTGGGACTTAAAGCTTATCGAGGGGATCTCCTCAGGCAGGAGGAGGTCGACATAAGAAGACGACCGCTGGTGGAAGATATGGCACTTGACTTCAGTCCACCATTGGTCGTAAGCGGCGCTTTTCCTCAGCGCCAGTGTCATCACGCCGACGTCGCTGAGGGGAGGGCCGACTATGTTCAGCAGCCGATCCATTATCAAGTCCTGGCTTACCACTCCCCTCGCCTCAATCTTATCGGCATAAAAGAAGCCGATGGGCAGCTGCCCAAGACCGAACTGCCTCGCCGCCGACACCGGGTAATAGAACTCGTAGCTCTTGGCCACTGATCGGCCCTGGTGGATCCCGGTCGGCAAGATGCAGGGGGACAGAGCGGCGATGAACAACTCCTTGCACCTCGGGTTGTCGGCTGAGTTGACGTCTTCCCAATTGAAGTCGGCCAGCAACTCGAACAGTCCCCGGTCCAGGTAAAAGTACCAGACGCAGTTCTCGCGAGACAGCCCGTCGTAGAGGGCGATGAACCATTCGCCAGCAGATCGGCCGATTGCCTCAAGCTCGCATGAGCAGCTGTTGCTTCTTCGTAGCTCATGCATCGCGTGGTGGTGATCTGGTTGCCGTATTCATCCTCGATCGGCTCCAGCCTTGGGAATACAGCTGCGGTCAGAGGGAGCCGACCGACTATCTTTTGGGTCGCCAGCACCAGCCAGATCTGTAGAGACCACCAGGGGCCGCCGGTGTTGATTGGAGCGTTGGCGGCTATTTTTGCGGCGGCCTGATGCAACATCTGATATAAATAGCCGAGGAGGTATTTCCCCAGCGCAAGTTTGCCCCCGTCGGCCAGGACTTCGGCTACGACCTGCCAGTTGGCGGTAGGCCCGCAGCTCGATCCACAGAACAAAAATTTTTCAAGCCACATCATCAAGAACGTGGCGTGCTCCCTGTGGCCGACTGATCCGTCCTTCATGTTCTGGGCGATGAAGCCGCTCCACCCGCCGATGGCCTTGGTTTTGAACTGATGCTGCCCCTTTCGACGCAAGCTGCTGGGGTTAGCCGACGACTCGATGTCCAACCCGATCGTCATGTACACGTCGGCCAGCGTGATTGTCATCGGCCCTTGTCGGAAGATGAAGGAGTTAAAGCTATCGTTCCAGAAATATGTTGTAGCCGACAGAAGCGGCTCGTCCTTTTCCATGCTGGCGACGGATAGGGCCAAGCAATGGGCGATCCCAGTCTCCTCCCACTGTGTGTATTTGGCCGATCACACCCTTTTGTACCACTCAACCCAGGCTGCGTCCGTGGTCAGCCATGATTTGAATGTCCCGTTCCAGTGGGCAACGGATGGCTTGTTGGTGTTGAAGGGAATCCTATTGGTTTCGACTATAATCACATCGGCTGGATCCGTGTTGCCGATGGGGCCGAGAAAGTACCTCGTGCTTGTGTCGATTTGGGATAAGCACTTGATGTGACAAAGTGCTACGTTCGAAAAGGGGCGCTAATCAAGAACGGTTGCATATTACAGTTCGAAGAAGGAAAAAGTACTAATCAAGAAAAAAACAAAGGAAAGTGCTACTCAAAAAATGGTTGAACGTAAGATTGATGCAAGATGGTTGGAGAAGTAAATCCTAATGAAAAAGGAGTTCTGGATCAAACGGGAGTACCTCAGGGAACTCGGCAATGGCAGCAGCCGGAAAGGCAGCGGTGGTTGGCGCGACAGCTACAGTTGGTGTGGCTGTAGGATTGAGATGTCGACTAGAGGGGGGTGAATAGGCGATTTAAAACTAAGTGACACTAAATCAAAACTAACCTAAGTTGCTAGGCTTGGTGAGAGATGAGTCTAACTAAGCAACTAAGTTAAGTTTTGCAATCCTAGGGTGATAGTGGTTCAATTAAGTCTCTACTAAAGTAAATTGCACAAAAGTAAATGCAATAAGTAAATGAGACAAGAGACAAAGGAATTTTTCACCGAGGTTCGGAAACTCGTTGATTTCCTAGTCCCCGTAGAGGCGAGCCCAACTCCACCGCTCAAACCACGAAGCCACCGCACGCCCCCTTCGTCAAGAGGTGGGCAAGGTGGGAGCCGGCCCACGGAGAGGACTACCCAAGCCTCGATCACTAGGGGTAGTTCTTCCTTCGCTCCGAAGGTGGTGAACTCCAAACCACTCACAAAACCGGCACCGGGCCTCCTCCACAATCTTCTCGGAGAGGTCACCGGGCAACTCCTCCACAAGCCGTCTAGGAGGCGGCAACCTCCAAGAGTAACAAGTAATCCCGCGGCTCGGAGATGATCAAGTGCCACACTAGCTCTAGAATGAAGCAATGCACTTGGCTCTTGGCTAAAATCACTCTCAAACACAACAAGTGGATGAGCACTAGCTCAAGAAGGTGTGTGAGAGATGCAAGGATGTATACAATGCAATAGAGTGACAAGAAGAGCTTCCTTGCAGCCAAAGAAGGGTTATTTATACCCCAAGACAAGTGAACTAGCCGTTGGAGACGAAATACCCCAACATGCGTTGCTGCTGGTCAGGACCGGCGAAGGTTGGCTGGTCGACCGGCCTTGTGTAGCAACGGCTAGAAAATAGCCGTTGCAAGCAATGATTACCTCGACAACAGGGGGCCGGTCAGACCGGAGGCTAAAAGTCTGGTCAGACCAGCACCGGCTCGGTCAGACCGCCATCGGCTCGGTCTGACCGGTTGCGGCTCTGGCGGCTCTGGATCGGCCGACCGAAGGGGGTCACAGGCCGGTCGACCGGAGGTGTATGGCCGGTCCGACCGCAGCTAGGGCCAGTCGACCGCTCCGCACTGCGGTCGACCTCCCGAGGCCCGGTCGACCGGATCAACATCCACGGCCCGACCGGCCTTGGTCACCACTATCTAAAGGAAGAGTATTCAAAAAGAAATGCAAATGACCTAATGTGGCAATTTAATCATCTCTTTGCTTAGGTCATTACCCCTCTTGATAGTACGGCAAAGATATAGAAAGAATCTATGAATTTTGATCACCCAACCTCCTCGATCATTAAAAAATAAACTGTTACTTTTACTATCTTCAATCCTTTTGCATGGTACCATCGGAAATGATCTTCAGTAAACATTCATGCACTTCATGTCATGTGATCCTTACTTAAATATATAAAACTCAAAAGTATCGTTAGTCCACAATTAGCACTTTGTCATTAATTACCAAAATAAATAATAAGGCCTAGATGCTTCAATCTCCCCCTTTTTGGTAATTGATGACAAACACCTCACAAAAATAATAGATATGAATCATGAAAATAAGCTCCCCCTAAACATGTGCATAATAATCACAAACATTAACAAGTGCTGAAAGATTCTTCCATCAAGTGATATTTGACATAGTAAATCAATCCATAAAAGATATCCATAGATAACAACAATCTAATCCATAAAATTTCTCTAGGCTATTACAAGACCACGAAGGGCATAGAATCTCAAAAGAGTTCAACAAACGATAAAGAACACACAATTGATAATAGTAGTAGCCCAATACATGGATATATAGCCCTTCCACCTTAACCTACTAAATAGGAGGACTATCCTCACTAAAACTAGTCCCAAACCCACCTAGGATGAAAGAACGAAGTTTGGTCTTCTCCCTTTGTGGACTTCTCCCCCTTTTGGCATCAAGGACCAAAAAAAATTATTCTTGAGGTGGAGAAGGAGGGCGAGGAATGGGATAGTGAGAGGAACCGGAGTGCTGACGACGAGAGTAGACATAGGCGTGAGAGCTCTCCAAAGAAGACATGCGCCTATCCAAGGAATCTACTCGAGTTGATAATCTCCCCACATTGACATTTAAGCTGCTCACATCAGTCCTTATCCCCCTAACATCCTCATACATGGCCTCTTGCCCAGTGCTCAACCTCGCCATGTTGTCATTAAGAGAGTGAATGGCCTCTAACACTGGGTTAAAATAATCCTGAGGAGGCATGCCAAAGTAAGCGTATTGAGGAGTGAAATATGAGTCAAAACCTTGAGGTGGAGGAGGTGGTGGAGGTGCCGCACTAGAACTTGCGCCATGATCGAATTGAGGTTGGCGCACTCTAAGAACACGAGGAGTGCTGAGCTGGAGACGGGGTTTGTACTGTTTGTGTTCCTTAAGGTTATTCCCTGCACTTCCAAGCTTATCCTGAATCATCCTCATAATATAAGGCGCATAGTAAATTCCTTGTACAAAAGTGCCCTTAGAGATGGCTATCTCCTGCATAATGAGATTCACAACATCAAACTGACGCTCTTGGAGGATAGCATCAATAACATGCCAAGCTACTCCTCGAATATCATCATTGTTGCCACATCTAGGTAGAATGGTAGCTCGCACAATCCTATTGACAACACTGGGAAGAGTTCTTAAACCAGCAACCTTCCCATACGTGTGCCGCACTCCATCCTCATAAAATTGCTCAAGGTCATCTATGGAGAAAGGATTGTGAGCGTGCTCCTCATGCAAGTCATCCCCAACGTCAAACCGAATGTTTAGCAGCCTCCGAAATTCTCTCCTTGAGATGGAACATTGAAGGGTATCTGACATCCACTTCATCTCAGAGAAGTCTCCTGCAACCCACACCGTGGCATAAAACTGACGAACCAACTCCTCATCGTAGTCCTGCCTTAAGGTCACAATCCTATCAATGCCAACAACTCTGAACATGTCCTGGAGGCTCTGAAACTCTGGAGTGTCATTGACGCTATGCCAGGAGATCCATTTGTGCTTGGCAAAAGCCTTTCCTCTATAGACCTGTTCAAACACTGACTTTTGAAAGGCAGTGTGAAACCTCGGGTCAGTGCAGTCTCTCGGCCTTCTGAATTGATCATGATGTCTGAGAATTGTGTACTGAGTTGGATTTCTCATGTTAAGAACAAATTGAATTGCCGGGTCCACCTCCATCTCATCTCCACTTTCCTCACTTGAGTTCTCAGATTCAGCTGCTTCTTGTTCTTCCTCACTTTGCGCATCACCACTCAGAGCATATTGATTTTCACTTGATTCATGCTCACTTTCTAATTCTTGAGCTTGACGGCCATGGCAAGTGCGAGGAGGCATTTTTTGAATGCAGGAGATCAAGGAGTGAAAATTAGCAATTTAGAAAATACTTGGAAGTGGTGAAATGGAGGACTCGCAGATCGCCAGGGGCGGTCGACCGGGCAAAGGCCGGCCGACCGACGGCAACGCCGGCCGACCGAAGGCAACATGCCGGTCAGACCGACGTGGTGCCTGCGGTCAGACCGCCAGCCGACACCGGTCAGTCCGCCGATGGCAGTCAGCACAACATCTCCAAAATTTTCACATCCACAATGTAAGTCTAAAATTTGCTAGAATGAACAAGGAGCACAAGGAGATGTCTATTTCGTCAAAAAAAGATAAGATAGAGAAAACTACCCTTAACCCTAGAAGTGAAATAGACGATTTTTCGATTACAAGTGAGATGAAGAGAAATCACCTATTGCCGGATTTGATTTCCACGAAGATTAAACCCTTAAAGTGTGCACAACCAAGACCACCTCTTCCTTCACCTAGGGTGACAATCCATGGATCACAAAATCAATTAAAACCAAATCTAATCCATGTAACAGAGAGAGGAGGAAGAGGGGATTCACTTACGGTGTAACCGGAGAGAAATCCGCGGTCTAACCGAGGGAAAAAGAGAGGGATTTGAGTTAGGGCTTGAGGGAGAGAGTGAGAGAAAAGAAATTTCGGGTGGAGGAGTGAGGAGAAGAGAAGGAGAGAGAATAGATCGGGTAGAGGAAGAAGAGAGGCAAAGTATTGGGCCCACCTGATAGGCCGGTCTGACCGGTGCTATTCGTCCGGTGAGACCGCCACACCTAGACGGTCAGACCGCGTATATAGCGCCGGTCAGACCGCCAGGCCCCCTGTCGGCTGTGCACAGCCCTTGCACAAACCGACAACCCCCACACAAGGAAAAACCAATAAAATTTGAAGTTTGGAGCAAATTTGAAATGTATGAGTTGAAATATTGCTAACCATCCATAACACTTGAAACTTATGATGATTTGCAACTTAACTCACTTAAGTGCTAGGAGGTGACTTTTTATGGTCTATAGGGGTTTTTGGGCCAAATTGATTTTCAAATAACTTTTGAAAGGTTTAGTTTTTGAAGTCGATTTAAATATAAAAACATTCAAGGAGGTCTCATCTACTAATTTTGTTTTTACACTTTTCTCAAAATCCTTCTCAACCTCATTTTGGAGATAAATCTCATTTTGGCAAAACATTTCTTCAAAAAGAGACCAAAGTGGCATTTTCAAACAAACTCCATTTTTCTTGAGAATAAAAGCTTGAAAAACATATAGGGACCCATTTTAAGCCTTTTTCAAGAAATAGTTTTCAAATTACTTTGATTTTGCAAAACTTTTGACTTATGTTGACTTGGACATTTTGAAAGCACTACTGGCACTTGTATTTGATTTGTTCACATATAAGGAGTAGTAGAGCACATGAAGAAATGCAAGACTCCCTCTTAATGTGACAAGCTCTGTTTTCACAAAAAAACAACCAAATAACAATAAATTCCAAAGAAAAGAATGACGAGCAAGCAAATAAGCAATAAGCACAAATAGCATCCATGGTGCAAGATCTCAAGCCACATTTGAGAAGTCTATGACATTTAACTCATTCCTCAATTTGCAAAAGTGGGTTTCATCAAGAGGCTTGGTAAAGATGTCGGCTAGTTGATCTTCGGTTCTTATGTGGCTAATGACTATGTCACCCTTGGTAACATTGTCTCTTAGGAAGTGATGGCGAATGCCAATATGTTTGGTTCTAGATGTTGGACCGGATTGTTGGCTATCTTTATGGCACTATCATTGTCACATAGGAGTGGTGTTTTGGTGAAAGATATACCATAATCCAACAAGGTTTGTTTCATCCAAAGCAATTGTGCACAACAACTACCCGCCGAAACATATTCCGCCTTGGCGGTAGAGAGGGCAACGGAGTTTTGTTTCTTGGATGACCATGACACAAGGGATGTACCAAGCAATTGACAACTACCGGAGGTGCTCTTTCTATCCACTTTGCAACCGGCATAATCCGAATCGGAATAGCCAACAAGCTTAAATTTAGCATCTTTTGGGTACCACAAGCCAATAGTTGAGGAATGCTTTAAATATCTTAGAATTCTTTTCACGGCAACTAAATGACACTCTTTTGGAGTGGCTTGAAACCGTGCACACATGCAAACACTAAACATGATATCCGGCCTAGATGCGGTAAGGTAGAGCAAGCTACCTATCATGGAGCGATAAAGTTTTAAGTCTACCGGTTTACCTCCCTCATCAAGATCGAGATGCCCATTTGTTGCCATAGGCGTCTTGATGGGCTTTGCATCCTCCAAGCCAAACCTCTTGAGTAGATCCTTAATGTACTTGGTTTGGCTTAGAAACGTCCCATCCTTGAGTTGTTTGATTTGAAGTCCAAGGAAGAAACTCAACTCTCCAATAATGGACATCTCAAATTCCCTGGACATCATATCACCAAATTCCTTGCAAAACATCTCATTAGTAGAACCAAATATAATATCATCAACATAAATTTGGCAAACAAAGAAATCATCACCAATGATTTTTGTGAAAAGGGTGGTGTCAACTTTTCCAATTTTGAAATCCTTTGACAAAAGAAAATCTCTCAATCTTTCATACCAAGCTCTAGGAGCTTGTTTTAATCCATAAAGAGCTTTTGAGAGTTTGTAAACATGGTTAGGCTTTTTAGGATCTTCAAAACTGGGTGGTTGTTCAACAAAGACAAGTTCCGCAATTTCACCATTTAGAAAAGCGCTTTTCACATCCATTTGAAATAACTTTATATCAAAACATGATGCAAATGCAAGAAGGATGCTAATAGCCTCAAGTCTTGCCACGGGAGCAAAAGTTTCACCGAAGTCCAAACCTTCAACTTGGGTGAAGCCTTGAGCAACCAATCTTGCCTTGTTTCTCACCACCAACCCGTTCTCATCTTGTTTGTTCCTAAAAACCCACTTTGTCCCTATGACATTGTGGTCTTTAGGTCTTTCAACCAAAGTCTACACTTTGTTTCTTGTAAAATTGTTGAGCTCTTCTTGCATAGAATTAATCCAATCCGGATCACCAAGAGCTTCATCTACATGTTTTGGCTCAAGAAAAGAAACAAACGAGTAATGTTCACAAATTGAAGCAACACGAGATCGAGTTTGGACACCCTTACTAATGTCACCCAAAACTTGATCAATTGGATGATCTTTGGAGAGAGCGGTGTGTATTCTTGGCGGAATAGATGGATCTTGTGCCTTGTCTTCCTCCACTTCAACTTGAGCTTGAATTGGCGTAGCGGAAGTAGATGGCTCGTCTTGAATGGAGGTGGATGGCTTATCTTCAACTTCAATAGGCTTGATGTCTCCAATAGACATGTTCTTCATAGCTCTCATCAAGCCTTCATCACCTACATGTTCCAAATTCTCGTGCCCCTCTTGAGAGCCATTAGTTTCATCAAATTGAACATCGGCGGTTTCTTCCATAATACCTTTGCTTTTGTTGTAGACCCGGTACGCCTTGCTATTTGAGGCATACCCTAGAAGAAACCCTTCATCACACCGACTTTCAAATTTGGTTAGTCTAACACCTTTTCTATAAATATAACATTTACAACCAAAAACTCAAAAATATGCAACATTTGGCTTCCTCCCAACAATTAGTTCATAGGAAGTCTTTTTCAAGAGACGATGCAAATAAAGCCTATTGGATGCATGGAAAGCGGTGTTTATAGCTTCCGCCCAAAAAGAGTCGGAAACACCATATTCATCAAGCATAGTCCTTGCCATCTCAATCAATGTACGATTTTTCCTTTCTACTACTCCATTTTGTTGTGGTGAGTAGGTAGCGGAAAGTTCATGCTTAATACCAAGATCATCACAAAAGTCTTCGATGTTGGTATTTTTGAACTCGGAACCATTGTCACTTCTAATTTTTACAAGAGTGCAATTAAACTCATTTTGGGCCCTTTTCTTAAACTTTTTGAAAAGCTCGGCAACAATAGACTTATCATGCAAAAAGAACACCCAAGTATAGCGAGAATAGTCATCAACAATCACAAGACAATGACTATTTCCTTCAATGCTCTTATAGGTTGTTGGGCCAAACAAATCCATATGCAAGAGCTCCAATGGCCTAGATGTGGACATGATACTCTTAGAAGGATGAGTGCATGCAACTTGTTTGCCGGCTTGACAAGCAATACAAAGTTTATCCTTTTCAAACTTCACATCTTTCAAGCCCACAACTAGATCACGTTTTGAAAGTTTGCTTAATTGAAGCATACCAACATGGGCTAGTCTCCTATGCCAAAGCCAACCCAATGAAGTTTTTGCAACTAAAAAAGTTTTCAAGTTTGCTTCACTAGAGTTGAAATCAACCAAATAAAGATTTCCATATCTAAAACCTTTGAATACACAAGACTTGTCATGTAAACTAGAAACAATAACTTCTTTCGGGAAGAATGTACATGACAAACCAAGATCACAAATTTGTGCAACCGAAAGTAAATTAAAATTTAGTGATTCAACAAGAGAAACATTTTGTATGGATAGATCATTTGAGATAGCAACTTTACCTAAACCAATTACATTTCCTTTGCTATTATCTCCGAAAGTGACTTTCTCTTGTTCTTTCCCTCCAACTTCAAATGTGGTGAACATTCCTCTATCACCGGTCATATGTTGAGTGCACCCACTATCTAGCACCCAATGGCTCCCACTGGTGTGGTAGTTCACCTACAAAAGGAGATCAAGCTCTTTTAGGTACCCAAACTCGTTTGGGTCCTTGGAGGTTAGAGATCAAGGCTTTGGGCACCTAAATGGCATTCTTTTTACCACCAAGTATAGGAGAACCCACATATCGAGCAATAATATGACCATCATGAGCCTTCCTAAGCATATAATGTGAATCAAACATGCATATCTTAGATGGCTTACTACCAAGGCAATCACTTGCCAAATGACCAACCTCACGGCATTTTGAGCAATACTTACTATTGCTCTTGACAAACCGAGTGACACGATGAGAAGGTTTTCTACCCTTCTTTGGAGTGAATCCAAGTCCCTCCTTGTTAAGGATGCACCGTTGCTCACTTAATATTTTGTCAAGAGTGCTCTTACCCTTGAAACATCTTTCCAAACTCTTATTGAGCTTGGCCACTTGCTCCTTAAGCTCATTGTTCTCAATAACAAGTGAAGCATCATAAATAGAGACATGAGAGCTAGAGCTAGAGCAAGGTATATCCATGAGATCATCATAGGAAGTAGATATGCTAGATGATGCAACATTAGTAGTATGACAAATAGCACTATCATCAAGCAAATCACACGATATGCCGACATCAATGGGATATCCATGTTGAGTAGTAGAAAGAAGAGTGTCATGAGCTTCCTTAAGCTTTTCATGAGAAATGGTGAGTTCCTCATGAGAAGTCTTTAGCTCCTCATGCAAGACCTTTAAAGAAGCATGATCCTTCTTTAGGGCCTTGAACTTGGCAATCTCCTTCTCACTATAAGCATGGAGCTCCTCAAACATACTCACAAGCTCATCATAGGAAACATCATCACAATCATCATCGCTTTCACTATCACTAAATGATGTTACCTTAGAAGAGCCCTTTGCCATGAGGCAAAGTGGAGCGAAGAGTGATGGAGCCTCCTTAATAGCAACTACGGCCATCTTCTTCTTCTTGGAGCTTGTCTCATCATCACCTTCTTCTTCTTCGGATTCGGAAGAGGTGGAGCTCTCTTCATTTGAGTCCCATTGCCCAATGAAGGCTTCAATCTTCTTACCCTCTTTCTTGAGCTTCTTCATGAGCTTATAACCTCCACTCTTCTTCTTGTATGTCTTGTCTTCATCATCCTCCTTTGAAGGACACTTGGAAGCAAAGTGTCCCTTCTCACCACACTTAAAGCACCTTAAGTTGGAGAGAGTCTTGTTGGGTCTTCTATTTCTTCTCCTATTTGAGTTTGAGCCCCTTCCTCTTTCTTTTCTTCTTCCCAAGAGATCATTGAATCTTCTTGCAAGAAGAGCAATCTCTTCTTCCAAGTCATCACTTGCTTCATATACTTTTCTCTTGCCTTTGTCTTCCGCTTTGGCTTGAAGAGCGATGCACTTTTTGGATGGAGATGCTTCCTCCATCTCCTTCTTCTTCAACTTGTACATGTCATTTGTGTTGATCTTTCCTAGGAGACTTGCGGGTGTCATCCTTGACATATCGGAGTTGATAAGCATGGTGACAAGTGTCTCATACTTCTTCGGTAGAGCTCTAAGCATCTTTTGGGCAACCTCAAGATTGGTGTAAGTTGCTCCAAGGCCCTTGAGATCATTAACAATAACATTTAGTCTTCCATACATGTCATTTACACTCTCATGAGGCAACATAGAGAATGTCTCATATTTAATCTTGAGAAAATGAAGCTTGGCATCCTTATATTCACTTGTGCCCTCATGAATCTCCTCCAACTTATTCCAAATCTCATAAGCGGTCTCAAGATTGCTCACTCTATCAAATTCTTCTTGGCTCAAGGAGTTAAACAACGCATTCATGGCTTGAGCATTGAGTTGAAGGTTGCGGTGATCAACCTCTGTCAAGGGTGAGCCGGTGATAGCAAAACCTACATTCACAATACTCCAAATATGGAAGCTCATAGCTTTAAGGTGAGTAGACATTTTAATTTTCCAAGTGGAGTAATTTGAGCCATTAAACATGGGAGCCTTTCCTACATGGTTCACCTCGTTCGACATCTTCTCTCTAGGTGGTGAAGCCCAATCAAGAGAGACCAAGCGCTGATACCACTTGTAGGATTGAGATGTCGACTAGAGGGAGGGTGAATAGGCGATTTAAAACTAAGTGACACTAAATCAAAACTAACCTAAGTTGCTAGGCTTGGTGAGAGATGAGTCTAACTAAGCAACTAAGTTAAGTTTTGCAATCCTAGGGTGATAGTGGCTCAATTATGTCTCTACTAAAGTAAATTGCACAAAAGTAAATGCAATAAGTAAATGAGACAAGAGACAAAGGAATTTTTCACCGAGGTTCGGAAACTCGTTGGTTTCCTAGTCCCCGTTGAGGCGAGCCCAACTCCACCGCTCAAACCACGAAGCCACCGCACGCCCCCTTCGTCAAGAGGTGGGCAAGGTGGGAGCCGGCCCACGGAGAGGACTACCCAAGCCTCGATCACTAGGGGTAGTTCTTCCTTCGCTCCGAAGGTGGTGAACTCCAAACCACTCACAAAACCGGCGCCAGGCCTCCTCCACAATCTTCTCGGAGAGGTCACCGGGCAACTCCTCCACAAGCCGTCTAGGAGGCGGCAACCTCCAAGAGTAACAAGTAATCCCGCGGCTCGGAGATGATCAAGTGCCACACTAGCTCTAGAATGAAGCAATGCACTTGGCTCTTGGCTAAAATCACTCTCAAACACAACAAGTGGATGAACACTAGCTCAAGAAGGTGTGTGAGAGATGCAAGGATGTATACAATGCAATAGAGTGCCAAGAAGAGCTTCCTTGCAGCCAAAGAAGGGTTATTTATACCCCAAGACAAGTGAACTAGCCGTTGGAGATGAAATACCCCAACACTGTTGCCTGCCGGTCAGACCGGCGAAGGTTGGCCGGTCAGACCGGCCTTGTGTAGCAACGGCTAGAAACATATCCATTGCAAGCAATGATTACCTCTGACAACAGGGGGCCTGTCAGACCGAAGGCCAAAAGTCCGGTCAGACCGGCACCGGCTCGGTCTGACCGGTTGCGGCTCTGGCGGCTCTGGATCGACCGACCGAAGGGGGGTCACAGGGCCGGTCTGACCGGAGGTGTATGGCCGGTCTGACTGCAGCTAGGGGCCGGTCAGACCGCTCCCGTACCTGCGATCAGACCTCCTTCGAGGCCCGGTCAGACCGGATCAACATCCACGGTCTGACCGGCCTTGGTCAGCCAGCTATGTAAAGGAAGAGTATTAAAAAAGAAATGCAAATGACCTAATGTGGCAATTTAATCATCTCTTTGCTTAGGTCATTACCCCTCTTGATAGTACGGCAAAAATATAGAAAGAATCTATGAAAAAATAAACCGTTACTTTTATTGTCTTCAATCCTTTTGCATGGTACCATCGGAAATGATCTTCAGTAAACATTCATGCACTTCATGTCATGTGATCCTTACTTAAACATATAAAACTCAAAAGTATCGTTAGTCCACAATTAGCACTTTGTCATTAATTACCAAAATAAATAATAAGGCCTAGATGCTTCAGTGGCAGCGGTGGCTGGCGCGACGGAGGCGCTTGACGCAGCGACGGTGGAGGACATCAGGGTCGTTTGGGCGAAGATGAAGTCCGGGTTGCAAAGAACGCTGAGATTTGATGGACGCCGGTGAAACCGCCGGAGAGGAAAGAGAATGCAGAGGCTTGTATGCGAAGAGACTGAGTGCATTTTGAAGGCGTAAGCGTCTCGGCCGAGGAGAGTGGATATTTAAAGGGCACTTGGGGAGAAGCCGAAGCAGTTTAGGTCAAGAAAAGAGCGGGAGTTTGAACAGGCAAGCAAATCCGTAACACTTCATATCACGGACTTGGGGGGCATGTGTTAGCACTGAAATTTGGCAATTGAGTCCCTAAGTCTACCAACGCGAAGCAGAATCGGATCGGCTGGTTTGGTGTGAAAACAGAGGCCGGATAGGCTGAGCAGTGATCGGTTGCGAGGCCAATCGGCTAAGGTTGGATCGGACAATGGCAGCTGATAGCTGATTCTAGGTCCGGAAGAGATAAAACCGTTTCTGGTGCAGCAGTTTGAGGATAAATAGAAGATTCGGTTGTTAGTTGCGCGTTAAACAATATTGCCACCTATGGATAGAGTCCTGTAATGGCAATTGTATCTGTAATTTAGGAGTTTGTTTAAACTGTTAGTTGTAGCACGGCATGGGTCCTTCTCGGGATAATGTTGTGTTTTAAATAGTAGTTTAGATAGAGTCCAGGGTTTGTACAGATAATTGTATTTTGGGAATAAATAGGACCCGAGACCCCCTTAAAAAAGACAATCACAATCAATCAAACCTTCGGCGCATCGCCAACCTTTTTCTTTAGACGAGTAGTTTGCTTGGCTACGGGCTGCATCATTTCGATCCCCAGATCTAGGTAAATGCTTGTCATTTGTGGTATGATCTGTTGTTTCTAGTGCTTCCATCGTAATGACACATTAGATTCAAGAGTTTATACTGGGATACTTATCATATAGTGCATATAAATTAGACTAATGTTTAGATCTATCGTGCCATTGTCTAGTTCTATCAAGAACTTGCAGCCGATAGGGCTAGATCTAAAGGTTGGCTGGTTTATATGCGGTATCCACCGTCTCGAGGGATATAAATCGGCTACAATAGATTAGGTTTTTCTTTTTATACTTAATGCTGCATCGGGTTCGAACTATTAAGTCGTTTTTAGAATTATCCATGATCTCTTCGGCTGAGATTTATATTGTTTAGAGACAGCACCGGGGTTTCAGCCGGCCTTATCTACCCTGATATGTTTCTTTTAATATATTTATTATTAGATTTATATTACGACTGCCTCTTATGTTAAGATCGCATTCTTGTCGGACGTTACTAGCCGAAATCGGCCCGCCATCGGCGGCCGACGGCCGATTTCCGGGCCATGCGCATCAGGTAAGAGTGGTATCTTTTCATAAGATTTATCGGAGTACTAGCCAATTCATCGTTAGCTTTCCAGTATCGGCTAGGTTATCGATTCATATATTTATTATCCTTTACTGTATTTAGGTTACACGACTGATGCTGTGTTGCTATAGCCGATCCATTCCAGTCGTTTGGCTTAAATATATTTTAGGATAGCATATATATGCTCATGGATTCCCTCAGCCGATCCAGTGGGGATCTAACCTAACACTTAACACATATTCCTTTGTTTCTCTTGTTGATTAACATATCAAATCAACTAGCACGCCCTGCACAGCACAGGTAGCCAAGAAGGACCTACACTGGAGTTAAGCAGATCTCCCAGGCCAGCGCGTGAGAGAAATTTCTCATCAACACGCTTCTTGGCACGCCCACGTACAGTCGTTGCATTGGCACCAGTACAAATAGGGGTGCTGCATGGCTTGGGGCAGTTGTGCGTAGTGCCTAAATTCTCCACAGTTGAAGCAGTTCACATTCTTCTTTCCCAGAGCAGCCAGGGTTGGTGTCGGAGTATGGAACTGAGTCGCAGTCGGCCTGCTGACATTGCTAGGCGCAGTAGGATAGCTGGTTACCATGATAGTTGGCTCCATCTAGATGGAGTGGCTCCCTTAGGACGCTGAGGTGCTCCCTAAAGTGGGCGGGCCATAGTGAGTTTCCTCTTGCGGTTGTTCTCCACTGTCTTCTAATCATGCTCCAGCCTCACAACCTTGTTGATCAAACTCTGGAAGTTGGTATGATCTTGTCCAATCATAGGCCCTCACAATTTGTCGTTCAGTCCCTCGATGAACTTGTCAATCTTCTCTTCTTCATCTACTAAGTCGCCAGTTGCATAGTGCAGTCGTGTTCCCTTGTCGTAGCCTCCTGAATTCAATCTTCTTCATACGCATCACTGCCATCGGCACGAAGTTCTCGCGAAAGGCAGCGGTGAATTCCTCCCATGCGGGTTCCGCAGCATCCTTTGCTCGAGTTTCCTTATAGGTATCCCACCAGTCACTAGCGGGTCCTTCCAGTTGGTTTGTGGCAAAGATCACTTTGTCGGCTTCACGCACACGCACAAGGGTCAGCTTTTTCTCTATGACGCGCAACCAATCCTCTGCATCCATGGGTTCCTCTGCCGTAGCGAAGGTGGGTGGCTTGGCTCTCATAAACTCTCCAAGGCTTGAGCCTCCACAGCCTCCTTGATTGTTGGCGATGGCCTGCAATAGCTGGGTTGGTGCAGCCATGACCTCAGCCAAAGTGGTGGGATTGGGCTCTGGTGGGTTCTCATTGGCGGTCGTTGCCCGACGTCAGTAAACCATTTGTAGAGCATAGATAAGTAAGAGCCTTGACCTACTAAGGTCACAATCCTACTATTTTTATTTTGGGTT
This sequence comes from Oryza australiensis, assembly GCA_019925245.2. Taxonomy (NCBI): domain Eukaryota; kingdom Viridiplantae; phylum Streptophyta; class Magnoliopsida; order Poales; family Poaceae; genus Oryza; species Oryza australiensis. The sequence continues at coordinate 408,376 of JAIFGZ020000255.1, forward strand.
GATTAAGGTGATCTTTTTATGGGGCAAGCATGGTGGAATAGACTCATTCATAACATAACCATAGATCATTACATAGGTCCTTAGTCCATACATCAATAGCTGATACAACAGACTGCACACATGCAGCCCAACAGAATAACACACACAAGCTAACATCGAACTACTGCCATGCAATCATCATCTACTAAAAAGGGGGGGGGTGTTGTTCTTGTTGTCCCAAAAGCCATCCAAAGCAAGACCATAGCCAATGCGGACCTCTCATCTAGTGGGTGGTCCCAGGCGGACGCGAACCGAAGTCCCCACGGCTTGGAAGTGGTCACCTCAGGGTCAGTCTTGGGCTTCTTGCCTGTGGGTCGCGTGCTATTGCGAGCAGTACTGCGAGTGCTGGGTCCTCCCGCAAAGGTGATGCGGTAAGCAGGATCCTCATCCTCTGACAGGTCTGTGATGCTAGGCTCTCTCTCGACTTCCTCTGGCTCTGTCTTAGTCCATGGGTCGGAATCGATCTAGATCGGGATCTCCACTCCGTAACCGGGCTCGGATGAAGCAGCTGTGGCCATCGGTGTGGGCTCCATCTCTGCAGCAGCCGGCTGTGTCACAGCAGGATCCACCAGGTAGGGTCCAGACTCTGTGCTCAGCATGCCAACCTCCTCCAGTAAAGCGTGGAAAGTTGCCAGGCACGGCGGAGTGAGGAAGTAGTAGTGGTTGCGAGCCGATGCGGGGGTGGTGGCGGTGCGGTGGAAGTAGAGGCAGCCATACCGGTAATCTAGACTGTATGGAGCTGCTCCTCCAGCTGACTAACTTGTCTCTCGCTCTTCCTCAGCTACTCCTCAAGGTGGCCATAGCCTTGCACGGGCGACGTACCGGTCCAAGAGTTGCTCGTACTGCGTGCTTTTAAACTAGAGCTAGGTCTTCAATGAGTCGACCTTGTTGCCACAGGCGTGGTGCTCCTCCTCGAGCTCTCCCAAGCGTCTCTGCTGCTCATTGATCTCCAGTAGTGCCTCCTCATAGCCGTCGTCTGCGGCCTCAGCCACCGGGATAGATGGGTCACCATAGGGTTGTAGCAACATGGGGTAGCCTGCACGGTGCAAACGGAGTTGCCATCCTCCCGATAGGGGTGATGTGAAAACTCAGTCCTCGCTAACTCAGCTCTATGGACGATGTTAAGATGGAGGAATGCCTCTTGGGCAGCATCCTGAACTGCAGCCTCTGTCGAGTCACGCCGGTAGCGCGTCCTGAAGCAGAACTCCGGCTTGCTAGCAACGCGTGACTCAATCGTCACAGTAGCCTCCCACTCGAGACGGTCTTCAGTACCAAACCTCCTCCTCCTGAAGGTGGGTAACTCAGGGTATCTCAAGCACCACATCAGTTGTCATAGCTACACAACGTATCCATCCTCTCGTGGAACATCAACTTCCCAGACTCCGTTCTGACCTGGTCCTGCCATCTATTTTTAAGAAAACCAAAGTCAGGGAGAAGTGGAAGTGAAACAAATTTTATAAGAAGATAAGGGACAAGAGTATAGGGGAAAACACATTTTGTTTTATAGACATAATGTTTTTATTTTCAAAATAATCCTAGATAGGGATTTCTCCCTTTAGCCAACTATAAAGGGGGTGGGGCGCCATTGGTCTTATCCTACATTCGCACGCTCTGATACCAGCTCTGTGGACCCCTATTTTTGTAGCAAGAATCATTCGTGTTCATAGTACCATTTCCTTGGATCGAGTAGTCTGGTACCCACGATTACATTACTGAATCATCAAGCGTGCAAAATACATCAATTGTCTTACACGAAATATTATAATATAGCACCCGAAGGCATTGTCTAGAACTGTTGATGTGAAATTTCTCTCACACGCTGGCCTGGGAGATCTGCTTAACTCCAGTGCAGGTCCTTCTCGGCTACCTATGCTGTGCAGGGCGTGCCAGTTGGTTTGATCTGTCAACCAACAAGAAAAACAAGGGAATATGCGTTAAGTGTTAGGTTAGATCCCCACTGGATCGGCTGAGGGAATCCATAAACATATATATGCTATCCTAAACTATATTTAAGCCAAGTTACTGGAATGGATAGGCTACACCGAGACAGCATCAGCCGCTTAACCCAAATACAGTGAAGGATAATAAATATATGAATCAATAACCTAGCCGATACTGGAAAGCTAACAATGAATCGCTAGTACTCCAATAAATCTTATAGAAAGATATCATTCTTGAAACAAGTGCATAGCCTGGAAATCGGTCTTCGGCTATCGATGAAGGGCCGATTTCGGCTGGTGACGTCCGACAAGAATGCGATCTTAACATAAGAGGAAGTCCTAATACAAATCTAATAATAAATATATTAAAAGAAACATATCAGGGCAGATAAGGCCGGCTGAAACCACGGCGCTGTCTTTAAACAATATAAATCTTAGCCGAACAGATCATTGATAGTTATAAAAACGACTTAATAGTTCGAACCCGATGCAGCATTAAGTATAAAAAAACCGGATCTGTTACAGCCGATTTATATCCCTCAAGACGGTGGATACCACATATAAACCAGTCAACCTTTAGATCTAGCCCTGTCGGCTGCAAATTCTTGATAGAATTGGCCAATGGCAGGATAGATCTAAACATTAGTCTAATTTATATGCGCTATATGATAAATACCGTAGTATAAACTCTTGAATCTAATGTGTCATTACGATGGAAGCAATAGAAACAACAGATTATACCACTAATGACAAGCATTTACCTAGATCTGGGGATCGAAACGATGCAGCCCATAGCCAAACAAAGTGCTCGTCTGAAGAAAAAGGTTGGCGATGCGCCGAAGGTTTGATTGATTGTGATATGATTAATGTTTACAGGGGTCTCAGGTCCTATTTATACCCAAGTTACAATTATCTGTACAAACCCTGGACTCTATCTAAACTACCATTTAAAACACCACATTATCCCGAGAAGGACCCATGCTGTGTTACAACTAACAGTTTAAACAAACTCTTAATGTACAGATGCAATTGGCATTATAGGACTCTATCCGTAGGTGGCAATATTGTTTAACGCGCAACTAATAACCGAATGTTCTATTTATCTTCAAACCGCTGCATCAGACACGGTTTTATCTCTTCCAGACTTGGAATCGGCTATCGGCTACCATTGTCCGATCCAATCTTAGCCGATTGGCCTTGCAGCCGATCACTCCTCAGCCGATGCAGCCTCTGTTTATACACCAAACCAGCCGATCCGATTCTGCTTCGCCTTTGCAGACTTAGGGACTCAATTACCAAATTTCAGTGTTAATAAGAACATAGGACCAAACGGTCCGGAATAGAAGCAAAAGCAGAATATGGATAAGACAGCGGAGAGAAGGTAGCGGCACGACATTGCCATAGGCAACGACCGAGTCTAAGACCTACTGGGCGTCGTCGTCTTCCATACCCTCCTGGTAGTACTCGTACGGGTCTTCAGGGTCTTCATTGCCCATCTCTGAATGTTTGGCGTAAAGTAAGGGTGAGTACCAATCGTACTTAGCAAGCCACCACAACAATGATGCATATGATAAGGGATAATCAAGGAACGGTTGTGGTTCTTTTGCATAAAGCTAGTTTTTTCAATTCTTTTCACAAGGCTAGGACCTAAGACTGGTCAAGTTTTATTTCCATAGTTTGTTTAATCAGCGACGGTTATGTCCACAATCCATTGTGATCCCAAGGATAACTTCCCGCCACTGGATCGTCATGATTTTCTGGGGTCTACCCCTTCTCACTTTCCGAGAAGTTGAGCCACTAGCACATTAAATCATTATGCATTCCCATCCCATCATTTTAAAATTTAGAGTATAGCCAAGCAAAAAACTTGTCCCGATGCTCCGTATCCACGAGCACGGCTATTCGAATAGATTGCTTTACTCACACTGTAGTGGATGTACACTTTACCCCGTACTCCGTGACTTGCCAAACACATGAGCCGAAGTCCCAACGAATGAGACGCGTCATGGCAAAGCCTTTCAATAACCTTACTTTGGCAGTACCCGCTCCATGAACTTGAGCCCTCCTGCACTCTAGCCGTTCACGGTTTCTAGCAGTGGGAGGTGTTCTGGCACTCCCGGGAAGGGAAAACTCACACATTCTTTAAGTTATATTTAAGTCCAATTTCGGTTCGGTTACCCACCGATGGCTACCCATCTGTAGGCTTCCCGCCTTATGGGTTTCCCGCTGATACACACACCCAAGTAAACCACTATGCAGGGGTACCGCCTCCGTTCGGCTATTTACTCCGCTAGGTCTATACCCATTTGAGAAGTATGGCTGTACAAGCTCGTTTCATGTTTATCCCATGGCTCGGTCCTTAATTGACCAGGGACGACACTTGCCTTAACCGGATTCCACCCAAATCACCTAGTCGCCCCAGTCTAAAACATTTGTTTGATGTTTAGTTTTCATCCAAAACTATTTCATCATTGTCATGGCAATGTGGCGCTCATATATCCACATGTCGTATATCAACCACCTTTCCTAGGGTAGTTGTGTTAACATCAAAATTTGGTAAGCCCCAGTGTCCCCATCGGCTCAGTGTTCATATCGGCTCAAAGCTTAAATCGGCTTAGAGATCTGCAGCAGCCGATGAGGGTTTTCTTTCATCAATATCTCTAGCAGTCGGATTCTTGTTAGATTCGGTTTGGGAAGATCTTATCCAAAAGAGACCGAGTTCAAGGAGGATGCGGCCTATATCTATTAATTAGGAAGAATTTGTTAGCTTTCTATTTTATCTTTAGGAAAGTGTGTTAGTATCCAATAAGGATTCGACTTGTTTCCTTTTATCTTTAGGAAAGTTTGAATTTTAATCTGTTAGGATCTTTGTCAACCTGCGGGTATAAATATGTAAGCCCGAGGTCCATGTAAATAATCTCTTGATCAATACACTTCAGCGCATCGCCACCTTTTTTCATCTGTTGTACTTTATCAATCGACGGAACTTGGCACCTAACGTGGGGCTACATCGACTTCGATCTCTGGTGAAGGGGTAAGTCCAAGGTCCCGCCGGCTCAGGCAATCGTATTGGCTATGTCGGCATCGTCCAAGGCTATATCATTACATTCGACCTCTTGGATTGCTTCAATTTGGTTAATATCTTTGCCTGATTATTTATCATTTCTCTATTAAATCTAGTCCTAGTATCTCAATTTGGCTCTATCGGCTGCTTCTCGCTTTAGAGTTTCTGCCGATACCGATTAAATCGTTATATTAGATTAGATTAGCTTAGGCATCCACCACCCTAAAAATCGGTCAAAGGCTTGATTGTCTAGATATTGCGTTTCTTTTCATACTTAGTGCTGCATCAGATCATTTTGACCTTCTAAGTCGTGATTAGAACCGTGATCTCTAGCCTGTCTGTTGGCTGCCAATAAGGGTTTCATCGAGGTTTCAGTCGATGAGTTATCTATACATGACATCGGCTATGCTATGAATACGTATAATCTTTGTCTTAAGGTATGTTTAGACATAAGTGATTTATACTGTCTCGGTACACTACCGATCTATCCCAGTCACTTGGTCTAAACATATTTTGAGATCTAGATTATATACTATTGATGTCTATAGCCGATCGAGTGAACCTAATTTCCATGGACGTTGCATCGGCTCGCAAGGATTACCTACGAGTTTGTTTTTAGCCGATGACAACAAAGCATTCATCGATCATTGCTTATCTTTTGGAATTTTATGCCATCGGACCTCTAGCCGATGTGTGCTTTGATATTCAGATCAATGTTTATGTTATCATGTGATTGATTTATGCTATTTTATCATCGTGATATCATTGGCCGATCACCTTTATATGGATGTTTGCTCAGCACACTGCCGATGGATTAAAACCCTAACTGTATTGGCTAACATCGGCATCGGCTAGATCGCAATATCAGCCTATCGGCCGATCGGCTGTTTGATTATTGGTCTATTGGCCGATATGCTTTGTGTTCTGCTGTTTTACATATCTTGTCAGTGGCAGGATCAAACTAACTGGCACGCTCGCACTTCAATGATTTTAGGACCTGCACTGAAGTTAAGCAGATCTCCCAGGCCAGCGTGTGATTCGACGTCAACACATCTTTTGACACGCCAGCAGCGGCACGGATTTGGCGTCAACAAGTTGCCCAAGAATATAACATTTGATAAATATGAATATGCATGAATCTACATTAGCATGGGCTAAGCATTGTCGAAGATTGACTTCGAACGCACGATACTATAGGGTTCAAAGAACATACAAGTATTCAACATCACGGCATGGCATATAACAAGTATGGGAGTTCTCATGTGTATACATGCATATTAGATTTTTAAAAAAACAACATAAGTTCGCAAAAAGGGGTTCAACATGCTCAAAGGTAGTGATGACTTGCCTTGCTCGCAATCTTGTTAACCTGGGTCTTCGGCACACTCAACAGCTCCCTTGCACTCTATAAATACGTGCGAGAGATCCGATTGAATTTGATTAGAATTCAAATAAAATCACCAAGATGCCAGATAAATCACAAAAGCGGCTCCTAAAACTAGACTACGATTTTAGGTGAATTTAGGTTCAAGTTTCCCTAAAATCTGAGTTAAAATAAACAAGTTACAATAATTTGAAGTTTTGCATCCAAACCGATTCGATTAACTACGAGGTGGTAATATTTCAATTTAATTCACTTTAAATTTTAGAAGTATTGCGATCGACAATTCAAAAATATTATACCGGAAAAGAAATGGTTAACTCAAATTTTATTCCAAATTTTATCGGACCGACAAGCCCGAGGGTTAAAATTAATTAAACCCTAAATAATTTACTCTAAAGCTCAAAACTATATTTAATAATTTAAAACTTAAATTCTAATAGAATTTATTAATTTTACTAACAAAATTAGGATTTAGTAACAAATTATGTTATAATTAAATTCCTAATATTGTAATTGATATTCGTCCTATAATTATTTCTTGGCAATTCTATTCTAGGAATTTAGACTATAATATTTTTCTAAATATTTTTCCCTTCTTTTCTTCTTCTTTTCCTTTTTTATTTTCTTTTCTTTTTTCTCTTTTCTTTTCCCTCTTCCTCATCTGTTTTCCTTTCTTCCCTCTTTCTTTCTTCCCTCTTCCTCTTCATCTCTCTTTGGTTCGGCCGACGTATGTACACGCACGGCGTGGCGGCGATTGGCTACGGGGGAGAAGGAGGAGGAAGGCTTTACGGCGCCGTGAGGACGGCGACGGCGACGGAACTCCGACGTGGTGGCGGCTCTCGGCGTTGCATGACAGCGGGGAAAGGAGGAGAGGAGGAAAGGAGGGAATGGCGTGGGAAGGAAAGGAGAGGAGGGGGTTTTATAGGCACGCACGGGGGAAGAAGCGACGACGCGCGTGGGGCGCGCAGCGCGCGGGCGCAAGGTGACGGTGACGGGCAACGGGATGGCGCGGCGCGTGCGGGGGGCGCGGAGCGCGAGTGGTGGCACGGCGACGGACGTGGCGCGGCGTGCGGCGGGCGTGACAGGGCACGGGGCACGACACGACGTGCACGCGACGCGCGGGGTGCGAGGGGCAATAGGGCCGGATCGAACACGTGGTGGGGATTGAACAGTAGCATTTTTCTTTTTTCGATTTTTCTTTTTATTTTTTATAACTAATATTTTTTGCATGTCACCCATGTATTTAAATATAATTTTGTCCAAATTTATATTTTATTAAAATTTCTTTTTCCCCAAAATTTATATTTTTATAATTTTATTCCTAATATTCATTTGCAAATTTTCTTTTCTTTTTAGGGTTTTTAAACCCCTATCGACTTTTCCCCTTTAAATAAAATTCTTTTATTTATAACTCGGCAACGAAGACTTGTGAATAAGAGGCAATAAATACGACACGATGCGATCATTCAAAAGTTTTGTAAGTTCTGATTTTTAGATTTTGAATTTTGTGCCTTCGGATTTTTAGGGTGTTACATTGGATCTCCCGACAAGTCGGCTTGTTGCCACATGTTTGCTTAGCCCTCGCTGAACAACTCTGCGGATTCATCTTCCAACATGTCATCTCATCGGGTGGCGCATATCACGTTTTGAGAGCTCCAGATGGGCTATTGGCTTTCCTTGGGGCTGGCAGCCGTAGTAACACTTTAGACAGTCGATCGATGATAAAGAATAAACATTAGAGTTGATCGACCACAAAAAACAATTTTGATAATCATTTGTAAATTACAATTTTGTCAAATGTGTTCATCAGAAATATGTGAATAATGGATGTGTTTGTGGATAGATGTGTGAATATCAGATGTATGTGAATCTATGTGAATTTTAGATATATGTGAATGTATGTAAAAGGGGATACAAAGGAGAAAAGGGATATATCTCTGTTTCTATAATTTTTGCAGCTAAAACATAAATTTTTTCTGGGAAAAACTCATCGGTGATGGGCTTTAAAGGAAGCCTGATGGAGATTACAGTCATCCGTGACGGGCGTAAATTAAATCCCGACTAAGTTGTTAGTCATCCGTGACGGGCATAATTTAAAGCCCGATTGAGTAGTTCGTTATCCGTGAGGGGCTTTAGTTTTGACCCGTTTGAAATTGTACAATCGGTGTCGGGTCCTTGTTTGAGTGGTCTTCTGGGTCAAACCTATCGGTGACAGGCGTAAGTTTAGGCCCGACAAAGATAATTAAAATCGGTGATGGGGTTTTACCCGATAGAGATGAATTCTCACATCGGTGACCTTTTTGTCGTGATGAGCACCATACCCAACACATATGAGGTTTACCGCCCGATTGAGATGAGGATGACCGTTGTAGTGCAACATTCTGAACTTGGCTCAATACGATGGATTTGCAAATAGTACAACAGGTGATGCAGACGGAGCTATTGAAGAAAACGACGATGGGGATGATCTTGGTCTAATGTTGTGCGACACAAAGAAAGACTACGAAAGTGGAACGGAGGTCCAGAAATTGGAGCATATGTTAGCGGACCACAAAACATCGTTGTACCTAGGTTACGAACAGGGGCACAAAAAGTTGGGTACCACGTTGGAATTCTTGTAATGGAAGGCAAAAAATGGTGTGACTGATAAGGCATTTGTCAAGTTATTGAAACTCGTAAAGAATATTCTTTTGGAGGGAAACAAATTACCCGAAACAACTTACGAAGCTAAAAAGGTAGTCTACCCTCTAGGACTGGAAGTCCAGAAGATACATGCATCTTAAAATGATTGTATCCTCTATCGTGGTGAGGAGTACGAGAACCTAGAAGCATGCTCAATTTGTAAGGCGTCATGATAAAAGATTAGACGAGATGACCCCGGTGATGTTGATGGACAGCCTTTGAAAAAGAGAGTTCCTACTATGGTGATGTGGTATTTCCCTATAATACCATGTCTGAGGCGTTTGTTCATGAACAAATCGCATGCTAGAATGATGCACTGACACGCAAAAGAACGTAAACAAGATGGGATGTTGAGACACCCCACCGATGGGTCGCAGTGACGAAACATGGACAGAACATTTGAAGACTTCGAAAATGATGCAAGGAACATAAGGTTTGGTTTAAGTACGGATGGCATGAATCCATTTGGAGAGATGAGCAGCGGTCATAGCACTTGGCATGTTATCCTATGTATCTACATCCTTCCCCCTTGGTTCTGCATGAAGTGAAAGTACATCATAATGCTGATTATTATTCAAGGTCCAAAGCAACCTAGTAAAGACATTGATGTGTACCTAAGACCATTGGTTGAAGATCTGCAACTGTTGTGAAAGAAAGAATATGTCCCTGTGTGGGATGAGGACAAACATGAGCAATTTAACCTATGAGCGTTGTTGTTCATAACCATTAACGATTGGCCTGCACTTAGCAACCTATCAGGACAATCAAACAAGGGGTATAGGGCATGCACCCACTGTATGGATGAAACTAACAGTACGTATTTGAAACATTGTAGGAATGTTGTGTACATGGGCCATCGTCTATTTCTTGTTGCAAGCCACTATATATGAAAGAAAGGCAAACATTTTGAATAGAATGCAGACCATCGTACTAAGCCTAAACATCGTAATGGAAAAATTGTGTTTGCTATGGTGAAAGATCTAAAAGTAGTATTTGGAAAGGGACCTGGAAACCAACCTATAGCATGTGAAGATGGTCATGCGGCGATGTGAAAGAAGAATTCTATTTTTTGTGAGTTACCTTGTTGGGAAGTCTTAGAGGTCCGCCATGCAATTGACATGATGCATCTCACTAAGAACCTTTTCATCAACCTACTGGGCTACCTAGGTGTATATGGGAAGTTGAAAGATACACTTGAAGCACATCACAATCTGAAATATATGAAACAACGTGACAGCCTTCATGCAGAACCAAAGGAGAAAGGAAGTCATTACTTAAGTCCAGCAAGCTACACTCTGAGCAAGGCAGAGAAGGAAAGTATTTTTGAATGCTTGGACAGTATCAAGGTACCATCTAGATACCCGTCAAATATAAAGGGAATAATAAGCAAGAAAGAGAAGTTTACAAACCTAAAGTCTCATGACTGCCATGTGTTGATGACACAGCTGCTTCTTGTTATAATTCGGGGTGACATTCTGTTAACAACCAAATTTGGTAACCAAATCCCTAGGTTTCAAGCAGAAATTGAGGCGGAATCAGAGAAGATGGGCGACCTATGGAGAAACAGAGGCCACGTCGGCTGAATCCGAATCGGCTACAGAGTCAGTCGGCTGAGTCCGAGTCGGACCAGGATAGCCGATAGCCAATTCTGCGTGAAGATAGAGATGGATCCAGTCCCGGAAGAAAACTTGAAGATAAAGTATTGGATTCAGTCTCCATATTGTGCGTTAAAGATATTGCCATCTATGGATAAGGTCCTGTAACGGCAGTTGTATCTGTAAATTAGGAAGTTATTAGATATTCCTTTTGTAATGCGGCATGGGACTGCATCCTAAAATATTGTCATACTGTAAATAGTAGATAAGGTAGAAACCGTGTCCCACACGGATGTCGTTATGCCAGGGTATAAATAAGACCCGAAGGCTCTTTGTAAAAAACAACCAACACACAATCAATCAACTTCGGCGCATCGCCACCCTTTTATTTTCGACGAGTTCTTGCTCTTTCTTGGGCTACATCGGCTTCGATCTCTAAACAAGGTAATTCCTTGTTACCAGTGGTTTGTACCATCGGGATTAGTGAGTCCATCATCTTGATACTCTAGTTTTGATGTTATAAAACTACGCAATCTATCATATGCGGCCTATAATCTAGAGCAATCTCTAGATCTATCCTGCAATCGGCTGGTTTCTCTCTGAAGACAGCAGCCGATGAGGCTAGATATAGGGGTTGAATTAGATTATATGTCGTGTCCACCGTCTCAAGGGGTTTTCATTAGCTTATACATATCTAATATTTCTTTTTGTATTTAATGCTGCATCTAATCGAACTATTAAGTCGCATTTAGAACTATCAAGATCTGTTTAGTTCAATGTTTATCATTAGAGACAGCGCCAGGGTTTCAGCCGGCCTTACCTGTTTTAGTTATCTTTTAGTTTTAATTGCTATTAGATATATTAAAACTGCTTTTTATATTAAGATCTCAATCCATTTTAATGCCCTAAGCCAGTATCAATATGTCAAGTTACGCTGACAGCCGATTGATCTAGGTTTAGCGCATTTAGATCAGATTAATATCTTTTTATATAATGTATCAGAGTATTAGCCGATTCACATTAGGCCTGCAGTATCGGCAAGGTTATCAATGCAAATAATTACTATCCTAATGTGCCTTTAGTCTAAGTGATTTATACTGTCTCGGTATACTACAGATCTATCCCAATCACTTAGTATAAATGTGCTTTGGGATAGCAATTATGTATTTATTGATGTCTTCAGCCGATCCGATAGGATCTAATTCGAACTTAATGTCTATTTTTTGTTCTTGTTGATTACAGGATCAAACCAACTGGCATGTCCTAAATTCACCAAAGGCGACCAACTTGGACCTGCACTGGAGCTAAGGAGATCTCCCAGTCCAGTGCGTGGGAATCGGAATTCTCATCAACATGCTTTCGGCACGCCCAGTGGGACTCATTTCCACACTTCCAAGATCGACACAATGTCTGGCATCAAGAACTCAGAAGTCAACGAGGAAAACCTCATCCCGGTAACAATCGAACAACTGTCGGCTGAACAACTAGCCGACTATAAACAAATGGTTGAGCAGCTGCAGGCCAGTTACCTGCAATCCTTTACCCAGACCAGATCTGGGGCCATGCTCTAGAAGTTCAAATTCAAGCTTGAAGACCTCAACACGTCCTCTGAGCAGGACAGGGAAGGGAAGAAGAAAATGAAGGACATTAAACAAGAACAAGATGATTCGGGACTTCACACTCTACAGGACTGAATCGACTCGGCTGTGCACCACGCTCTCATCAACCAAAGTGGCATACTGGTCAATGCCCTCAACAACATGATAGCCACTGTGGTCGACTCGAAGATAGCTGAGCAACTGCCAAGGGGGCCGACCTATTTCACTGACGGCCAATTCCCGAGTTACAGGACGCTGTCAACTCAAGGCTTGCCAAAGTGGCATACTGGTCAATACCCTCAACAACATGGTAGCCACCGTGGTCGACTCGAAGATAGCCGAGCAATAGCCAAGGGGGCCGACCTATTTCACTAACGGCCAATTCCCGGGTTACAGGATGCTGTCAACTCAAGGCTTGCCAATCCTGCCACTGGGACAGCCGAATCCTCAAGGAGGAGCTCTGATTCAACCAAACACGCAGGCATCAACTTCAGAGCCGCATCACAGGGTCCTGGTCCGACAGCAGCCTCAACATCAGGTCTGTGGTGCCCCGATAGTGACGCAGGAGCACGTGCAGAACATGTTCAACACCAATCGGCAGCCAATCATGCCCAATGAGTCGATTGGCAGTATTCCCACGGCGCCACATCATAGTCCTGTCGGTAATCGACTACTTCCTGAGCAGTCACCGCCGATCGTATCTTGGCCACCTCCCGCTGCGAATCATTTCCAGTATCAACATCCGGGAGGCCAATATGATCAGCAGTATCGACCGCAGACGTCACCACCTCTTCAGTATCGGCCAGGACCCATGCCATATGAACAATACGAGCCGATACCTCAAGCTCAAGATAACAGACCTTGGGCCGATCTGATTGCCGATGTGATGCATGATCAGTTCGGCCTCAAGCCAAAGGATTCCGGCCATATGTATCGGTACCCATATCCAGAGCACTTTGAGAGGGTACCGCTGCCAAACCGGTACAAAGCGCCAGACTTCTCCAAATTCTCTGGGCAAGACAATGTGTCTACCTATGAACACGTCAGCCGATTCCTGGCTCAATGCAAGGAGGCATCGACTACAGACGCACTCAGAGTTCGCCTGTTCCCGCTGTTGTTATCAGGATCGGCCTTTACCTAGTTTTCATCGCCAGCATACAACTCGATACAGAGCTGGGCCAATCTTGAGAAATAATTCCATACCTATTTCTACTCCGGCAACCACGAGATGAAGCTGTCGGACTTAACCAGCATCAGACAGAAGCACGAGGAATCGGTCCAAGACTACATCCAACGTTTCAGAGAAATGAGGAACTAATGCTACAATCTGGTATTGTCGGACTCTCAGCTAGTCGCTCTAGCTTTTCACAGGATTTTGCCACTGACCCGTGAAAGGTTTTCAGCTCAAGACTTCGATAGCCTGGCCTACTTGGCCCAGAAGGTGACGGCCCACGAGCAAAGATTTCAAAAATCAAGGAAGGCTGCCAAGAAGGTTGCTCATGTCGTTTACTAAACAGATTCGGATACAAGCGACAGCGATGCTGAGGTAGCGGCAGTCGAGTGGACGAAGAATAAGAAGGTCATAGTTTGCCAATGGCTTTTGAAAACGGCCAAGGAGGAGAAGTACAACTTCGACATAACCAAAGCCGATAGGATCTTCGACCTATTGCTGAAGGAAAAGCAAATTCAACTTTCAGCCAACCACGTCATCTTATCAGCTGAAGAACTCAAGAAGAAGAAGTACTGTAAATGGCGTAACACCACCTCCCACAGCACCAACGACTGCAAGGTGTTCAGGCAGCAGATCCAGTCGGACATTGAAGCCGAGAAAATAAAGTTCGCAGAATCGGCTAAGCCGATGAAAGTTGATGGCAATCCTTTCCCGGTGAACATGGTTTAGGCCGACCATAGGCGAGCTGATCGGCAGTATAGAGTGACATACAACTTAGCCGAAACCTTAAAATCAGTCAAGGCCAAGCCAAAGCCAACTGGGGACAAAGCCGCACTAGTCAACATGGTGCATACCACTGGTCGATCGGCTGATCGTCGGCCGATACGAATGGATAGCCAACGCCGGTTCCAACTGTGAGTGCAACAAAAAGAAGAAGACCGACGCGGCAGGCCGTACCAAAGAGAACCTGAGTGGACAAGATTTGTGATATATCAGAAGCCACAACAACTGTGACCCGCATTGGCACTGCGAATTCTTCCGATTCTGCTGGGAATCAGGCATGAGGCTGCCCACAATCGAGGACTGCCCGACGTGTAGCGAATTTTGACAGGACGAGTACAGCGACTCCCCAGTACAAAATCCCGTTCGATTCATCCCCAGGGCCGTACAGCTCAATCAGAGAAGGTTGCCTATGCATGATCGGCTGGGGCCGATTCATCAAGACTTCTTCGAATACGAGGGTGAGGAAGAAGAAGAAGCTGACGATGAACAATCGGCTAACCCACAATGGTGCCCTTCTGACCTCTTCACCAAGACCCAAAAAAGAAGAATACAAAGGCTAAGAAGCGAAGGGCAGGAGGAAGAGGTCCAACAGATGAATCAGCACTAGCAACATCGACAGGGCAGGAAACAGTGGCGACCCAAGGAGAAGACCTCCACGGTCTATGAGAGCCCAACCGATCAAGCAAGAAGGGCGGCCAAAGGAAAAGGGAAAGCTGCTGCATCGGTCAACATGGTATTTGTGTTGCCGGCCGAGTTTGAGGCCACCGAAGCCGATGCAGACAACGTCGAGGAGACCTTGACAAAACTAGTCCTATCCCCAGAACAAGCTATCTTTGACAAACCTGAGGGGACTGAGAATCGGCACCTGAAGCCATTATATATAAGGGGATTCATAAATGGCAAGCCGATGTCCAAGATGTTGGTCGACGGAGGGGCTGCTGTCAATTTAATGCCCTATGCAACTTTTTGGAAATTGGGCAAAGGAGCCGAAGACCTAATCAAGACAAATATGATTCTCAAAGACTTCGGCGGCAACCCTTCAGAGGCCAAGGGAGTTTTGAATGTCGAGCTGACCATCGGCAACAAGACCATGCCCACTATATTTTTTGTCATCGACGGGAAGGGATCATATAGCCTGCTGCTCGGAAGGGATTGGATTCACGCCAACTGCTGTATCCCTTCTACGATGCACCAAGGTCTGATCCAATGGCAACACGACAAGATAGAAATCGTGCCTGCCGACAGGTCAATTAATGTTGCTAACACCAATTTGCCACTATAGGAAATCGATGGTATTGATTGCCTGTCTGGCAAAATCTGGCAAGCCAATTTTCTAAAGGTGTTCGATTCCGATATATAGCCTATTGGAGACGAGGAGCCTCAATTACTACTTTGAAGGCGTCGTGGAGGGCTTGAGCGTCTACAACAAGGACACCGTGGACGACAACGACGGAAAACTCGGGCAGGGGTTTATGTCGACCGACGAGCTAGAAGAGGTTGATATAGGTCCAGGAGATAGGCCCAGGCCGACATATATTAGTAAAAACTTGTCTTCTCGTTTTAGGACCAAGCTTATTGATTTATTAAAGGAATATAAAGATTGTTTTGCTTGGGAGTATTTCGAGATGTCTGGTCTTAGCCCATCAATTGTTGTGCATCAGCTACCTATAAAGCCTGGATATCGGTAGTACAAACAACCTCCCAGGTGGTTTAAAGCCAATATGTATGATGCGATCAAAGCCGAGATCACTCGGTTATACAATGCTCGGTTTATTCGGCCCTGCCGGTATGCAGAGTGGGTTTCCAACATAGTTCTAGTGTTAAAGAAAAATGGCAAGCTTAGGGTATGCATCGACTTCAGAGATTTGAACAAGGCTACCCCCAAGGACAAGTACCCAATGCCTATAGCCGATCTGCTAGTAGATGCCGCCTTCGGCCACAAAGTTATAAGTTTCATGGACGGCAATGCAGGTTACAACCAGATCTTCATGGCCGAGGAAGACATCCACAAGACAGCTTTTAGATGCCCAGGGGCAATCGGCCTGTATGAATTGGTCGTCATGACGTTCAGCTTGAGAAACGTTGGGGCTATATATCAAAGGGCCATGAACTACATTTTCCATGATATGATCGGCTCCCTGGTAGAAATCTACATTGATGATGTCGTTGCTAAATCCAGGAAAATAGAAGACCATATAGCCAATCTAAGGCAGGTTTTGGAGAGAACAAGAAAATATGGCCTGAAGATGAACCCCTTGAAATGTGCATTCGGCGTGTCGGCCGGGCAATTTTTAGGATTTCTTGTTCACAATAGAGGAATTGAAGTCACACCAAGGAGCATTAATGCAATCAAGACGATTCAGCCTCCCAAGAATAAGAAGGATCTATAGTCTCTGATCGGCAAAATCAATTTCATCAGGCGATTCATAGCCAATCTGTTAGAGAAGATGGAGCCGTTCACACCATTGCTTCGGCTGAAGGCCGATCAAGCATTCATCTGGGGGGCAGAGCAGCAGGAAGCGTTGGACAATATCAAGAATTATTTAAGCTCACCTGCAGTCTTGATTCCTTCATAAAAAGGGATATCATTCAAGTTATATCTGTCAGCCGACAAAAAGTCCATCGGCTCAGTTTTGATTCAGGAGGTCGAAGGGAAAGAAAAGGCAATATTTTACCTCAGCCGACGGCTTCTGGATGCTGAAACAAGGTATTCGCCCGTGGAGAAATTATGCCTTTGCCTGTATTTTTCATGCACAAAGTTGAGGCATTATCTATTATCCAACGAGTGCACAGTGGTATGCAAAGCCGACGTAGTAAAATATATGCTATCGGCTCCAAGTGCTCAAAGGACGGGTTGGGAAGTGGATATTTGCCTTAATAGAATTTGATCTACGATATCAGGCACCCAAGGCAGTAAAGGGACAAGCTATAGCCGATTTCATAGTGGAACACAGAGATGACTCAATCAGCTTGGTGGAAATTATGCCTTGGACATTAACTTTCAATGGCTCGGTTTGCACCAATGGATGTGGAATCGGCTTGGTAATAATTTCTCCAAGGGGGGCAAGCTTCCAGTTTGCTTTTTCAATCATGCCCCACACCACAAACAACCAAGCCGAGTATGAAGCGATGCTTAAAGGACTACAGCTTCTCAAGGAGGTGAAGCCGACGCCATCGAGATAATGGGAGATTCACTATTGGTCATCAGCCAGTTGTCAGGGGAATATGAATGCAAGAATGACACGCTGATGGTCTACTATCGCAAGTGCCGAGAATTGATGGACAACTTTCGGCTAGTGACACTGAAGCATATCCCCCGGGAACAAAACGCAGAAGCCAATGATTTAGCTCAGGGGGCATCAGGCTACAGGCCGATGATAAAAGATGTTGAAGTGGAGATTGCCACCATGACGGCCGACGACTGGAGGTTTGAAGTCTACAACTACCTGCAAAATCCTTCCTAGTCGGCTTCAAGGAAATTGCGCTACAAGGCTTTGAGATATGTTTTGCTCGACGAAGACTTATATTACCAGACAATTGATGGTGTGTTGCTCAAATGTCTCATTGCTGATCAAGCCAAGTTGCTATCGAAGAAGTGCATGAAGGGATTTGCGGCACGCATCAATCGGCTCACAAGATAAAGTGGCTACTTCAAAGAGCAAGATACTTTTGGCCGACGATGCTGGAAGACTGTTTCAAATATTACAAGGGATGCTAGGACTGCGAGAAATTTGGAGCTATCCAGAGGGCACCAGCATCGGCTATGAATTCTATCATCAAGCATTGGTCGTCCAGAGGTTGGGGAATCGACATGATTGGCCAAATTAATCCACCCTCAAGCAAAGGACACAAGTTTATATTGGTGGCAACCGATTATTTTACCAAGTGGGTGGAAGCAATTCCTTTGAAGAAGGTTGACTCTGGGGATGCCATTGAGTTTGTCAAGGGACACATTATATACCGATTCGGCCTCCCTCAAACTATAACTACGGATCAGAGATCTATTTTTATCTCAAATGAGTTTGTTCAGTTTGCCGACAGCATGGGGATCAAGCTGCTCAATTCTTCACCATACTATGCTCAGGCCAACGGGCAAGCAGAGGCCTCAAACAACAGTTTAATCAAGCTGATAAAGAAAAAGATCGTTGAGTACCCGAGGCAGTGGCATTGCCGATTTGCCGAATCACTTTGGGCCTATCGGATGGCTTGCCATGGATCAATCCAGGTGCCTCCATATAAACTGGTCTATGGACATGAAGCAGTTCTACCATGGGAAAACATCATCAGCTCAATAAGAATTCAACTATAGGACCAGCTGACAGCCGATGACTACTATAACTTAATGGTGGATGAATCAGAAGACCTAGTTTTGTCAAGGATGCGTGCCTTGGAAAAAGTGACCAGGGACAAGGAGCGGGTAGCCCGTCATTATAACAAAAAAAATTGTGCCTAAGTCTTTTGAAGAGGGCGAACTCGGGTGGAAATTAATATTGCCGATTGGGTCAAGAGACAACAAATTCGGCAAGTGGTCACCTAACTGGGAAGGGCCTTTCAAGATCCACAAATACGTCTCTAAAGGTGCCTACATGTTGGAAGGATTGGACGGAGAAGTATTTGGGAGGGCTCTCAATGCCAAATATCTAAAAAAATATCACCCCAGTGTTTGGATCAACTCATGATTCGGCTAACGCCTGGCCGATCCATGCTAGCCGATGTGTCGTGTCAATGCACACATCGCCTTTAGACCGTTTTTCTAAGTTTTTCCCCTCTGGTTTTTCTAAATCGGCTCAATACAGCCGACAGGCCTTGGTTTGTTCGGAATACTAATTTTATCAATGCTGCAGTCATCATCGACAAAACTAGGGGGCATATACATATACAACATCAGGAATCATACTTAGCAAGTTTTCGAAATTTTTCAAGGCATTCAAAGCTTAGATCGACAGAAGGCATGAGATTAAGGTCAATGAGCTGATTACAAAAGATTGTATAAACAAAATTAATACATGTTTCGAGAGCTAAATCCTATTACATGCCCAAGAATGCATCTATGGCCGAGATGGCTGAAGTATTGAAGGCGTTCACTTTGTCAACCACAGCCAAATCTTCTGCATCGGAGCCAGGGACCACTTTAGCAATCTTATGCAGCTCCTTCAAATGCTCGATCATGGCCGTCAATCTGCTTTTTTGGTCTTCGGTGACTTTGGGCAGATCGGTTAGCAGCTGTTCTTCGGCAGCGATCTTCGCTCGGCATTGTTCCAACTGCAACAGCAAACCGGCTTCTTCGAGCTTGAGATCGGCAATCTAGGCTTGTGAGGTTGATGGACCGGCCATCAGTTCATTTAGCTTCGCCTTTTCGGCTTCCACATTCTTAACCGTTTCTTCGATCCTAGCTGTTACATCGGCCTGGGCGGCTCTCTCTATCATCCTTTGCATTGCGCGCCCTAACTTAGGCCGATGCAAGTCAATGTAGACGGCTTTCAAAATTTTGGTGGCCAGATCTTCCGAGAGTTGGCTTTCAATCTCGAAGAACCGTGACCTAGCCGACCCGCATTCCATAACCAGGTGGTCCACGTCAATATCTAGCCGATTGCGGATGTCTTGAAGTTTGCTCTTAAATTCATCGGCTACAGTTTTGTCCGGACTGGTCGCTTCGCCTTCTTCATCACTAAGGAACTCCTTGATGTCAAAGGACAGCAAATCGACCAGGGTCTGCAAAAGAGATGGAGAAGACGGATCACAAGTCAGAAAGTAGCCGACTATTCAAGGACTAAAAAGAGGAAAGGAACAAGGCTTACTCTTGCTGCAGGGACTGGAACAACTGCTTCTTCGGCAGCCGGACTAGTTGGAGCAACGACCTCCTCATTATGATCACTGGCCGATGTGGCCACCTCCTCGGCGTGCTCGCTGGTCGGCCTAGCAACATCCTCGGCATTGTGACTACCCACAACCGATTGAGTGTGCTCGCTTGAGACTTGGGGGCAGTTGATGGAGACCGAGGAGGCTGCACAAGAGACAAGGTGTTAGTTCAGATCGGCCAAGGAAAGCAAAGCAAAGAATAAGCGGGGTTAGAAGTCTACTGGTGAAGCAGGACGTGGAGTGCGACCAGCTAGCCTTTTGACCTACAGAAGAAAATTTGGTTAAGGATTAAGGTGATCAAGGCTCATGAACCAGATTTGGCGAGAGAAGGACTTACCGGCTGTTTCTTGGCAGGAGGGCTTGGAGGAGACGGGTCGTCGACTGGTGGGTTCACTGAGTCGTGGCTCGAATCACTTGATTCGGCCGCCTCCTTGATAGCTTGAGACATTTCCTCATCCATGATTTCCTCGCTGAGGGCCTGGTCGATGCTTGGGTCGATGGATGGGAGGCTGTTGGCTGGTGTGGTTGGCTTATTCTTCTTCTTCTGCTTCTTGACAGGTGTAGCCGACGACTTTGTAGTAGGGGAAGCCCTCTTTCCAGCGGTTCGTGCGTTTGCCCATGCAACAAAAGTCTTTAGCTTTGGTGCTTCCCAGCTGATTGTCGAAGGAGCTAATCCACAGCCACCAGGAAGAATGCCTAGGCGGTATTCCATGGTGATCCCGAAATTGCTCACCTTCGGCGGATCCGTTTCTGTCATCTGCAAAGGGGGAAAAAGGTTCAAGTGTTAGCAAGCTAGATCAGCCGATCATTCAAAGAAGGAAAAATGTTTAAAGTTTAAAGCTTACCGAGGGGATCTCGTTAGGCAGCAGGGAGGTGATGTAGTAGGAGGATCGTTGATGGAACAGGTGTTTCTTGATCTCTACCCACCATCTATCATATGTCGTGCTCTTTTCGTAAGACAGCCCCAAGATGCCGATACTGCCGAGGGGTGGGCCGTTTATTTCCATTAACTTGTTCATAATCAGCCTCTCGGTCACCACCCCTCGAGTCTCAATCTTATCGGCAAAGTAGCAGCCGATGGGCAGTTTGCCCAAGACCAAACTGCCTAGTAGCCAAAATTGGATAATAGAACTCGTATGTCTTCACTATATTTTGGCCCTGGTGGATCCCTGTCGGCAGGATGCATGGCACAAGTGTTAGTGATATGCCCTAGAGGCAACATGGAGATGTTGGATATCACGTCAATGTTTATGTATTTATGAATAAAGTGTTATTCAGTTCCATGAAATAGACATCTTGTATTGATCAATAAGTATGTGACTTATTTATGAGACTCTATATGTATGAATCTATTTCTAAATGATCCCTGATCATATATCATATTATTGGAACTAATATGATTCTAAGATCGGCATGTTTATTGATTGATGATCATGTCTCATAGATCATGGGTATGGAGATACCAAGTCAATAAACATGGACATATGTGTTAGAGAACACATTGTTGGATAGACCCACCATGAGACACTACAGGATTTAATGTGCCATTAGTTGGTCTCAGGTAGTGTTGGTACAAAGTCCATAGACCTGAGATCACCATGGATTCCAACATGTGTAGTAGCCTACTTTGGGACTACCAAACGCTATTCCGTAACTGGGTAGTCATAAAGGTAGTTTTCGGGTTTGCTGTGAAACATGGAGTGGGATGTAAGTGATCAAGATGGAATTTGCCCCTTCTTTGGAGAGATATCTATGGGCCCCTCGAGGTAATGGATTATGGAAATGCATGGCCATGCTAAGTTGATTGAGGAGTCAATCAACAGACAGATAATCCAATACGGTTCGAGTGAATGGTTAAGCTATTGAAGGGATGGCACACATCTTGCCTATAGCTTAATTGGTACCGTGAGGCAAAGGGATTTGTGTATACATTACAGGTTCAGAGCCGATATTATATTCTTGTATACTATGGTGTCAATATGTGCTGCTAGGCGCCGCTGTTGACAGGTCGGCTGAGTTGGACTCGAGCCGACGGTCGGCTAAGTTAGACTATAGCCGAAACCGAGTATACCTGAACCTACAGGGTCGCACGCTTAAGGGGATGGAATAGATATTTGAGTTGGACTCGGATACGGCTCGATCGGATAGAGTTCTATGGGCTTATGACGTATGGGCGGCCAACTCTGTGAGACTCAGATAGGATCCGATTTAAAATAGATCCCAGTCGGCCAACTCTATATAAAGGGGCGAGGGATGGAGAGCTGAGATTGATTTCGGCGCAATTGAAGTCAATTGCGCCGAAATCAATCTAATCACACGCGGCTTTAGAAGTCGGCGAGATCAATCTCCACGGAAACCCTCCCCACCTTCGAGCCAAAACCCTAGCCTTGCATCACGTGCTAGCACACGGGTGTTCGGCGTTCTGTCCCCGGACGTGTGGATACCGGTAGAGGCGCTGCTACGTTGCACGCTGTTGATCGACTACGAATCGGCTGTGGTGGAATCGGCTGCGGTCGAGCGCATCGGAGCAAGGCGCGACAACACGGTCAGACGACTCGGCAAACTGGCTGATTGGTGAATCGGCTGTCCCCAGGAATCGGCTATCGGCTTGCGGGAGTCGGCTGTCATCGGCCAGCACAGTTCCAGATCGGATAGCCCTGATTGGCTATTTCTGCTGCATACTCCAATCGGTAACGATCTATCGGCCCTTACTTGCAAGTGTTCCTAGTTTGCGCGGTAGAAAAGTTTTTGTTTTTGGCTAGCGTAGCCTCCGCGTAACCCTTCAACAAGCGCTGTGGTGAAGATCTCTCGGCATTTTGGGTAATCTTCCGAATTGACCTCTTCGAAGTTTAACTCGATTGGCAGCTCAAAGAGTGTTCTGTCCCTGTAAAAGTACCATCATCGGTTGTCCTTGGCGAAACCGTCATATAAGGACATGAACCATTCGGCTAGCAGTTCGGCCAATTGCTTGGATCCAATATGTGTGGCCGCTGCTTCGCCGTAGCTAGGACATCTCTTGGTGGTTATTGCCTTACCTTCATCATCTTCAATCGGCTCTAACAAGGGGAAGCGGGCCTCAGTCAGTTGTGGCCAACTGGCTATCTTTTGTGTAAACAATATCAGCCACAGTTGGAGAAACCACCAAGGGCCCCCGGTATTAATGTTGACATTGGAGGCGACCTTGGAAACGGCTTGGTTGAAAGTTTGGTACAAGTAGCCGAGCAAGAACTTGCCTAATGGGATTTTCTTCTTGTCCACTAAGGCTTCGGCTATTACTTGCCTGTTTGCCGCTGGCCCGCAGCTAGATTCGCAGAAAAAGAATTTTTCTAGCCACATCATCATAAAAGCGACGTGCTCCCTGGCACTGATCGACCCTTCCTGCATGTTTGCGGCCACAAAGCCGTTCCAACTCCCTATGGCCTTAGTCTTGAATTGAAATTGGCCTTTGCCTTCCAGATTGTTGGGGTTAGCCAATGACAGGACATCTAATCCAGTTATCATTACTACATCAGATAAGGTGATGGTCATTGGGCACTGTTGGAAGATGAAAGCATTTCAGGTATTGTTCCAGAAATAGACTGCAGCCGACATCAGTGGTTCGTCTTTTGCCATATCGGCTACAGACAGGGCTAATCATTGGGCTATCCCAATTTCTTCCTAGTGGTTGCGCTTGGCCGGCTCCATTCTCTTGTACCATGCTGGCCAAGACTTGTCCATTGATGGCCAAGACTTGAAGGTGTCTGCCCAGTGGCTAAGACTTGGGTTTTTCAACCTATAGGGCATTCTATTGGTTTCGGCTATTATGAACTCTGTGGGGTCCTTGTTGCCGATTGGCCCTTGGAAATATCTGTCATTCTGTAGAAGGCTGGGGATTGCTACTTGGTGAGCAAGGTGCTACAATACAAAAGATGCGGATTTCAGAATCATAAACCCTAGAATTTGGATCTATAAAGGGAAATGAGCAAAAAAGGGAGTTCTAGCCGATTAGGGCATACCTCAGGAAACTCGGCAGGGGACGCGGCCGACGGAGCAGCGGAAGACGCCATTGGGATGCGCTGGGTCGCTAGAGGAAGAAATCGTCGCCGCGAGCTTGAGGACGCCGGAGAGGTTGCCAGAGGACTCGAAACGTTCGCTGGAGTGGTTAGCTGTTGACGGCGTGAGTTGTTCGGCGGGCGGAGGGCGTTATTTAAGGAGTTCTCATAACGGCCAAAAAAGAGTCGACATGAGTTGCGGTTGGAATTCGAATTGTACAAAATCTGCAACATTTTCATATTGCGGACTTGGGGCATGTGTTAACGACCAAATTTGGTAACCAAATCCCCAGGTTTGAAGCATAAATTGAGGCGGAACCAGAGAAGATGCGCGACCTGTGGAGAAACAAAGGCTGCATCCGCTGAATCCGAATCGGCTACAGAGTCAGTCGGCTGAGTCTGAGTCGGACCAGGATAGCCGATAGCCGATTCTGCGTGAAGATAGAGATGGAGCCAGTCCCGGAAGAAAACTTGAAGATAAAGTATTGGATTCGGTCTCCAAATTGTGCGTTAAAGATATTGTCATCTATGGATAAGGTCCTGTAACAGCAGTTGTACCTGTAAATTAGGAAGTTGTTAGATATTCCTTTTGTAATACGGCATGGGACTGCGTCCCAAAATATTGCCGTACTATAAATAGTAGATAAGGTAGAAACTGTGTCCCACACGGATGTCGTTATGCTTGGGTATAAATAAGACCCGAAGGCTCTTTGTAAAAAACAACCAACACACAATCAATCAACTTTGACGTATCGCCACCCTTTTATTTTCGACGAGTTCTTGCTCTTGCTCGGGCTACATCGGCTTCGATCTCCGAACAAGGTAATTCCTTGTTACTAGTGGTTTGTATCGTCGGGATTAGTGCTTCCATCGTCATGATACTCTAGTTCTGATGTTATAAAACTATGCAATCTATCATATGCGGCCTATAATCTAGAGCAAAGATCTGTCCTGCAATCGGCTGGTTTCTCTCTGAAGACAGCAGCCGATGAGACTTAGATCTAGGGTTGAATTGATTATATGTCGTGTCCACCGTCTCAAGGGGTTTTCATTAGCTTATACAGATCTAATATTTCTTTTTGTACTTAATGTTGCATCTAATCGAATTATTAAGTCGCATTTAGAACTATCAAGATCTGTTTAGTTTAATGTTTATCATTAGAGACAGCGCCGGGGTTTCAGCCGACCTTACCTATTTTAGTTATCTTTTAGTTTTAATTGCTATTAGATATATTAAACCGCCTTTTATATTAAGATCTCAATCTATTTAAATGCCCTAAGCTAGTATCAATCTGTCAAGTTACGCTGATAGCCGATTGATCTAGGTTTAGCGCATTTAGATCAGATTAATATCTTTTTATAAAATGTATCAGAGTATTAGCCGATTCACATTAGGCCTGCAGTTCAGCAAGGTTATCAATGCAGATAATTATTATCCTAATGTGCCTTTAGTTTAAGTGATTTATACTCTCTCGGTATACTATCGATCTATCCCAATTACTTAGTATAAATGTGCTTTGGGATAGCAATTATGTGTTTATTGATGTCTTCAGCCGATCCTGTAGGATCTAATTCGAAAGGCAACGGATCATATGGAAACCAAGTTTGTGTGCAAACTATGAAAACTCCCATCACAACCCCTGGATCCCCATCCGAGGGCCAGATAGAGAGGTGGAAAATTTTATTACTTAAACCCTCCCACCATTAGCTTTGCTAATCACAATTTTCCTAAACCCCTCCCCCCCAAACCACGCCGGAACGGAGGGATCCAAACCAACATTGTCGCCTTGGTTACGTGCAGAAAAAAAGGCTAACTCCTTGCTTTCGAATTCACACCGAACCAACTAAAAATCGGGCATATTAAGTCCAACAAAAATCGACAATCAACAGTGATCTCCATGGTGGTGGCGGCGTCGATCTCCATGGTTGTGCCGGACGCATCAATGAATCACCGTTGCCACGGTGATCTCTGGCGCATCGAGTTTAGTGGCACCGTGGTGTATAAAGAATTCAGCAAACTTCAGCTCTTCGAATGAAGTGGCCTAGCAAGTTCTCGCTCATGGCAACGCAGTAACCACAACGTCTAAAGGACAAGGACTTACCGGTGGCGGGGGCAAAGAGACGGCAGCTTGCCGGCGGTCGCCATTCCGGCGGCCGGCCCAGCGACGACAACAATCCGCGACGGCGACGATCCCGGCGGCGGCGGCCAGCAACGACAACGATCCCGTGCCGTGGCGACGATGGATCGCCGGCCCCGTGACTCGGAACGGCGACGCTAGTGTTGGTTTGGATCCCTCCGTTCCGGCTTGGTTTGGAGGGGGTTTTAGGAAAATTGTGATTAGGTGGGAGGGTTTAAGTGCTAAAATTTCCACCTCTCTATCTGGCCCTCGGATGGGGATCCAGGGGTTTTGATGGGAGTTTTCATAGTTTGCACACAAACTTGGTTTCCATAGGATCCGTTGCCAATTCGAAATTAATGTCTATTTCTTGTTCTTGTTTGTTACAGGATCAAACCAACTGGCATGTCCTAAATTTACCAAAGGCAACCAACTTGGACCTACACTGGAGCTAAGCAGATCTCCCAGACCAGTGCGTGGGAATCAGAATTCTCATCAACACATTCCTGATAATGTCCGGAAAACAATAACACAGCTCTGTGCTTTCCTGAACACAATTTCGCAGAAGTTTATCGATCCAGGCAGATTAACAGCCCAATAAAATGATGTGGTGCAATATCTTGTCAGCTTTGAGATGATCTTTGTACCATCCTTCTTCAATATAATGACGCATCATCTATGTCACCTTGTCAAAGAGATCAGTATTCTCGGTCCTGTGTACCTAAAAAACATGTTCCATTTTAACAAGTACATGGGCATTCTAAAGAAGTACGTTTGTAACCATTCTTGTCAGGAAGCAAGCATCGCCAAGGGGTGTGGAAGAGAGGAGGTCATTGAGTTTTGCGTAGTATTTATTGAAGACCTTTGTCCAATCAGGGTCCCTGAATCAAGCAATTAGGGGAGACTACGAGAAAAGGGGACTCTTGGAAGGAAAGCAATAATGACTATAGACAATGATTTATTCTGTAAAGCACATTTCATGGTTTTGCAACAATCTTCGTTGGTGGCTCCTTACATCGAGGAGCACATGGCGATTGTTCGCTCCAAAAACATCGGAAAGTCTGATGCCTGGATTACACATCACCACATTGATACTTTCCCTGCTTGGTTGCGACAACATATCATGGGTAACGAGACGATTGACCAACAACTAGCCTTGTTGGCGAGGGGACCATCTTGCTCAATCTCGACATTCCAATGATATGAGATCAATGGGTATACATTTTACACAATAGCCCAAGACAAAAAGATCACGAACCAAAACAGTGCTATTCATATATCGATGCCATAAGATATGATGGGACAACTATCACGTATTACGGTGGCATCGACAAGATATGGGAACTCGAGTATGGACCTTTGAAGGTCGCTCTATTTCGTGCCAATGGGTTAGGCTGACTAGTGGAGGCGTAATGGTTGATGACTGTGGGATGACAATAGTTGACCCTAACAAGGTTGGATACTCAGACGAACCATTCGTCCTAGCCAATGATGTAACGCAAGTTTTCTATATGAAGGACATGTCTAGAAAACCAAAGAAGGGGAAAGGGCCCGACGAGCCAAAGCGTCATGTGGTTCTCCTAGGCAAAAGGAAAATCGTCGGAGTCGAGGATTAGACTTACTAAGATTACAATCAGTTTGACGGACAACCTTCATTCGCTCTAACGGTTGACCCGAGCATCCTCCTATCAAATGAGGACACCCCTTACTTATGCAACGATCATAGCAAAGGAACATTCGTAAGGAGAAAGTACGTTGTGTCAACCATCACGTTATGAGATTGATACTACCTTGGTGTATGGACGATGTAATTAAATTATATATAGTACCTTGGTGTATGGATGATCTAAATTAATTTGATTTGCTATTTCTGGCAATGAAGGAAGTATTTTAGGCAGATGGCAGATCACGATGATGAATAGTTCCTCTTGGACACAATCAATGAGAGCGCAACCAATACTGTGCAGATGAGAAGGGAAATGAGGACCCAAGCCAATACCTGAATGAAGAGCAAGAGAGGAACGAGGAGGGGAACGAAGAAGTAGAAGAGTAGACAAACGAGGATGAGCAACAGGACAACAAATTGAATGTTGCTTCGAAGAGGGCACGTGGACAACGAGGTTTCGCAAAGAAGGTGGAGGGAAGGCACATTATAACTTCAGTGAAAGAACATGGCGAACCAGTTGCCCCCGAAGATGCAGCAAGGAAATTTGTGTCACATAGTGGTTGGGTCATGAGGGATCACTTGCCCATCAACATACAGAAGTGGCACAAAACAAGGTCACATGGCGACATGGAAGATACGTATCTTTCAAATACAGAGAAGGACATGTTGTGGAACACCATGCTCGAGACCTTCACGATCCCTTAAGCAGAACAGACCAAAGTGAAGGATTGGACTCTCAAAAAAGATGGCCCAACAATTTCAGTGCTTCAAGAAAGATTTGTACAATAAATACATCCTAAAGGATCTGACACCAGATTTTAACAAATTTCCCAAACTGAGGGATCATTGGGATGCATTTGTGACCTGCAAGAAAGGAGAGGAAGGACAAGCCAAGATAGTGAAGAACAAAGCCAATGCCTCTAAGAAAAGCTACTTTCACCAGCTAGGGGTGGGCGACTATAAGAAGGCAGTGCCCAAGTGGTAGAAGATGGAAGATGCTTTAGCTGCAAGAGGTATCATTCCGGCCACATTTGATTGGCCTGAACGATCAAAACATTGGTCTTATGCTCATGGGGAAACACTCAATGCTAATGATGGCTCCCTGATCTTTAGCGATGACATATGCCAAGCAGCTCACTGTCTCGTGGATACCCTAGTGGCCTCTGCTCAAGGAAGATTCTAGCCCAACAGAGAGAAGGACGAGCTTACCCTAGCACTGCAGAATCTTGAGAACCTAGGACGAACGCATGGACAATGTAAAATCAAAATATGTTTGATTCTTCATTTGATGATGAACAATTGGCATATGGGATTATTGTTTTGTGTGTTTTGTTATTTGGAGATTTATTGACAAAGTGATTTTGGTTTTCAAACAATGAACAAGTGTTCGCCTACTGAAATGTCTGCCCGATCAGCTTGTACTCGCCTGGCCCTGACCGGAGGTGTTCGTGCGGTCGATCGGCAGACCGCGGTCGACCGGCCGAGCGCCCGACTAGTTACCGATTTTGATTTGGTTTTGGTTTCAGTTTGTTTCCTTGTATATACATGGGAGTTTCGTGTTCCTATGCACGTGGATGTTCGTTTATGCTAACAATGAGTCAAGTTGGGATAGCTTGTGCTCAGATATGGTATTCTTTGTTTAATTGTGTGCAAGTAATCTTTACGCCTCGGGAAAGTGTTACCGGTGATCGAGTTGGAGTCAACTTGGTGATAAGGTGACGTCCAAGATGGAGATCATGCGGGATGCTGAAGGGTGGACATTAGTGCACATAATTGGTGAAGTTTCCATATGGCATACGATGGAGATATTGTGTGCGTATGGAAAGCGGAATTTCAGTTTTGGAAAGACCAAGATTGTTATGGTTGGTTTATATCAAGTTTGTACTTATATAGGAAGGTTTTCTAGGTGTTTAGGACTTTCTATATGAGTAGGATTCGTGGCTTTTGGCTGCGGGTCTTTTTTGTATATATAGTGAGGGGAGGCATGGCCTCTTTGTATCGCTTTGGATTCAAGTGTTAGAGAGTTTTGAGTTAGGGTTTCAAGTTTAGCTTGAGATTTTGTGAGGAGTGCTTTGTTTGCACTTTGTAAACACAGAGAGATTCAATAAAGATCAATCTTCTTGGAGAATTCTTTGTGTTTTCTTCTTCCTCGGTGTGGCGGTCTAAAAGGCAGTTAGACCAACTCAACACACCGGTCAGACCGCACGCACAACTGCGGTCAGACCGGACTTCATCGGTGATCGGCTACAAGACAAGGAATCAGCTAAGTGTTGGCGATCGGCTGTATGGGCGGTCAGACCAGAGCAATACGGGCGGTCAGACCGGCTACTCAGGGCGGTCAGACCGGCAGATCAACTTCGGTCAAACCGATCTACGTCAGATCAGAGGTAAAGTTTTATTTCCGCTAAAACTTGTTTTTGGGTTACATCAACCATTCACCCCCCTCTGGTTGGCTTTACTTTGGGTATTCGATCCTACAAGTGGTATCAGAGCTTGGTTTTTCTGCTTTGGATTTTTATCGATCTAAAGTTTTTCGCCATGTCGGATAATATTTCCACTAAGCCACATGTTTTTGATGGAACCGACTTCACTTATTGGTGTAGTAAGATGCAATCTTACATCATGGCTCAAGACTATGATGTGTAGCAAAAGGTTGCTCTTCCCTACACTATTCCCGAAGCGATTAATTCTGATGCTTTGAAAACTGAGTTTAATAACAATTGGAAAGCTCGCAATATTTTGTTAAATGGGATTTCTCGTTCGGATTTTGATCGGGTTTCACATCTTCAAACCGCCAACGAGATTTGGAATGCTTTGAAAAACTTTCATCAAGGAACTACTAATATAAAAGAACTTTGTCGAAACCTTTTTAAAAAGGAATACATAAAATTTGAGATGAAACCTGCTGAAGCTTTGGATGACTATCTTGGTAGGTTTAATAAAATCTTGAGCAATCTTAGATCTGTTGATTCTTCTTATGACACTAATTATCCACAACCTGAGATTTCTCATCACTTTTTGAATGGTCTTGACATGTCTATTTGGGAGATGAAAGTGACCTTAATTCAAGAATCTGTCAATATGGCTACTTTGACTTTGGATTCTCTTTACACTAAACTCAAAAACTCATGAGATGAATATTCTTTCTCGAAAAATTGAGTCCAAGTCAAATTCTTTGGTTTCTTCTTCTACAACTTCTTCTGATGTTGCATCTTCATCATCTCCAAGTGCTCTTGCTTTGATTAATGCCATGTCCGATGAAAAACTCGAGCAATTCGAAGAGGAGGATTTGGCTCTAGCCGCTAACAAACTTTCTCGAGCTATGAACAAAGTGAGGTTCAGGAAAAGAGGAGGACCAGCTCGGTGCTTTGAATGCGGCGCCTTGGACCACATCCGCTCCAACTACCCCAAGCTTGGGAGAAGCAAGAAGGAGGACAAGAGCGGGGAGAAGGCAAAGGACGACAAGCCCAAGGGGAGGCGGTCAAAGGAGATGATCAAGAAGGTGTTGAGCCAAGTCTATGCCGCTTTTGAACCACTAAGCGACATAGACTCCGATAGCGAAGAAGAGAAGGGCAAGAACATCTCCGGCGTCTGTCTCATGACACGTGGAGATGAAGATTCTGAAGAGGAAGACAATGAGGTAAGACTTGAGGAAGCAATTCTTGTTTCAAGTGCGAAGAATAAAAAATGTGAAAAGATGTTTAAAAAACAAGAATTTGTGATTGAATCTTTGAATGCTGAAATTGCTAGATTGAAATCTCTTATTCCTAATGATGATGATTGCAAAAATTGTGAGGTTTTAATGCTTGAGATTTCAAAAATTAGAGATTCACATGATTTGGCTACTAAACCTTGTTTAACTTGTGATGCTAATGAATTGAAACTAAAAGATGCTTTAGCTCGTGTTAAGCACATGGAAGATATAGTTAAACAAGATGAGGTAGCTTCTTGCTCTAGATGTCGCAAAGGCAAAGATGTCATGATTGCTTGTGAAAATTGTGTTAATCTTGAAAAAGAAGTTTCTTACTTGAAAAGTTCTTTGCAAAAATTTTCTGACGGTAAGAAACAACTTAACATGATTTTGGACAAATCTAAAGTGTGTAGCAACAATAAAGGAATAGGTTTTGATGCTCATGACTATTTCACCAAAAATCCTCCAAATGTTTTAGGAATGACTGAAAACGGTGAAATCTTGACAAAACGTAATACCATGAAAACAGTTTTTAAGTCTGCTGGAAATTTGCCATCTCTTTCTGTTTATCTAAAAGAAACTAAACCTAATTTTTCAAAACCATCTACCACTAAAGAAAAGTTTTCTTGCTCTTTTTGTGGTAAAGATGGTCATCTTGTTGGTTTTTGTTTCAGATTAGCACGAAAACAGAAAAAGGAAAGAGAGAATAATTTTGCAAAATCAAAGTGGCAAAAATCTGGCCTTCCCTCGGGAAGGCCGGTCAGCAGTTGGTCCACCGGTCAGACCGACCGTGGCCCCCGGTCAGACCAGCGGCACTGCCTCGGTTAGACCAGCGATGGCGCCCAATCAGACCGGCAGTACCCCAGCGGGCAGACCAGCCTCGAAGGAATTTTTCTGAAAATTCCAAAACTGTTTTTACTTGTGGATATGTGCCTATTGGATCTATTGGTCGTGTGTCTCAGTACTGGATTCCTAAATTTCTTTTAACTAACCCTAGTACTGAGGCTTTGACATCTTTTGTTGTGTAGGCTTTCGTGGCGAGGAAGGAGAGCATGTGGATCGTGGACTCCGGTTGTTTGCGGCACATGACCGGAGATAAAAATTGGTTCTCCTCCCTCAAGATGGCATCCAAGACGGAATCGATAATCTTTGGGGATGCTTCAACAAGTGACGTTCTTGCTACTGGATCCGTTAAGGTAAATGACAAATTTGAATTAAAAGAGTTAGCTTTGGTCGAGGATTTAAAGTACAATTTACTTTCAGTTTCACAAATTGTTGATGAAAACTTTTAAGTTCATTTCAAGAAAACTGGAAGTAAAATATTTGATTCGTGTGGTGATTCTGTTTTGAAGATTTCTCGTTATGTGAGAGTTTTTAAAGCTGATTTTGAAAACCCTGATTCTCCTGTTGTAACATGCTTAGTTGCAAAATTCAACAAAGATTTGATGTTTTGGCATCGCAGACTTGGGCATGTTGGTTTTGAACATTTAACTCGTTTAAGTGGTTTGGATCTTGTTAGTGGTTTGCCTAAACTCAAAAGGGATTGTGATTTGGTTTGTGCACCATGTCGTCATGGTAAAATGGTTGCTTCTTCACACACATCGATTCTTTCTGTGATGACGGATGCACCGGGACAACTTTTACACAACACTGTTGGTCCAGCTAGAGTGCAATCTGTCGGAGGAAAATGGTATGTGTTGGTTATTGTTGATGACTTTTCTCGATATTCTTGGGTTTTGTTCATGGCAACCAAGGATGAGGCCTTTGGACACTTTCGGAGTTTGGTTCTTCGTTTAAATAGTGAATTTCACAATTCTTTGAAAACCATTAGAAGCGATAATGGTGGTGAATTTAAAAATACTTCTTTTTAACAATTTTGCAATGAAAAAGGTTTTGAACAACAATTTTCTTCTCCTCGTGTTCCTCAACAAAATGGCGTTGTTGAAAGGAAAAATCGCTCTTTGGTTGAGATGGCTAGGACTATGCTAGATGAATATCACACTCCTAGAAAATTTTTGGCCGAAGCTATTAACACTTTTTGCTATGTTTCTAATAGTATTTTCTTGCGATCTAAACTTGGCAAAACTCCTTATGAGCTTCGTTTTGGTCGTCACCCAAAGTTTCACATTTGCGTGTTTTTGGTTGCAAGTGCTTTGTTTTAAAATCTGGAAATTTGGACAAGTTTGAACCACGTTCAACTGATAGTTTATTTCTTGGATACCCCGAACACACTCGTGGCTATCGTGTACTTATTTTGGAGACTAACAAAATTGTCGAGACTTGTGAAGTCACTTTTGATGAGGCTAGTCCCGGTACTAGACTAGAATTTTCAGGTACATTGCCACAGGCTCAGGGGGAGGATGGTCGTATCTTCGAAGACGAAAGCGATGACAAAGACGATGAAGTCGACCTACCCAGTCAGACCGGCCGAGTGTCGTCGGTCGACGGAGGAGGCTGCCGGTCGACCGGCGAGGCCGGAAAGACCGGCGAGGGGCCGCAGCCCGGATTACATCGATTCCAATCAAGAGGATTCGTCGGGGACTACGACCAGTGCTGAACCAGAACATGAATCAACTTCTGAGATCATTGTACCTTTGAACATTCAGCGACAACATCCGCCGGAACAAATAATAGGTAACTTACATGAGCGGACGACAAGATCTAAGGTAACTACGCATGATTTTGTGTATTCTATTTTTGTTGCTTCTTTTGAACCCAAAGATGTTACTCATGCATTAACTGACGAATCGTCGATTAACGCCATGCATGAAGAACTTGAAAATTTTGAAAGAAACAAAGTTTGGTCTTTAGTTGAAGCTCCTTCTGGACATAATGTTATTGGAACCAAGTGGATTTTCAAAAATAAACAAAATGAGGATGGTTTGATTGTTCGAGATAAGGCTAGACTTGTTGCTCAAGGTTTTACTCAGGTGGAGGGTTTGGATTTTGATGAAACTTTTGCTCCTGTTGCTAGGATTGAAGCAATTAGACTTTTGCTAGCCTTTGTTGCTTCCAAACGTTTTAAATTGTATCAAATGGATGTTAAAAGTGCTTTTCTTAATGGTTTTATACATGAGAAAGTTTATGTTAAACAACCACCGGGTTTTGAAAATCCTGATTTTCCCAACCATATTTTTAAATTGTCAAAAGCCTTGTATGGTTTGAAACAAGCACCTAGAGCATGATATGATAGACTTAAGAGTTTTTTACTTGAAAAAGGTTTTCAAATGGAAAAAATTGACAAAATGCTTTTTGTTCTTAAGCATGGTGAAAATCAACTTTTCGTTCAGATTTATGTTGATGATATCATCTTTGGTTGTTCAACTCACTCTTTGGTTGGCTTTACTTTGGTTGTAGAATTTGCCGAGACTATGCGCAGGGAATTTGAAATAAGCATGATGGGTGAACTGTCATACTTTTTGGGATTGCAAATTAAGCAAACACCTCAAGGTACGTTTGTCCATCAAACAAAGTACACCAAAGATCTGTTGCGCAGGTTCAAGATGGAGAGCTGCAAGCCAATCTCTACACCCATTGGATCTACTGCTGTTCTTGATCCCGATGAAGATGGTGAGGCCATGGATCAAAAGGAGTATAGAAGCATGATTGGTTCTTTTTTGTATCTAACTGCTTCTAGACAAGACATACAGTTTGTTGTGTGTTTCTGTGCACGTTTTCAAGCTTCTCCTCGTACTTCACATCGTCAAGCGGTCAAGCGCATTATGAGGTATTTGAATCATACACTTGAGTTTGGAATTTGGTATTCTACTTCATCTTCTATTTGCTTAAGTGGATATTCCGATGCTGATTTTGTGGGTTGTAGAATTGATAGAAAAAGTAATAGTGGAACATGTCATTTTCTTGGAACTTCATTGATTGCATGGTCTTCTAGGAAACAATCTAGTGTAGCTCAATCCACTGCTGAATCTGAATATGCTGCTGCTGCTAGTTGTTGTTCACAGATTCTTGGCTTATTTCTACCTTGAAAGATTATGGTCTTGTTTTTGAAAAAGTGCCTCTTTATTGTGATAATACAAGTGCCATAAACATTGCTAAGAATCCTGTTCAACACTCACGCAGTAAGCACATTGATATTCTCTTTCACTTCTTGCGGGATCATGTTGAGAAGAAGGATGTTGAATTGAAATTTTTGGACACAAAATTGCAACTTGCTGATATTTTCACAAAACCATTGGATTCTTCTCGCTTTGCTTTTCTTCGAGTGGAATTGGGAATCATTCATCCTTTTGGCATGTTTTGAGGGGGAGTTTTTGTGCTCTTTGTTTTATCAAGCTACATGATTAAAATAAACTGAAAAGAGAGCTTTATCCATACATATTGTTGTTAATGTGTATGCTAGCAATATTATGAAGGTTTATTTGTCACTACCATAGCTTGTATGTATTCTAGTATTTTTATGTGATCTAGATTTTATATTTAAGTGAAATAATGCATGACACTTTAAAATCATACTTGAATTAAAGAAATATGCAATGTTGATACTAGTGCTTGTATTGGATTATAAATGCTTATATATATATATATATTATGTTGAATTATTATTCCTCAATTTACCTTACAATTGCTCATTGTGTAAAGAGAATAAAATGTTATCTATGAGAGAAAAAATGAATACCAAATCCTTGGAAATAGTCTTGACGACAAGGACGTATTCGATGTGAGCAAAAATAATGGGTGCCGAATCCTTGGAAATAGTCTTGACGACAAGGACGTACCCGGAATAATTGAGAGAAAAAATATGAGCAACAAATATGGCTCAAATCAATATAAAAAATGTTTCTCTTACATTATATGTGCAAAAAGGTAAATTTGAGAAAGAATAAAAATTGCAATAGGTATATTTTTCAACCTAATTGGGTTTATTTTTCAACCTATATGCTTGTAAAGATGTTGCATTATAAATCGGTTGAATTCATGAATTTTTATTGTGTTGTTGATCTTACTTATAAAATATTAGATTCATGCTTATACTCTAGCACATTTTGCTATATAATTGATAATTTCATCTTCTTCTTATTGCAACACATGACATGACTTGCTTTATGTATGGTGCTAAGCTCTTGAATATTCATAACCATAATTCTTATGCTTGATGAGAATATTGTTAAAAGGGGGAGAACAAATGTTGTTTTTGATTAAATATCACATGGGGGAGAACAGGCAACAGGCAACAAGATTCGTTTGCAAGTTTTTTTGGTCAAGGGATTTTCTTTCTTTTCAAAAGGGGGAGAAATTTTCTTTGATTTTTTAGCACTCAAATGCTTCTTATCACCAAAACAACATTTTTTATTTTGTTTGCCAATGTGTTCATCAAGGGGGAGATTGTAAAATCAAAGTGTGTTTGATTCTTCATTTGGTGATGAACAATTGGCATATGGGATTATTGTTTTGTGTGTTTTGTTATTTGGGGATTTATTGACAAAGTGGTTTTGTTTTCGGACAATGAACAGTGTTCAGTCGGCCGCACAGCCTGTCTGACCGGGCTTGTACTGCCGGTCTGACCGGAGGTGTTCGTGCGGTCGACCAGGCAGAACAGCGCCGACGGCCGAGCGAGCGATCCGGTTGCCGATTTTGATTCGGTTTTGGTTTTGGTTTGTTTTCTTGTATATACATGGGAGTTTCGTGTTCCTATGCACGTGTATGTTCGTTTATGTTAACAATGAGTCAAGTTGGGATAGCTTGTGCTCGGATATGGTATTCTTTGTTTAATTGTGTGTAGGTAATCTTTACGCCTCGGAAAAGTGTTGCCGGTGATCGGGTTGGAGTCAACTTGGTGATAAGGTGACGTCTAATATGGAGATCATGCGGGATGCTAAAGGGTGGAGATTAGTGCACATAATTGGTGAAGTTTCCATATGGCATACGATGGAGATATTGTGTGCGTATGAAAAGCGGAATTTCGGTTTTGGAAGGACCGAGATTGTTACGGTTGGTTTATATCAAGTTTGTACTTATATAGGAAGGTTTCCTAGGTGTTTAGGACTTTCTATATGAGTAGGATTTGTGGCTTTTGGCTACGGGTTTTTTTTGTATATATAGTGAGGGGAGGCGTGGCCTCTTTGTATCGCTTTGGATTCAAGTGTTAGGCAGTTTCGAGTTAGGGTTTCAAGTTTAGCTTGAGATTTTGTGAGGAGTGCTTTGTTTGCACTTTGTAAACACAGAGAGATTCAATAAACATCAATCTTCTTGGAGAATTCTTTTTGTTTTCTTCTTCCTCGGTGTGGCGGTCTAAACGGCGGTTAGACCAACTCAACACACCGGTCAGACCGCACGCACAACTGCGGTCAGACCGGACTTCATTGGCGATCAGCTACAAGACAAGGAATTGGCTAAGTGTTGGCGATCGGCTATACGGGCGGTCAGACCGGAGCAATACGGGCGGTCAGACCGGCTACTCAGGGCGGTCAGACCGGCAGATCAACTTCGGTCAAACCGATCTGCGTCAGATCAGAGGTAAAGTTTTATTTCCGCTAAAACTTGTTTTTAGGTTACATCAACCATTCACCCCTCCTCTGGTTGGCTTTACTTTGGGTATTTGATCCTACAAGGCGTGATTGCATGGAAGTATGAGTTTCAAGAGGACATCCACATGTACCAAAGTCGCATAAGAAGCAAGAGAGATCAGGATGCAAAATTGATTGATCTGGAATTGAATGCCGCAAACTATGACCAGAGATTGAAAGAGGAGGTGGCAAGACAGGTGGATATACGATTAAGTGAGCTGAGCCAATAGAACCTGCCATCTATTCATCCCATCATGGATAGCCCCTTAGGCAATCGAAGAAGTTGTGCTTCTACAGGGCAAGTAGGAGATAAAGACCAACGAAGCTATAGTAGGGCCAGCAATCGATGAGCCACCGTGCCCTATGGATGAAATCACACAGCGGACACCATGTGAGTTGCATATTCCCTTCAAGAAACTATCAATCAAGGTATGCTCGTAGTTTTCACAACCTGCTTTGTAGCTTGTGAAAATTGGTGCATATTTTACTAACTAACCTCGTTTCTCATGAAGGTGGCGGAGCGCATGGCAATACAAGTCCAGCAAGACACGATGTATCACTGTAGGCCGATTCACCTAGATACTCAAAGGTTGAGGTGGAACGAGTCTGCCCAGGATTTGACGATCTCGAGTTGGACATCCCCAGAGGAGATGGGGAGGCGAAACTAGGAGA
The DNA here is from genome assembly GCA_019925245.2 of Oryza australiensis. Taxonomy (NCBI): domain Eukaryota; kingdom Viridiplantae; phylum Streptophyta; class Magnoliopsida; order Poales; family Poaceae; genus Oryza; species Oryza australiensis. Next base: position 447,192 of record JAIFGZ020000255.1, read on the forward strand.
GACAGCCCACGCCATCATACTATGGTGCAAGCGCTACATCATGCTTCCCGGTTGAGCAGCGGTGTCCGTTCCTACATCTCCACAGTCGTAGCTTGACAATCCTCGGTCTCCACCGTTTCCACTGTCTCCTCCGCAATTTGGTCTCCACCATCGCATCCGTCTCCACCGCAACCTCAGTCTACATCGTCTCCTCCGTCTTCACCGCTGCAACCAGCTACAAATACTAGGCAACAACGGTCTTGCCCACCTCGTCCCACGTCGTCAAAGTCCACACAAACAAAGAAACCAAGACTTGATGAGCCAAAGAAAGCCACTCTCATGAAAAAGACCATATTATATGACTGACGAGGAGACTAACCAGGAAGTGAAAAGCCAAGTGAAGGAGCACTTCAAGCCGTGGATACCACAGAAGAAGATTCCAATAGACTTGGCAACTAAGGCCTTTTTTCAGAAGATGAGCGAACCTACGAGAAAGACCATAGTATCAGACTACGACCGCTCAAATTCGCAAGTCTTATGGGAAGAGCACAAGAAAGACAAAGGTTGTCCCATAGCTTGGAATGCAAGAAAAACAAGCGGTTGACCCGATGCCATTGAACCTTGATATTACTTTACAAGAATTTATGGCAGATACACATCTTAACGAGGAGCAGCTGCTGGGAATAGCCCCTATCAAAAACACCACAGAAGAAGATCTGAAACACCCATACGCAATCAGCGCACAGCTTGTCAAGCCAGAGCTGGTCAAGAACCTAACTACACAAATGTACTGATTCCATCAATGGTACGCGTATCAATCAGCTCATGGTAGGATTATATTCGTGGCAAGGATTAAAGATGAAGATTTCTTCCGTGGGATATACGATATGTGGATCAACTTTAAGGATATCTACAATGTATACCAACAAGACACCCTTGACATCTCTCTTATCAGTTGTTGGGTTTTGTAAGCTTCTTTTAATTTTATTCCATTCATTAGCCCGTCGTATGTAACATCAAAGATTTACTGTCTTTTTTCAATATAGAATGGAGATTCAAAATTACCGTAGGCATGGATACTTCAAGTGTGGTTTCATGGACCCCTACATAATCAATGAGAAGACTGTAAATGACTGGCAAGACAAAACCGAGGAAAACATTTACAAATTCCTAGTGCAGCAACATTTTAAGCAGTTCATAGTCTTGCCTTACAACACAAAGTGAGTATTTACCGCCTTTCAAACCAATTTCCTTCTCGTATTCATAAAATAATATGTATATCATATTTCACACAATTTTCAGAGTCCTCTTTGTCATAGACATTTCTGAAAGCAAGATTCATGTCATGCACTCTGTGCGGAAACCAAGGGATACATTCAAAAAAATCTCTGACATGCTTAATAGGGAATGCCTTCCAATAGTACTATCATTATAATTGCTAGTATCGCTACTATGTGGATCAAAGCATCATTAATCATCATTAATTATAGTTTGCAACTGCAGGGCATGGGCAAAATTCTATAGAATTTCTGCAAGGAATTCAAGGAAGAACAGGTTGTGAGGATGGACTTTGTGATACGTACATGGTCCAAAATTATATATCTCATTTATTCTATAATAGAAATATTTCATAAGTTCATTTCTCTTTTAATGTTTACAACAGGAAAACTTATGTGGCTCCTATGTTTGTGATTTTATTCATTGCGTAGCACAAAGCGTTAACACTGATTAGAATATCGAAGTACGTAAACACCATTCTAGAATTATTTATACTCTTCTCATTGATTTAATATATTCATATGTCATTTTTTTAAATGACGTGTTATTTGGATGAAAGACCAACTCCCCTTGACAGATTACATAAAGGCTATTCAAGAACAACTGATAGAATTTATTATGGACGAGATTGTTAATCCGTCGGGAGAATTCCACGATAACGGACAACCTATTCCTATTCCTCGTCATGAATAGTTTACCTCCTAGCTTTTGTAATATATGTTAGAACATTAGAAATTAACAATGATTCTACATATATCAAAAATATATTTAATTCTCATTGTACATAAGTAATATATACCAGCAAGATATATACAAATATATTAATTATATGTGTATGTATATATATGCATATATATTTTTATACATATATATGCATATATATCTATAGCAAGAAATAAAAAGCATTAAAAAAAGAAAAAACAACCGATACTAAAGATGATTTTTAGTCTCAGTTTATATAACCAGGACTTAAACTACTATTATTTAGTCTTGGATTGTGCGTCCCGGTTACACAACCGGAACCACTATTGTCAGCCGGGAGTAAAGTGACTATTTCCAATAGTTGTGTTTTATCTACAGACGAGATACAAAACTTGGATTAAGAACTGGCATGGAGAAGAAATTTTTTCCTCTTCTTTATTGCTTTTGCTGTAGTGCATAATTGCATACAACGTGGGTAGGGGACCTATATGAAAGGTATCTGTGAACAGGTCTTTGCAAATGTTAAAATGCAAGAGGAATTCCTCGAAAAAGAACTAGTACTTCTATTCCACAACACTAGGGTTGAAAACAGTCGGGAAAATACCCCAACCATCCCCGTTCCCGTATTTTTTTGACAGGATCGGAAACGGGAACGGGAAAGGTGGACGGGAATACGAATTCGGTAATACGGGACAACGGGAAACGGTCGGGAACGGTCGGGAACATGTCAATTACGATCGGGAATCAATAATAAAAACGGGAACGTAAACACACATATAACCACATTTAATTCATTAATCAACTTGCAAAATTCAGAACTAACAAAGGGTGCTAGATATGTTTTAGAATCAAACATGGCAACACCACATTCATGTTAGCAACAAGACCAATAGTACCAAGCTTGACAATGGAATGGGAACTTGAAGCACCACATTACACCTAAGGCTAAGTGAGATACATACATCACAAGTCCAAATTTAAAAACATCACAGTTCACGGCATTACATCACAAGTCCATATTTAAAAACAACAAATCACAACTCATGGCATTACATCACAAGTCCAAATTTACACACATGGTTGCAAAGAGAAGAAGCAGTGGGCATGTTCCTAGCACTATGGCAAGTTAAAAGCAAAAGACAACCACATTTTCTTCTTTACCATTTACATGTCAAAGTGCATATGATCTGCTTCTTCTTCACTATCGGTGACATCATTGTCCAACAACAAATAAGAGGCATAAGTATCTACACATACACTTCAACATGTCTTCTCATTGTGCTAGAAGGTTACTACTTGTAAAAAAATGTATGAAGACTTGGCACAATTGACAATACCTCAATCCGATGATTTGAAACAAGGGCCTCAATAACTTCAAGATCACCAACAATTGAGCCAATTTTTTTATCTGAAAATCAAAGCCAAGACAGATATATCGGCAAAGATGATAAATATTGCACAATAACTATTTTTTAGATGCTTTTCTGACCTCTTCTCCCTACAACAAGCCAATCTTTCATGCATATCAAAGCTTCAACCATTTCAGGGTCAAGGCGGCTACGAAAAGGATCAACAACACGTCCACCAGCGCTAAAAGCAGATTCAGAAGCAACAGTTGAGACTTGGACAGCTAGCAAATCATGGGCTATTTTTGATAGAATAGGAAACTCCTCGGTTTGGTTCTTCCACCATGCTAAGATATCAAATTGACCACTAAGCCTGAGAGGCGGATCTGCCATATACTTGTCCAACTCATTCATATCATCACCATCATGTACACTAGACTCATATAAGTAGTTCTCTAGTTCATCATCTCCATTGTCCACTAACAGATCAACTGTATCTATATGCTTATCATCATTTGACCCACTTTTAGACCTCGAAGATGAAGGTGTAGTAGTGATATAGAACTGGTACAATGACTTGATAACATCAACAAGTTCATCAACATGAATTTGAAATGAGATGCCATGGAATTTTCTCATGTAGAACTCTATAAGCCTTTTCTTATATCCAGGATCTAGAAAACATGCAATAGCAAGTGTAGTGGATGATTTATTCCAATATTTTTCAAACTTCTTACTCATAGAACTAGCAATTGCACTAATAGTGGTATCATGACAAACAATCCAATCATCTAGTAAAATCTTTATGTCACAAAACCCTCTATAGAATAGATTTGCAATGGGATATAAAGTACTAGACAGCTATTCAGTGAGATCATCAAATTTCTTCAAGCATTGGAACAATTTAAATGCCATGTCCCATTCACTAGGAGAAGGAGTGATTTTTTCATACCTACGGCGATCTGATGATTTCAGCCTCATGAATGCATTCTTGTAGTACAATGCATCCCGAAGCATCAAGTATGTGGAATTCCATCTGGTTGACACATCAAGTGAAAGACCCTTGTTTGTTTCCAGTCCACACTCAGTTCCACGCTTCATAAGCTCCTCCCATTGCAATCGAGAACCTTTGATAGCAAGAACTAGTTGTCTGACATTCTCAATTGTGGGTGCGATTACACTCAAACCATCCTAGCAACTAGTTTGAGTATGTGACAAGCACACCTCACATGGAAGAATAGTCCATCACATATCAAAGATGTTGCACTAGCACCTGGCCCTTAGATCAGAGATGATGTCTTTGACTGCTACTTCATTTGCTGATGCATTATCTAGGGTTAGAGCAAACAGTCTCTTGTCAATATACCACTTTACCATAAGTTCAGTAAATGTCTCAGACAACATTCTACTAGTATGATGGCCCTCTACACGCACAAAGTTCACAATCCTTTTCTGGATAGACCAATTGTCATCTATCCAATGCACAGTGACACACATGTATGACTTGTTCTGATTTGAAGTCCACATGTCCATGGTGGCACTAAGTCGACGAGATAAAGTTTTGAAGTAGGCATACAACCTCTCCTTTTCAGCTAAGAACATGCTTAAAATTTCATTCGTAATGGTAACCCGAGATCTGATTGGAAAACTAGGACGCAGGGATTTAATGAACTCAGCAAAGTACTCATGCTCAGATATATTAAATGGGTACTCATGCATGACTATTGCCAAGTAAAACTTTCTCAAGCTAGCCTCTTCATCATATTTGTATGGTACCACAGTAGTGATGTGTTTACCTGAACCATCCTTTTCTACCTTGAGCTGCTGCTGGCCCTTCACTACACCATGTGTAACCCTCATATGGGTCCAAAATCCAGTTGTCCCATAGTTGCTCTCACATCTGCCCTTGTAATTGCATCTTGCCCAATTGTAATGAGCCCACTTCTAAACATATGTCTTCCCATTGTCCTCAATGATAAGACTTTTCTTTGTGAAGTGCTGCCACACATCAGACGTGCACTTCTTCCTCCTTCCACTGGGTTCATCTCTCTATTGCTCAGGCTCATCACTTGCAGCAGCACCAGCAACACCTATATCACTTGCAACAACATCTCTGACACTTGGAGCAGCGACATCACCTGAACCACTGCGAACATCAACATTTGAACCAGTGCCACCATCACCTCCTGACCTACTGTCACCTTGACTTGGCAAAGAGCCTACATCAGTTGCTGCCCTTGGACTAGATGTAGGAGTTGCATTTGCAGATGATACAGACAGACATACACCAGGGCTTTGCCTTGACCTTTTAGAACCTGCCAAGTGCAAAGGCAATATTTGTTAAGTCATAAAATTCACAATAATACAATGAATAGCCATGTAATGTGTGTTTTTTTAAAAAAAATATATCAACTATGCTAACATGGGATGTTTTTTAAAAAAAACTGCAATTCTGTCTCTATATTAAGACGTATTTTTCCATTTTATTTCAAATATTGCAACAAATGCAATGGCGATGTTCACAGATGATCAAGCTCGTAGCTTAAACAGATCTCCTTTTTTTGTTTGTTTGCAAAGGCTGTTGTTTGCAAACCCTCAGATAGGATTGGTACTATGGTAGGAATGCCATTTTACCAGTTCTACTCCACCAAGGCACCAACTTGCCATTACTATTTTATTTAACACTTAACACAGATTCATTTCATGACTACACAGATTCATGATATAAGAAGCATCATTTTACGTGGAAAAAATCATTTTAAGATGGATACAAGAAGCATGTTTATTTTGCCTTATCTTTTCAATTGGAAAAACAATACTAACCAACTAAATATCACACATCACTAATTATACCTGCCGGTGGAAAAGGCTCGAGGGTGTTGCTGTTCACCGGTGGGGTTGGTTCTAGGTAGAGGCAGCACTTGGAGGCGGATGAGGTTGATGCGAGAACCGAAGCTTGCTCTTGCTCGGTTGATGACTTCATCTTGGCGTGGGGCGTTGGGCGGAGTTGGCCGGCGTCGCGCGAAGTCGGCCTTGCGGCGCGAGGCGAGGCGAAGCTGCGCGGCCTCGGGGAAGGTGTGCGGCGGCCTTGCGGTGCGCCGGTGCCCTGCGCCGAGCCGTTGAGAAGGATGGGGATGGGTGGCGGCTGCCGCGGCCGGCCGTGTCCGCGCCGCCGTGCACCGTGCGGTGCCCTGCGCCGAGGGCCGAGCTAGGATGGGTGGCGGCTGCCGCGGCCGGCCGTGTCCGCGCCGCCGTGCGGTACCCTGCGCCGAGGGCCGAGCTAGGATGGGTGGCGGCTGCTGCGGCCAACCGTGTCTGCGCCGCCGTGCGCTGTGTGGTGCCATGCGCCGAGCACCGAGCTAGGATGGGTGGCGGCTTCTGCGGCCGGCCGTGTCCGCGCCGCCGTGTGCCGTGCGGTGTCGTGCGCCGAGCTGGAATGGGGATGGCGGCTGCTGCGGCTGGATCTGGATGGATGGATGTGGTGCGACTGCGGTCGCCGCACCGGTCGGTGCGTGCGGCGCCCTGCCCACGCCACACAGACAAATTGCGGCTGGAAGCCTGGAAGGTCTCTCTCGGGGTCTCTCTCACAATTAGGGTTTGCTATTGTTGGGCCAAAATATAATTGGACCGGACCAAAATTGGTTTACATGGTGCACTAAAACGAGAATTCCTGCGGGAATTTTCCCCTGTAAATCCGGGAACCAAGAATACGGTCGGAAAAACATCCTAACCGTTCCCGTTTCCCGTTTCCCGTATTTTTTCCCGTTCTCGTTTTTCTCGCGAATCCGGTATTCGGTCGGGATTTTCGGTACTCGGTGTCGGTCGGTGCGGGATTTTCCCGCACCCGCTTTCAACCTACACAACACCAATCTTGTAAACTTTCCAACATCATCATGCAGTTAATAATACAATGATGCGCAGTCCTTTTGCGTGATCCGAAAAAACATCTTCATGCGCGTTGCTTGTTGAAACTATCCTACTGCAACCACAGTGGAGAAAACCCGACCAGGAGAACAGAGTAAATAGCTCAAGTATTGTTTGTATACGTTGTGGCATGAAAGTGAAAATAGAATATGGAATAACAAAACCCTGTGAGAAAAAAATCATAATTATCATAGTCCAAGTTTAGCTTTGGTCTGTTTTCGCCAATTCAGGACAATTCATAAGGACAAAAAAGACTTAATACTTTTCCTGAAATGAAAAATCAACAATGCTGGATTTGTTTTATTTTGAGTTAGTTTTGTTTTATAATGCTTATATCTCCATTTTTAGTACTTTTTCTGCTGCTGTTTGAGCTCCTAGGGGCTTTAATCCTTTTCATGAAATGAAAAATCGATTCTAAACTATAAATGTTAGTTGGGCCGAAACTCCATCTTGGCCCATGGCACATTTCCCTTTTACTTCGGGCCTGGTCACCTGGTTGTATTTTCCCCATATTCTTTTCTCCCACCGATCAATTTCTTTTTCTCCTCTCTTTTAAAGGCGCCTACTATTCATAAGGCCCTTGTCGGTTCATCCTAAGAGAACGTGATTGGAGAGGATTAGGTTAATCCCTAAGAGAGTAATTGAAAGAAATTTGTTTCATATCTATTGTGATATGAAATTATTTTCAATCAGTTCTTTTCAATACCCTTTAATTCCTTCAAACTGAAAAAACCCTAAAGAGATGGGTCTCATGGACGAGAACGTGAGGCACTACTAGAGATGGCAACGGGTACATACCTCATGGGTAGTGGCCACCCATACCCGCCTCTGTCAGGTTGAATTTTACCCGACGGGTTACCCGTACCCATACATGGGTAAGAAAATACTCTCATACCCGCACCCGCACAGGTAATTCTACCCGACGATTTATCCACACCCGATAACAGGCCTAAGAACATGCACAAACAACATTGGCTCATTCTCATTCCCATCTCAGGCATCCAGTTGCAACATAGTTAACTCCTAAGCACATACTTCATTACAAGTTCACATACCATAATAAAATACTACGAGTGTTTAGTTGGGTCATATGGGCTAAATGAGGGTGCTGAACTTCTTTATGCGGTTATTTCTTACCCGCGGATAGACGGGTATGGGTAGTGTACACACACGCATATATGACATAGCCGATGGGTATATGTTTTCGTCCAATCCATGCGTAAAAAATTCATCCCACACATGTCTCTTTATCGGTAAAACCCATTGGGGTACTCGGGTTTCGGGTACCCGTTGCCATCTCTACGCACTACAGCCTAGACACGCAAACACTTTTAGCCCTGACCCACATACATCTGACCCAATAGAAGAAGCTATCGCTGTAAGTTTTGGTTGCATAATGTCAAAATTAGATAAGGTTGAAAAAATACCAACTAATCAAACACAAACACACCCATTGTACTGTGCTCCTACCAAATTTTGATAACGTTGAATGTGTTTGATTTGATGTCTTTTCAGATTTTGATGGTATCTTTGTGAGAGGAAGTTCCCATATCTATCAAATTATGGTAAGATGATATTGCTAAGCTTATATTTAGTTTATTTAGTTTATTGTTCTATTAAAATTTGATATCATCAAATTTAGTGGGATTAAAAGTGACAATAAAATGAATAAGCTCGTACTTAAAATCAAACAGGGAACTGTATCATTTGGGTTCACAAACAAACAACAAGTTGAACCGAAGTTGCCAGATGAAGCTCCTCTATTTGTAAACAACATTATAAATTTACTAGAAGATCGGTGCACCTTTTAGCGCGCTCCGTGCATAGTTTTTTTAGCATGTGTATATAATCTATAGCTTATTTAGAATGTTGGATCGTTAGCATTTAGTTGTATGCTTGTAAAATTCATAGAAATATCATATATTTTAAAGTACCCTTAAATGTGTTTCCAGTTTTATGTTTTCATTAAAGCACCCGATCCTCCCTTCTCATCCCTCTAGAGAAAGCCGAACAATTTCTCTAAAAAACCAACCAATTAGGAACAACAGAAAAATGAGGGAAAAAGACCATAACAATACTAAAAACATGACAAAATGGTTTTTTTAATCTCATTGCATGGTATGGGTAATTTTCTAGTTCAAAGAAGTAGTCAAGACGTACATGATATGTGTTAGATATGTGTTAGGGTGTTCCAATCTTTTGATGAGAGGATAAATCAATTGGATAGAACAACATTGGCAATCCGATTACAACCGTCCAAGGACGTTGCACCTTAGCAATCGTTACACCAACTTCAGAGATAGCCACGAATCTTGACGGATGCACAGCTAACCAACCACTAGGGTATTTGTTCCTGCAAACAATCGAGAACTAACAAAAATAAGATGAACAAATAACTCAAATTGCAGAATAAAGATGTAAAATTATATCAGCAAATTGGGGTTTCGAAATGAGCAAACCGGCGATCTAACCGATCACGGGATTACGCGACAAAGTAGCGACGCTAAACTTTGATCTAAACAAAACCCAAGAAACCCTGAAGGGATACCTAGCTATTTAAGAAGGTGAGAGGATGACCAAGGGGTCTCTAGGGTCGTGCTCCATCAGGTTTGGATGCACCCTACTTGGGCTCCACTTGGGCCAGTGTCGTAGACGAAGTTACAAGCTCATAAGCCCATTATAACTGACGCAATACCTTATTTCTGTGATTGCGGACGACTGAGATGAAATTTGGAGGATGGGCTGGTACCGTTGGAAAGAGGACTCCAAGAGCTTTTCATCTAGTACTCATGAACCCAAAACGGAGCTCGTATGCACATTTGGCGGTCATTTGAACTCAACAATGTAACAGGTGGTCGAATTGGATTTCAACACTTGGGCAGCTTGATATTGATGTCTTTTGGTTGACCTATGATGTGAGCCAAATTAGTCATGGTTACGTCATCCTTCCGTTCTTCATGGAAAATCGTCCTCGGTTTTTGCATATGGTGCTCTGTGCGTAGTGCATGATCTTGCCCATAAAAGTATCTATATGAAAACAAACGCAATAAACTTTCATCATGTAATATCATAAGTTCTTTAGCAAAAGGTATTAATATCCTATGAAACGAATGTACCTAGTAATAGGAATGCACAACAAAGTACGTAGGAACTACATATAAATTATTCTCTTGCAGCTCATCTCGCTCCCTTCTTCAAAAGCCAAGTAATCAGATGGTGCTTTGTAATGGCATACGATAGCAGCATTGAGCGATCTGGTCGCTCCCCTTCTTAAAAATCAACCTGTTTCTCTAAATCAAAATAAGATAAACTCGAGATAACAAGATTAGCAACAATAGGTCTCTCTAGCTTGTAATTTTTATCCTTAACTGTAAGTGGTTCTAAATCTGAACATATGTAAACTCTATACACCAAATACATTCCTTGATTAATATGCGTGCCAAATATATGAAAAATGGCATTAGCAAGACATGGCAAATCAAACATAGCAAATAATTTCTCCTTCAAATTATCGAGCTCACAAAAGTCATCAAATAGAACATAGCCCAAAGTATTTGAATAAGATAGCAATTCACGTTCCTCAATTTTATTAGTAATGTGAACAACATGCTTAAAATCAATACATAAAGCACAAACACTAAAAATAGCATTTTCATTTACGAGTTGTGACATTGATGTAAGTAAAGCATTATCAGACAACTCTTCTTTACACAAGGAACAACAAATAAATCAACTTGTGACAAAGAAATTTCAGCAATTGGTTCCACTAATGATTGCTCTACTTTAGCATGAAAAGTGGACAAATTTAATTCATTAATAACACATTCACCTTGATTAATTTCAGCACCGTTTAGTTTACTTTTGATGCTCTCTTCAGATGTTGGAGGTGCATCGAACTTGAGTGTGAACAATGGGAATGGAGGTTCATTCATGTCTCTTCCTTTATTCTCGTGATTATGCACTTACTGCAAATAGTTAGTAATAGGAGGAAAAAGCATAGCGTGTTGTATTTTCATATCCTCCTCTATTTGACTTTAGCATTGCAAGCAAGTTGTAACAAATGAGAAAGAGATCTATAACTTTGACAAGCAAGTATATCCTAAATTTTTTTGTTAAGCCCGCATAAAAACCTTAATTCTGTTGGTTTTCCACATTCATCTAAACCACAATGTAATAAATAAGCATGCATATCATGATAGTATGAAGTAACAGTTCTGGTTTCTTGTCAGTTTACTGAGCAGAATATCAGCATAATACACAAAAACATAACATTGTTTCAAATATCGTTTCAAGTCTTTCCAAGATTGAGATATTTTGTTATGCCTACAAAGATGTTTCCAATCATAAGAAGCATTTTTAATTAAAATACTAGAGGCACACATAACCATATGTTTCTAAGACAAGCCATGCTTTTTAAATTCTCTATCAACCGTTAGCTTCCACTTAATGTAATATGAAGATCATAATTTCCTTCAAAACAAGGTAGTGCAGATTTGATCTTAGCAAGAACAACTTCACTCACCTCATATGGGTAATGTTGATAACTCCTCATGTCTCGACGAAGATGTCGGTGTTGAGCTTGACTGTCTCGTATTCCCTTGCTTAATCCTACCATGGTTAGTAGAATACAAGAAACATACACAAAAATATGCACGCTCGTATTAACTACTAGATAGTGGCAGCACAAATATCCCACACTCAAGCTTTTAACCAATCTCTTACAAGTTCTTACCAATGCAAGCTGAATCGTAACGTATACCGACTCAACCAAGCACCCCAATGGAGATTGTATAATTGCAATCAAATCTGTAGAGCTCTGGGCATGCTTAAATATGTAGCAAAGGAATAACGAATGCTCAAATCAGAGAATGCAAAGTTGAATAATATTTCAAAGTCAAGTATCATGTTGGTCCTAAGCTAGAACGTACTAGAGACGTGAGCCTACACAAAAACGATACCACAAGATAGCACTAGAAACAACTCAAGACAACTCGATATTCAAAGATAACAACTGATTTTCTCTTTTCCTTCCTTCTTTTTTCTTTCTATTTTTTTTACTATTTTCTTTTTTATGTGGCTTTTCTTTTCTATTTTTAAGCACCTTTCTGCCTTTTCTCTTTTTTTCTTTTTTCTGATTTTTAACCAAAACCGCTTAAGGACCTCAATGTAAAATTACGGGGACTCAAACATAAATAAGAAAATTATGGGACTCAAGTGTAAAAGTGCAAACCCTAAAATACAAAAGTGGAATGCTGAAGTTATGCTGATTTCATTTTTGCAACAGATCTAAAATCTGACACTCAAAAAATTTTCACCAAAGTGTATGAGAAGTCTAGGTATAGATTGAAACCGAGATGTGGACGTGACTGGAGGTGTCGGACTATTTGTGGGGATGGATAAGATCAGCACTCAAGGTGGTGGGACTCGGCACCCATGTGGATAACTTGGCTAAAAATTTGGATATCTCGCATGAAAGGAAACAAAATATCATCTGTTGCGCCCAAAAATTTAGCCAAATTTCTAGACTATTTTGTGTATTAAATCCCTATCCAGGAATCAACTAAGGTACACAAAATGACAAATCAATAAAGAGATCCAAACGTAAAATAAAGCGTAAAGTACTTAGAGAAGAGGCACTTAGTCCTCACACCTGGAAGAAAGCAGCAGCAGCGGAAAAGGCGATCCTAGCGGGCTTCAGCTCCACTCCCCAGGCAAACTCAACTAGGGTTTGAGCCTTGGTCTTCTAACTCCGTCTTCGACTCAAAAGTGCTACTCTCCTGGGAAAAGGGAGGAATAGCAAGGCTAAGTACAACCATCGTACTCAACAAGCCAGACCGAGAAATGCAGACATGCAAGAGGAAGACAAAGAGTGGCTTTGGGCTATTTTGCATAATGCGGTTGTAAAACCTTGCTAGTTTAAAATAGGAAAACAATTGATTAATTTAAGTCATGTTTTATCCTCGCTGAACAATGCTAGACCACGTTGAACAGGCCCAACCAAACCACCTGAACTAGTCCAGTTCCATTAAGTCAAATTATTAAGGTGGGACTAATTATGGTGAATCTGGTTGATCGCCCATAACCATGGGCACGACTATTCGAATAATTCTACTCTAGCCAGAGGTGTACAACTGTACCCGCAAGACACGATTTCACACATGTTGGCATGCCCCGAAGCACCACCATGGTACTGCAAGGGGGAAATTATGACAAGACCCTTCGCATAACTCCCCTGACCAAGCGACACCACACCTCAAGTTTTGCCCCTACCCCTATATCCAGGGTAGGCAGCCCCCTCTCTTGCCTAGGTGAATCCGGAAGCCACATAGACCTTTCCTGGTCCATCCAAACTCCATTATGCCCACCCTTGCCTGGATGCGTCGGCCAGGAAAAGCTACACTACAAGTCCAGCTGTTGCTCATGTTGGCTTGTGGTAAGTACTGTATGTCTTCTAGGGTTTCCCATGAACCAACCCTTAATTGTCATGGGTGTGACAAACAAAACCATGCACCCACAGCCCACCATTTGGTCATATTTTATTCAACAATTATCTTTTACTGTAGTATCTCAGGTCTGAGACCATCATTTCATGTGACTATAAACAAGTAATATAGTTCTCCCATTAGGTGAGCTAATGTAATTAAGCATGGCTAAGCATAGGTAATTCTTGCAAGATTACGTAAGTGATGCAAGCTAGTCAAATTAATTACCTAGGTTAACAATGAATGCATAATAATTAAATAAGGCACAAGCAATTGGATAGGTAATCCCGATTCCCGTATAATTAGCAAAACATGTAATTTTATTTGCAAACAATAAAATATTTCATAAATTGGCATCAATATGTGTCAAGGAGGAATGTGACTTGCCTTGCTTCTTCAGCTAATCTTCTTTTCTTCGCGGCCGCAAACTTTCGAAATGGCGAAGTCTACACGCTCGCACACAAAATGAGGAAAAAACCTAATAAAAACCAAATAAACAGTACAGGAAAAGTAAACAAACATGTAGAGCTAAATTTTATATGAATTTTGCAATTTGAATGGCCCAATTTGGAGTTCGTATGGATTATATATGAATTTTAGAAGTTTTGGACCATTTAATTGAATTCGAAAATTAAAACGATTTATTGTGCAATTATTATTTATTTTTACGAAGGAAAAGGATGCTGCTGAAGTCATGCTGATGTCAGCGGAGGGAGGCGCGCGCGAGAAAAGGACCGATCCACCGTGGATCGAGTCCACAGCGCCACGGGCGGGCGCACCACGTGGAGCACACGTGGCGCCAGCGAGGCACCGACGTGGCTGCCACATGGGCTGCCACGTGGACGGCCACGATCTGCCCAACAGCAGATCGAATGGCACGGGACGCAAGGGGGCCGCGGCGGCCGATGACTGACCGGCCGGGGCGGCGCCGTGATGGCACGTGGCCCAATGGTCGCCGGCGACGGCCATCGACGCGGCGACATGCAGCGGAGGGCGGCGGAGGAAGCGCGCGAGCGAAGGCGGCGCACGGGCAAGCCCGATGGCGGCGCCGCACGGTAGAGGTGTTCGGCCGGGGGCGGCGAGAGCGGAGGCGCTACACGCGGGGAAGGGCGACGGCGCGGGACACATGGCACGATGTAACACCCTGGAATTTGAAGAATTTAAAACTGGGAATTAAAAATCGAAACTCACAAAAACTTTTGGCTCATTGCTTTTCATCGTGTTTATTGCTTATTAGCCGACTTTGTTGCATAAAATTTATAAGTGAGTGATTCATCTCGATGTTTGAGAAAAACCAAACGATATGAATTTCCATTGGGGAGAAAAATTTCGAAGTTTAGAGTTGAGAATTTTAATATAAAATAGAAAAGGGGTTGTGGATTTATAAAAAATATACTTGGGATCAAAACATTATTTTGTGGTGGAGTAATATTAATTAGTAAGCAAAACGAGTGATAAAATATTTTTAAAAGGATATATATGAGGTTTAGAAATTACTTTGAATTAAAGACACATTTTCTTGAATTTAGGAAAGAATTAAATTAAATATATAAAATATATATTTAAAATAATAAAGGTGGGTGAAAAGGTGGAAAACATATTTTACAACTTAATTTTGGGTGTGCTATATTTTATTTTAATTTTTAGAGGTGAAAGGAAAAAGAAATAGGAAATTAGGAAATTAAATCGGGGAAATTGCAAAATGGCACTGTTCATTGCGCGACACGTGCTCGACGCCGTAGTGCCGTACCGTGCGCCGCGCGCCTGGACCCTGCCCCCCGTCCCGCGCCTCGCCGCGTGCCGCGCCGCCCGCATGCTCGCGCGGGACCCCCCTTCTCGCCCTCTCCGACAGTCTATAAAAGGGGGAGCCCCTCTCCGTTTCTTTCCCCACCTCGCCGCCCTCGTTCGCTCTCTTTTTCTCCTCTCACTCGCCGGTTTTCTCCCCGCCGCAAGCCGTCGCCGCCGTCGTCCGCCGTGCGCCGAAGCCGCCGCCGTTGTGCGCCGTGCGCGAGCCGCCGCCGTCGCCAGAGAAAATTGGGAAAAATTGGGAAACAAATTCAGAAAAATTAGGAAAAATATTTGGAAAATATTTGGGAAAATATTTAGACAAAAATATAATGTTTTCTCGTGTATTTCCTCCGAGCAAATTCAGAATTCAAAAAATAGGAATTTCGGAGATCTCGTTCTCGCGTCGTTTTTGCTCGGAGTTTGTCTATTTTCTTTTTGCTAGTAAAAATATATTCTTTTGGTATTTCGATCTCCAAAACTTCGAATACCAATTCTTTTTGATCAACGCTTTTTAAGTTTATCCCCTCAATCAATTAGATCGATATTTTGCGAAAATCCTAAAAATTCCAAACTCGCTTTTAAATCGAATTTCATCCCAAAACTCTCGCCCAAACTCGATTAAAATTTTAGGCTAAATATTTGGAGTCATTTTTATGGTTATTTTTGATCTCTTGGTATTTTTATTGAATTCTGATCGAATTTAATTGATTTTCACACGTACGGATAGCAACCGAGGAAGCAGGCACTGACTATGGTGAAGACCCCGTCCAACAAGCGTGCGAGCAAGGCAAGTCAACACTCCCCTTTGAACATATTGATCCTACTTTGCGAAATGATGTTGATTTAAACTTCAAACATGCATGCTATACACAAATGAATACCTATGCTTATTATACCATGCCTTGATATTGATTACCCTTAGATATAATCTTTGCCCTCGATGTGATATAACCAGAGGATATCTTCGGTAAAATGCTTAGCCATGCTTACATTAGATTCGTGCATACTCATGATTTTACAAAGAAGCTTCGTGCTTGGGCAACTATCTTAGGGAAGGTAGTTGGAATACGACATGTGGAGACATGAGCGCCACATTGCCTTGATCATGATGAAAATAGTTTTGATGGAAAAATGAAAAATACAAAACCAATGTTTTTAGACTGGGGCGGATGGATGGATTAGGGTGGATTCCAGTAAGGGCAAGAACCGTCCCTGGTCAATTAAGGACCGAGCAATGAGACTTATAACCTGGAACGAGCCACTACAACCGTACTTCTCGAATGGGTATAGACCTAGCGGAGTAGATAGCCGAGCGAAGGCAGTATCCCTACATAGTGGTTCTTGAGTGAAGAGGTGGTTCTGGTTATCGAGATAAGGCTGCGGCCTAAGTGTTGAGTAATGAATAAGAATGTTTTTAAGTTTTTCCTTACCTCGGGAGCACCAGAACACCTCTCACTGCTAGGAAAGGACGGCTAGAGTGCAAGAGGATTTAAGTTCGTGGAACGGGTATTGCCAAAGCGAAGTAATCGAAAGGCTTTGCCGTGACCGTCCCATATGAAGGGATGAAAGCTCATTCAATGAGCAGTTGCGGAGTACGAGTAAAGTGTACATCCACTGCAGTGTCAGTAAATCAATCTATTCGAATAGCCGTGCTCGCGGTTAATGAGCGATATGACAAGTTTCTCCCATGGCTAGACTCATAAATTTTAAAATGATGGGTAGGAATGCATGATGATTTTGTCTGCTGGTGGACTCAACTTCTCGAACTGCGAGAAGGGGTGGACTCCACAGAAAACCATGACGAACCAGAGACGGGAAGCCATCCTTGGAATCACGATGGATGGTAGACAGAACCGTCGCCGACTTAATATACTATGGAACTAAAACTTGACTTGGCTAGATGTTAGGTTTGTGAAATGATTTGTGAAAAATGGCTTTGTGCAAATAAACCATAGCCATCCTTTGAATGACCCTATCATGTGCATCTTTCTGTGTCGGCTTGCTGAGTACGTTGGGTACTCACCCTTGCTATACGCACAAACCTTCAGATGGTGGAATCGAAGAACTAGGGGACCCCTATGCTTACTGCCAGATGGGCGAAGGAGGAGAAGGCGTCTACTAGGTCTTAGTCCCCGGTCGTTGCCTGTGGCAATCGACATGCCGCTGCCTTCCGACTGCTATCTTATCTAAATTCTGCTTTTGGTTATATCCGGACGAGTAGGTCTATATGTATTGGATATTGCCTTCGGGCCTATTATTGTAATACATTTGATGTAAGACTATTCGTGCACTTTGCACCTGGTAATTCAGTACTGTATTCGTGGGTACCAAACTAATCGATCCAGAGATATGGTACTATGAACACGAATGATTCCCGTTCCAAAAACGGGGGTGGACAGAGCTGGTATCAGAGCAGTGCGACTGTAGAATAAGACCAACTAGCGCCCTACCTCTGAATAGCTGGTTAAAGGGAAATATCCCTACATAGAATTATTTTGAAAATACAGACTATTTTCACAAAACAAATATGTTTTTCCCTCATACTCTTATCCCCATTCCTCTACTAAAATTGTTTTGATATTACCCCTCTCTGACCCTAAGTTATCTTCAAAACAGATGATAGGTCATGATCGGAAATGGAACAAGGGATGGGTATACCCGGATCCGGACCAAAGAAAAGGAGCGGTGCACAATAAGAGAAAGTCACTAGACTGGGATATAAGTTGTGATAGCAAAATGATCGTCACAGGCACGGTGTTTACGCCCGAAGATGCTGCGAAGATTCCCCGACACCTAAGGAACAACACTTTCCGTGGTGCGCGTCAGTTAACCCGACATCTCCAGCTTTATGGACCACCCCAACCGGAAGACGATACATCGAAGAGACGTCCTCCGGAGATGAGGAAGAAGATAACATGGGAAGTGATAGTGAAGGAGAACCGAGACCCAAGGCATATACTCGTTGTGGAGAAGTTGGACACGCTGCAAGTATGTGCAACTACCTCTGTAGTTGCGGTGAAGACACCCAAATGCCGAAAGATTGCCCCACAAGGGCCATTACATGCTTCTTGTGTGAAGGGACAGATCAAGTACCTAAGGACTGTCAACTAATGATAATCTTAGACAAGCTGAAGAAGGACCAAAAGGTATTCTAGCGATCCGCCAATCAACTCTTGGATGGTACCACTAATAGAGAAGATATTTCGGATCCTGAAACAACCCCAACCCCGGCAAAGGCCAATAATGGCAACAAAGGCGTGTGGCAGACCCAAAAGAATGCACCTCGTGATAAATCGGGTATGATCTGCTTCAATTGTCGTAAGATGGGACACTTTTTCAATAAATGCCCTCTTCTGAGACCGGCAAAAGAAGACCGATGCTGCTTCAACTGTGGCGGAACAGGACATGTAGCCAGAAATTGCCCACTGCCCAAGCCCCCAGTCTCAAGACGACCGCATGACGTGCAACACCGGTAGTCCACAAGAGCCAAAACAGCACCTGGATCATGCTGATGGCTGGATGACTAGTTTGGATACCTGCAGCAGCTCTGGTCTTGATTTGGATGGAGTTAAGACAGCAATGACCATGCCCCTACCCCCTTTATGTATGAAGACCCTAGATCGATGTTAGTGTTGTTGTATTGTGTTGTACGGGACTACACATGTCCAATGTATGCCCCTGATGTAACTTCTATGAACTGAAATGAAGTTCCATGTTATGTCATAAATGAGTTTATTCCATCAAGCTTGCTTTGAAAGATCACCTTAAACAACTCAAAGAAAAATTCCTTAGAATCGTGACGTTAGCAAATCAAAGTCTCTTACCTTATCCACGTTGTTCAGATTGCGCATCGTCGTAGAGCCCCAACAGCTACTGAGAACCCACCAGAGCCTAACCCCTCCACCCTAGCGGAAGTCATGGCTTTACAGACCCAACTGCTTCAAGCTATCGCCAACAACAAGGACAACGCGGAGGATCAAACCTCGGTGAATTTATGAGAGCAAAGCCACCGACATTCTCCTCGGCAGATGAACCCATGGATGCTGAAGATTGGCTGAGGGTAATAGAGAAGAAGTTGACTCTCGTCCGAGTACGAGAAGCTGACAGAGTCGTCTTTGCCACCAATCAGCTGGAAGGTCCCGCAAGTGACTGGTGGGACACCTACAAGGAAACCCGGGCCGAAGATGCCGGTGAACCCACTTGGGAAGAATTCACGGCTGCCTTCTGTGAAAACTTCGTACCTGCTACAGTCATGAGGATGAAGAAGAATGAGTTCCGTAGGCTGCGCCAAGGCAACCCCACGGTACAAGAGTACCTTAACAGGTTCACGCAGCTTGCACGTTACGCCACAAGCGACCTGGCAGGCGAAGAAGAAAAGATGGATAAGTTTATCGAGGGACTGAACGACAAGCTGAGAGGACCGATGATCGGTCAGGACCACACCAGCTTCCAAAGCCTCATCAACAAGGTCGTGAGGCATGAGCATGACCAAAGGACGGTTCGAAACAACCGAAAGAGAAGGCTTGCAATGACCCGTCCAATTCAAGGGACACCCCAGCGACCCAAAGGAGCAACCCCGTCAGGTTGGAAGCTAGCCATAGTGGCAACAAATCGCCCTGCCGCACCCGGCAACGTCAGCAGGCCACCTGCAACACCGTCTCGCACTCCCACACCTACTTTGGCAGCCCCAGGAACCAGGAATGTCAACTGCTTCAACTGCGGAGAATTTGGGCACTACGCCAACAGCTGCCCTAAGCCGCGCAACACCCCCAACCGCACCGGAGCCAACGCCATCGCAGTACGAGGAACCCCCGCTCTAACACCTGGATGCAGTCTGTTCAGAACGCCCCAACCAAATGAAGCTGCAACCGGATTTCGCCGTGGTCAGGTTAACCATGTGCGTGCTGAGGAAGCTTAGGAGGACCAAAGCCTGCTAATCGGTATGTTTTCAATCCATTCTGCACCAGTTAAAGTTTTGTTTGATTCTGGAGCTTCGCATTCATTTATATCGTCAAGAATAAGCAAAGAGCACAACTTGCACCGAGTAGACCTTAAGAGACCAATGGTAGTACATTCACCCGGGGGAGATGTAACTATACCTCATGCGTGCATTAATGTGCCCATTCGGATCAAGGACGTGGTATTCCTGTCCAACCTTATGGTTTTTCCACCCCAAACCTTGGACATCATATTAGGAATGGATTGGTTAACCAAGAACCAAGGGGTATTGACTGTGGACGAAGAGAAGTTACCTTATCTACCCCATGGGGATCGCCGATGACAGTAGCCATGGATCAAGACCCTATGCTCTGTGACCGAGCTACGGGAATATTCACCATGTTACCCATAGTTGGAATGCCAGTAATCCAGGATTACTCGGATGTATTTCCTGAGGAACTATCGAGAATGCCCCCAGACCGAGACATAGAGTTCATCATTGACCTCATGCCTGGCACCGCCCCCATAGCTAAGAGACCCTACCGGATGCCAATAAAGGAATTAGAGGAACTTAAGAAGCAGATAAGGGAACTGCAAGAGAAAGGCTTCGTACGCCCTAGTTCTTCACCGTGGGGAGCCCCAGTGCTGTTTGTTAAGAAAAAGGACGGAAGCATGAGAATGTGCATAGACTATCGGTCATTGAATGAGGTTACCATTAAGAACAAGTACCCGTTACCTCGAATCGACGACTTGTTTGACCAGCTCAAGGGAGCCCGAGTGTTATCAAAGATCGATCTTCGATCTGGATACCATCAGCTGAAAATTAGGACTGAGGATATACCCAAGACTGCGTTCTCTACACGCTACGGCTTGTACGAGTTCACAGTGATGTCCTTCGGACTAACCAATGCCCCAGCCTACTTCATGAACCTCATGAACAAAGTATTTATGGAATATCTGGACATGTTCGTGGTAGTGTTCATTGATGATATCCTCATCTATTCCAAGGACGATTAAGAACACACAGAACATTTGCGCCTGGTACTAGAGAAGTTGCGAGAGCATCAGCTATATGCCAAATTCAGCAAGTGTGAATTCTGGCTTAAGGAAGTAGCTTTCCTCGGACATGTAATCTCAGCTGGAGGCGTAGCAGTTGACCCCGCCAATGTCGAGGCTGTTACCAAGTGGAAAGCACCCCAGTCAGTAACAGAGATTAGAAGTTTCTTGGGATTGGTTGGAATTACCGAAGGTTTATTGAAGGATTTTCTAAGATAGCTCGACCCCTGACCCAACTATTGAAGAAGGAAAAGAAGTATGCATGGACTAAGCAGTGTCAACAGGCATTTGACCAGGTCAAAGAAAAGTTAACCACCGCCCCGATCTTAGTCCTACCGGACAACCGGAAAGACTTCGTCATATACTGTGATGCATCCCGACAAGGATTAGGAGGTGTGTTGATGCAAGATGGAAAAGTTGTGGCTTATGCCTCGAGACAACTGCGACCGCATGAGGAGAATTATCCCACCCATGACTTAGAATTGGCTGCAGTGGTGCATGCCTTGAAGATTTGGAGGCACTGCCTGATCGGAAACCACTGTGATATATACACGGACCATAAGAGCTTGAAATATTTCTTTACCTAGACAGATCTTAACCTGCGCCAGAGAATATGGCTGGAGCAAATCAGGGATTATGACCTAGGAATCCATTACCACCCTGGTAAGGTCAATGTTGTAGCTGACGCTTTGAGCCGCAAAACCCAGTGCAACCAACTGAGGATGGAATTTATGGCCAACGAGCTTCAAGAAGAAATGGCTCGGCTTAACCTACATTTGATTCCTCATGGACAACTAAGTTCGCTGGAGATACAACCTCTCCTACAAAGTCAGATTAAGGAAGCCCAGAAGGATTGCGAGGAAATCCGACTGATTAAGGAGCGCATGGCCGAAGGACTGGCTAAGGAATTCACAACCGACAACAATGGAATCCTACGGTATCATAAATGGATTTACGTACCGGAGAAAGGCGGATTGAGAAGGCTAATCTTAAAAGAAGCCCATGAGTCAGCCTACTCGCTACACCTGAGCAGCACCAAAATGTACCATGATTTGAAAACAGAATACTGGTGGCCCAACATGAAAAGAGACGTAGCGGAATATGTGGCCATATGTGATGTATGCCAATGAGTCAAGGCTGAGCATCAGCGACCAGCAGGGTTACTACAACCACTCAAGATCCCTGAATGGAAATGGGATGAAATAGGCATGGACTTTATAGTGGGACTACCCAAAACTACTACAGGATACGATTCCATTAGGGTGATCGTGGATAGACTGACCAAGACTGCCCGATTTATCCCGGTCAAGACTCGATATAGCAATGCTAAATTGGCAGAGCTGTACATGTCCAAAATTGTGTACCTACATGGAGTACCCAAAAGGATTGTGTCAGATCGTGGTACTCAATTCACATCTCACTTCTGGGATAAGTTTCACGAGGCGTTGGGAACTCACCTCGCCTTCAGTACTGCTTATCGCCCTCAGACTGATGGACAAATCGAGAGGACAAACCAAGTCCTTGAGGACATGCTAAGAGCCTGTGCATTGGATTTTACTAAGGACTGGGAGAAATGCCTGCCCTATGCAGAGTTCTCCTATAACAACAGTTACTAGGCTAGTCTGAAGATGTCACCGAACGAGGCTTTATTTGGGCGAAGATGCCGAACTCCGTTGATGTGGTCTGAGACCGGTGAGCTATTTGGACCAGATATCATTAGGGAAGCCGAAGAGAAAGTTCGTCTGATAAGAGATCGGCTTAATGTAGCCCAGTCCCGGCAAAAGAGCTATCCGGACACTCGCTGCAGAGAGTTGGAATTCAAAATAGGCGACTTTTTGTACCTAAAAGTTTCGCCACTAAGAGGGACCAAGAGCTTCAAGGTCAAAGGAAAACCGGCGCCAAGATACGTTGGACCTTTCCTGATAAGCGCCAGAAGAGGCGAAGTGGCCTATCAACTGGACCTGCCGGAAAATCATTCCGATGT
This sequence comes from Oryza australiensis, assembly GCA_019925245.2. Classification (NCBI taxonomy): domain Eukaryota; kingdom Viridiplantae; phylum Streptophyta; class Magnoliopsida; order Poales; family Poaceae; genus Oryza; species Oryza australiensis. The sequence goes on from JAIFGZ020000255.1 coordinate 470,669, forward strand.
ACACCCTGTCTTTCATGTGTCACAACTGAAGAAATGTTTGCGAGTACCGAAAGAGCAAATCCCCTCGAAAGACGTCCTTATCAGCGAGGACCTCACATACCCCGAACACCCAGTGAAGATTTTGGATGAAGCCGAGAAAAAGACTAGGACCAAGACGTGGCGAATGTACAAAGTGCAATGGAGCAACCACACTGAAGACAAAGCCACCTGGGAAAAAGAAGACATTTTGAAGACCGAGTACCCGAACCTATTCTGCGAATGGTAAGAAATCTTGGGGACGAGATTTATTGTTAGGGGGGTAGGTTTGTAACACCGTGGAATTTGAAGAATTTAAAACTGGGAATTAAAAATCGGAACTCACAATAACTTTTGGCTCATTGCTTCTCATCGTGTTTATTGCTTCTTATTTGCCGGCTTTGTTGCATAAAATTTATAAGCGAGTGATTCATCTCGTTGTTTGAGAAAAACCAAACGATATGAATTTCCTTTGGGGAGAAAAATTTTGAAGTTTAGAGTTGGGAATTTTAATATAAAATAGAAAAGGGGTTTGGATTTATAAAAAATATATTTGGAATCAAAACATTATTTTGTGGTGGAGTAATATTAATTAGTAAGCAAAATGAGTGATAAAATATTCTTAAAAGGATATATATGAGGTTTAGAAATTATTTTGAATTAAAGACACATTTTCTTGAATTTAGGAAAGAATTAAATTAAATATATAAAATATATATTTAAAATAATAAAGGTGGGTGAAAAGGTGGAAAACATATTTTACAACTTAATTTTGGGTGTGCTATATTTTATTTTAAATTTTAGAGGTGAAAGGAAAAAGAAATGGGAAATTAGGAAATTAAATCGGGGAAATTGCAAAATGACACTATTCATTGCACGACACGTGCTCGACGCCGTCTTGCCGTACCGCGCGCCCGACCACGCGCGTGACACGCGCCGCGTGCCGGACCCCGCCGCCGTCCGCGCCTCGCCGCGTGCCGCGCCGGACCCCGCCTCCCTCCCGCCGTCTATAAAGGGAGCCCTCTCCCGTTCTTCCCCACCTCGCTGCCCTCTTTCCCTCTCTTTTCCCCCTCTCACTCGTCGGTTTTCTCCCGCCGCAAGCCGTCGCCGCCGTTGTCCACCGTGCGTCGAAACCGCCGCCGTCGTGCGCGGTTCGCGGAGCCGCGCCGTCGTCCACCGTGCGCCGGAGTTCCGCTTCCTCCTCGCCGTCGCCGTCGCCGCCGAGTAAGCCCGGCCACCGCCCCTTGCGCCTTGCGTGGGCCGCCGGCCAAAAATAGAAAGAGAGAGAGCGCAGGCAAAACAGAGGAAGGAAAGGAAGGAAAAAAAAGAGAAAAGAAAAAGAAAAGGGGGAAAATAAAAAAAGAAAAAGAAAGAAAAAGGAAAAGAGAAAATAGGGAAAAATTGGGAAAAAATTCAGAAAATTAGAAAAAATATTTGGGAAATATTTGGACAAAAATATATTGTTTTCTCGTGTATTTCCTCTGAGCAAATTCGGAATTCAAAAATAGGAATTTCAGAGATCTCGTTCTCGCGTCGTTTTTACTCGGAGTTTGTCTATTTTCTTTTTGCCATTAAAAATATATTCTTTTGGTATTCGGATCTCCAAAACTTCGAATACCAATTCTTTTTGATCAACGCTTTTTAAGTTTATCCCCTCAATCAATTAGATCGATATTTTGCGAAAACCCTAAAAGTTTCAAACTCGCTTTTTAAATCGGATCCCAAAACTCTCGCCCACACTCGATTAAAATTTTAGGCTAAATATTTGGTGTTGTTTTTATTGTTCTTTTCGATCTCTTGGTATTTTTATTGAATTCTGATCGAATTCAATTGATTTTTCGCACGTATGGATAGCAACCGAGGAAGCATGCATTGACTACAGTGAAGACCCCGTCCAACAAGTGTACGAGCAAGGCAAGTCAACGCTCCCCTTTGAACATATTGATCCAACTTTGTGAAATGATATTGATTTAAACTTCAAACATGCATGCTATACACAAATGAATACCTATGGTTGTTATACCATGCCTTGATATTGATTACGCTTAGATATAATCTTTGTAACCCTCAATGTGATATAACCGGAGGATATCTTCGGTAAAATGCTTAGCCATGCTTACATTAGATTCATGCATACTCATGATTTTACAAAGAAGTTTCGTGCTTGGGCGCCACATTGCCTTGATCATGTGGAGACATGAGCGCCACATTGCCTTGATCATGATGAAAATAGTTTTGATGGAAAAATGAAAAGTACAAAACCAATGTTTTTAGACTGGGGCGGATGGATGGATTTGGGTGGATTTCCGTAAGGGCAAGAACTGTCCCATGTCAATTAAGGACCGAGCCATGAGACTTATAACCTGGAACGAGCCAGTACAACCGTACTTCTCGAATGGGTATAGACCTAGTGGAGTAGATAGCCGAGCGGAGGCAGTATCCCTGCATAGTGGTTCTTGAGTGAAGAGGTGGTTTTGGTTATCGAGATAAGGCTGCGACCTAAGTGTTGAGTAATGAATGAGAATGTTGTGAAGTTTTTCCTTACCCCGAGAGCGCAAGAACTCCTCTCACTGCTAGGAAAGGACGGCTAAAGTGCAAGAGGATTTAAGTTCATGGAGCGGGTACTGCCAAAGCGAAGTTATCGAAAGGCTTTGCCGTGACCATCCCATATGAAGGGATGAAAGCTCATTCAATGAGCTGTTGCGGATTATGGGTAAAGCGTACATCCATTGCAGTGTGAGTAAATCAATCTATTCGAATAGCCGTGCTCACGGTTAATGAGCGGCGTGACAAGTTTCTCCCGTGGCTAGACTCATAAATTTTAAAATGATGGGTGGGAATGCATAATGATTTTGTCTGCTGGTGGACTCAACTTCTCGAACTGCGAGAAGGGGTGGACTCTCCAGAAAACCATGACGAACCGGAGGTGGGAAGCCATCCTTGGAATCACGATGGATGGTAGACAGAACCGTCGCCGACTTAATATATTATGGAACTAAAACTTGACTTGGCTAGATGTTAGGTTTGTGAAATGATTTGTGAAAATTGGCTTTGTGCAAATAAACCATAGCCATCCTTTGAATGGCCCTATCATGTGCATCATTCCGTGTCGGCTTGCTGAGTACGTTGGGTACTCACCCTTGCTATACGCACAAACCTTCATATGGTGGAAACGAAGAACTGCAGGACCCCTATGCTTACTGCCAGATGGGCGAAGGAGGAGAAGGCGTCTACTAGGTCTTAGACCCCGGTCGTTGCCTGTGGCAATTGACATGCTGCTGCCTTCTGACTGCTATCTTATCTAAATTATGCTTTTGGTTGTATCCGGACCAGTATGTCCTATATGTATTGGATATTGCCTTCGGGCCTATTACTGTAATACTTTTGATGTAAGACTATTCGTGCACTTTGCACCTGGTAATTCAGTACTGTATTCGTGGGTACCAAACTAGTCGATCTAGGGATATGGTTTTATGTACACGAATGATTTCTGTTCCAAAAACGGGGGTCGACACACGACACGGTGAAGGGGCGCGGCGGCTCGGGAATGGCGACCGAGAGACGAAAGGATAGGAGGAAGAAAGAAGGCGCTCACCGACAACCGGAGGTGGAGAAGACGACGACGGCTAGCGAGAATGGTGGGCGAGATGGTGGGAAAAAGGGGTGGCCTCGGATGTATGAGGGGCAGCGCACATGGTGGTGGCGGCGGATTAGAGCGACGGGCGACGGACAACGCGAATTGGACGACCAGTAATGGGGAAAGCAGCGGCGGCTTCAGGAGTGCGATGGGCGCGGTGTCTTGGCGGCGATCCGTGGACAACTAGCGGTTGTCGGGGCTCGAAACAACGCGGCAAAGCCGATGATGGAGGTGGATTGGAGTGGCGGCAGCTAGGATGTCGATGAGGTGTGGCCGGACCTGGCTGGCGACGACGGCTGCATGGTTTCGCGAGGAGGAGAGGGTTCCGATGCACGGGAGAGTGCGGGAGTTGGGGAAAATTAAAGAGGGGAGCTCGGGAAGAAGCTTTGTAGGTCCGGGTAGGCGGTGGGGAGACCGGGGCGGCCGGAAATCGCGCGTGGAGTGGGCGGCTGACGTGGGTCAAGGCGGCGGTGGTGACCGGGGAAGACGGAGGGCGGCGACGACCCCGACAAGTGGGGCCCACCTATCGGTGGCTCGAGGAGAGAAGGGGAGGCGGACAGAGGGGCCCACACGTCAGTGAGGGGAGAGGGAGAGAGGCCGAGCGGGGGACCAAAAATTGACTTTGCAAGGGAGCGAGCCAGCGAGTTGGGCCAGACCGAGGGAGGAATTGTGGACATTACAAAGGAGTGGGCTGACGGCGGCCAAAGGGTGGGAAAGAAATTTAAATTTGTTTTTTCCTTTTATTTAATCGATAAATGATATTCATATTTTTATAAATACTTCTAGTGCTCGAGATAATTTGAAAAAATTCCGAAAATAGATGGACACTCAAAGTATTTATTAAAATATAAAAGATCATTACTGATTAAATAATTTATTCAAATAATTACTTAAGTGTTTTTGTATTATTAAAATTATTTCTTGAGTTCCTAAATTTCACAAAAATTTTCAGAGATTATTTTAGGGCATGGAGAATAGTACAAAAATATTTCCAGCCATGATTTTTAAAGGAAAATTTAACTTTCTTAAAATTCACTTGATTAATTTACTTTTCTTTTTAATAGTTTCTAGAAAATGCATTATCTAACGATTTTTAATTCCGATCAAAAATCGGAGCGTGACATCATCTCAGCAGAAACTGATATGCTATCCTCTAGGTAATTTGGTCCTTCTTCCTCCTTCATGTGAAGAGAAGCACACGACAAATTCTAGTAGTTTACAACTCCAAACCGACCGATAAAAACTTCTGAAGACTAAAAAAATAGAACCCTGGCAGCAAGGTGATTCTGTTTTTGTAGGTCTCGACGACAACAAAGACACGACAACAATGGCAACAATGGTGGTACTAGACATGACAAGAACTCAAAACTCTAAACGAACTAGACGCTAGGACCAACAACATGACACGATGATTAACATAAAACTCAACTAAACAAAAACTGAAAAGAACAATACAGCGGCACAAAGATGGGTAGGTAATGTGTGAATTTTCCTTTTTTTCATATGGCTATTTTCTTGTTATAGATAGATTAAAAACTCACCGAGCAACGAAAGCTCTAATACCACCTGATGTGTGCTAGGGTGTCCCAATCTTTCGATGAGAGGATAAATCGATTGGATGGAGCGATGTTGGTGATCCGACTACAACCGTCCAGGGACGTTGCGCCTTAGGAATCATTACACCAACTTCATAGGTAGCCGTGATGCACGATCAGCCAAACCACTAGGGTATTTGTTGATGCAAGCAATTGAGAACTAGCAATAACAAAATAAACAAGCAACTCAAATTGGGAATAAACATGAAGTATTATATTAGCAAATTGGGGTTTCGAAATGAACAAACCGACGATCTAACCGATCACAGGATTACATGGCAAAGTAGCGACGCTAAACTTTGATCTAAATAAAACCCAAGAAACTCTGAAGACGTACCTAGCTATTTAAGGAGATGGGAGGATGACCAAGGGGTATCTAGGGTCATGCTCCATCAACGTTGGACACACCCCACTTGGCCCTACTTGGGTCAGGGTCCTAGATAAAGTTACAATCCCATAGGCCTATTATAGATGATGCAACACCTTGTGTCTATGATTGTGGCCAACTGAGGTGAATTTGGTGACAAGGCTGGATCGGTTGGAAAGAGGAATTCGAGAGCTTTCCATCAAGTACTCATGGACCCAAAACAGAGCTTGTATGCATGTTTGGCGGCTGTTTGAACTCAACAATGTAACATATGACCGAATTGGATTTCAGCACTTGGACAGCTTGACCTTGATGTCTTCCAGTGAACCTATGATGTGAGCAATAGTAGCCATGGTGTTAACGACCAAATTTGGTAAGCAAATCCCCAAGTTTGAAGCAAGGATTGAAGCGGAATCGAAGGAGCGCATGATTCTCGGAAATAGAGGCCACGTCGTCTGAGTCCGTATCGGCTAAGAAGCTAGTCGGCTAAGTCCGAATCAGACAGGGCAGCTGATACAGCCGATTCCAATTGGGTGAGCAGATGAGACCAATCCCAGAAGGAAAGCGTGAAGATAATCATTGGATTCGGTTTCCAAGTGCTTCAAAGATATTGCCATCTATGGATAAGCTCTTGAAACGACAATTGTATTTTAATTTAGGATATTTTGTATAGATTCCTTGTGTATCACAGTAGGAGACCCTGTCCCAGGATATTGTCGTACTTTAAATAGTAGATAAGATAGAAGTCGTGTTCTACAAGGACTTTGCTATACTCAGGTATAAATACGGCCCGAGGGTTTGTAATTTATAATCATCGAATCAATCAATACAATCTCGGCACATCTCCACCCTTTTTCTCTTACTTGCAATCTCGACAAGTTCTTGCCTCGCATTGGGCTGCATCCGGTTCCAATCTCTAAAGAAAGGTAAATCCTTGTTACAAGCGGTTTGTGCTCTCAGGGTTAGTGCTTTCATCATTATGATACTCTAATCTTGTTATTGCAATCTGCTTAATTTATCATATACACTATATAAGCTAGATCAATGCTTCGATCTGACCCACGATTGGCTAACATCTCTCTTAGGATGACAACTGATAGGGTTAGGTTTTGGGGTTGATTTGGGTTATATAGTGTATCTACCATCTTAAAAGGTTTTAATTGGTTTATCTAGATCTCATGCTTCTTTTTGTACTTAATGCTGCATCAATTTGATCTATTAAGTCGCTCTTAGAATCATATAGATATGTTTGGCACAATGACTGCTATTAGAGATAGTATCGGAATTTCAGCCGATCTTACCTGTTTTAGCCATCTTACATGATTTATTTATTCTAGATGTGTTAAAGCTGCCCTTTATATTAAGATCATAATCTAGTTAAATGTACTAAGCTTGTTATAAATCTGTTAATCTATATTAACAGCCGATTGATCCTTGTTTAGTATATTTAGATTAGATTAATATCTTAGTATAAAGTTGTATCAGAGTACTAGCCGATTCACATTAGATCTACGACATCCGCTAGGCTATAAATGTATATAATTGTTATCCTAATGTGCTTTTAGATACAAGTGATTTATACTGCCTTGGTATGCTACCGATCTATCCTAGTCACTTAATCTAAATACACTTTGGGATAGTGATTATATATTATGAATATCTATAGCCAATCGAGTAGGATCTAATCTTAACCGAATTGCCTATTTTTTGTTTCTTGTTGGTTACAGGATCAAACCAACTGGCACGCCCTGAATCCCGAAGGCAATCCAATTTGGACCTGCGCTAGAATAAAGCAAATCTCTTAGGCCAGTGCGTGAGAAATTTTCTCATCAACACGCTTTTGCCACGCCCGGTGGGACTCTTGCAACACTCAAATCAGAAACAATGGTTGACATCAAGACCTCAGATATTGACCAGGATAATGTTATCCCCGTCACGATGGATAAGTTGACTCCAGAACAAAAAGTTGAAATCGAAGACATGATGAAAAAATTGCAGAGTCAGTATTTGCACTCATTTGCCCATACTCGGGCCGGTACTGTTGTCCAAAGCTACAAGATAAAAATTCCAAGAGAAGACGGGCCTGAGCCAAGCTGCAGTAAGGAAAAGGGGAAGGAAAAACTGGAGGAGGTCAAGCAAGAAGAAGACTTAGATCTGCACACTTTGCAGGATAGGATCGACTATGTTGTCCAGCATGCCCTCGTCAACCAGTCTAGGATACTGGTCAACACCTTGAACAACATGATCAGCATGGTGGTCGACTCTAGGATAGCCGAACAACAGGCTAGAGGCCCGGTTTTCCTCCCTGATGGCAGATTCCCTGGGTATAGGACTTTGTCAACGGATGGATTGCCAATTCCTCCTCCAGGACAGTCGATAACCCCGGGATCGGCTCCCATACACACGAATGTGCAATCGTCGGCTACAAAGCCGCCATAATTTAAACCCAGGGTCTTGGTGAGGCAGCAACCCCAGCATACAGGCTACGAAATCCCAACGGTACCTCTAGAACAAGTCGAGGCCACGTTCGGCCCCCATTATCTCCATAGTGCCGATTGGCAATTATCAAACGGTTTTCCCTCAGAACCATGGTGGTACTCGGCCTGCTCCTGATCAGCAGCCTCCTTCTATGCCTCAATCTCCACACCAATATCCAGGAGGCAATTGCGGCCAATATTATCAGCCTCATTCGTCGCAGATGCAGTATCGGCAAGGCCCACTTTAGTATGACCAGTATGAGCCGATACAGTACCAACAGGCCCAAGAGGCACAACAATAGAACAAGCCTTGGGCAGATTTCATAGCCGATGTGATGCGGGACCAATTCGGCCTCAAACCAAAGGATTCTGACAACATGTACCGGTACTCCTATCCTGAATACTTCGAAAGGGTCCCTTTGCCAAACCGATACAAGGTGCCAGATTTTTCCAAATTCTCTGGGCAGGACAATGTTTCAACATATGAACACGTCAGCTGATTCTTAGCCCAGTGGAGAAGCATCGGCTACAGACGCGCTCAAGGTTAGGCTATTCCCACTTTCACTCTTAGGATCGGCCTTCGCATGGTTCTCTTCTCTCCCGTATAATTCTGTTCAGAGTTGGGCCGATCTCAAGAAATAGTTTCATCGCTATTTCTACTCTGGCACTCATGAGATGAAGCTGTCAGATTTAACTAGCATCCGGCAGAAGCACGATGAGTCGGTTCAAGATTGCATTCAGAGATTCAGGGACATGAGGAACCGATGCTACAGCTTGGTGCTGTCCGATTCGTAATTAGCTGATTTAGCCTTCCAGGGTCTGCTCAGAAGATTTATCCGAGTCACAATTAGCCGTTTTAGCCGATTCGCAATAAGAGAACGGTTTTTGACCCAGGACTTTGAGAGCCTAGCACACTTAGCTCAGAAGATCGTGACTCATGAACAATGATTCCAGGAGGCCAAGAAGGTGAGCCACGTGGCCTACGCCTCAGAGTCCGATTCAAGCAAGAGTGAACCCGAGGTAGCAGCTGCCGAATGGGCCAGGAACAAGAAAACTATTACTTGCCAATGGGTCAAAAACTCGGCTAAATATGACTTCGACATCACGAAGGCCGACAAGATCTTTGAGCTGCTACATCGGGAGAAACAGATCCAACTTCCGACCAATCATGTCATCCCGTCAGCCGAAGAATTGAAGAAGAAGAAGTATTGCAAATGGCACAACATCGGCTCCCATAGCACCAATGATTGCAAAGTGTTTCGCCCGCAGATACAATCAGCTATAGAGGACAGGAAGATCAAATTCCAAGATCCTAAGAAGCTGATGAAGGTTGATGGGAATCCTTTTCCCGTTACATGGTTTATGCCAGTCGTCGATCAGCTGATCATCGTCCCTGAAAAATGGATAGCCTAGTCAAATTCATGAAGAAACATGAATAGAGGGAGACAGGCAGGGTTTAAAAAGTACATCCTAGAAGATACGATCGGCAAGAAGAAGCTCACCATCGGCAGCGTGATGGCTCGATCCCCATTGGAGCTGCGATTTCTTCAGGTTTTGCTGGATCAGGGGATGAGGCTTCCATCACTCCAAGACTGCCTGGCATGCAGTGGCTACGTGGATGATCCAGCTGAGAGCTCCAGCAGATTTACACCTAGGGTGGTTTGGCTCAATCAAAGGAAACCGCTCGTTCATCAAAGGCTGGGCCCCATCCATGAAGATTTCTTTTAGGAGGACTTCGAGGATGACGAAGAGCAAGCTGCCAACCCGTAGTGGCGTCCCTCTGACATTTTTACAAAACACAAAAGCGGAAGGTGCAACGGCTAAAGAGCGAGGGTCGGTTGAAAGAGGTCCAAGCCGAAATCGACTATCGGCTAAAAAACAAGAAGGAGAAAGACCGTCCAAGGAAGCAATGTCCCATAAAGGACAACGCCGTTGCAGCCGATGAAGAGCAATCCAACCAAGCGAAAAGAAAGGCCAAGGGAAAGGCCATGGCCGCTGCGTCGGTTAATATGGTTTTTGTGCTACCAGCCAAATTTGAAGCGGCCCAAGCCGATGCAGACATCGTAGAAGAGTCGTTGGCTACAGTTGTGTTGTCCTCGGAGCAAGCAATATTTGAAAAACCTGAGGAAACTGAGCATCGGCACCTTAAGCTACTTTACGTAAAAGGATTTGTCACTGGCAAGCCAATGTCCAAGATGCTAGTCGATGGGGGAGCCACCGTCAACTTGATGCCCTATGCTACCTTCAGGAAGCTGGGCAAAGGAGTCGACGACCTGATCAAGACGAACATGGTGCTCAAAGATTTTGGCGGGAACGCCTCAGAGGCCAAAGGGGTCCTTAATGTTGAACTAACCGTCGGCAGCAAAACAGTGCCCACTACATTCTTTGTCATCGACGGGAAGGGATCGTACAACCTGCTGCTAGGAAGGGATTGGATCCACGCCAACTGTTGCATCATGTTTAATCTAGTGGCAAGGGGACAAGGTTGAAATCGTGCCGGCCAACAGGTCAGTAAACGTAGCCAATGCCGATTTGACCTTATGGGAAATCGATGGCATTGATTTTCTGTCTGGCAAAGTTTGGGAGACCGATTTTCTGAAGGTCTCTGATTCTGATGTACATCCAATCGAAGGCGAAGAGCCTCAATTATTAATTTGAGGGCATCGTGGAGGGTTCGAGCGTCTACACCAAGGACACCATGGATGATCTGGATGGCAAACTTGGGCAAGGTTTTATGTCGGCCGACGAGCTTGAAGAGGTTGATATAGGTCCAGGAGATAGACCTAGGCCGACATTTATTAGCAAAAATTTGTCTCCTCATTTTAGAGCCAAGCTTATTGATTTATTAAAGGAATATAAAGATTGTTTCGCTTGGGAGTATTTTGAGATGCCAGGTCTTAGCCGATCGATTGTTGAACATCGGCTCTCTATTAAGCCAGGGTATCAGCAATACAAACAGCCTCCTAGGAGGTTTAAAGCTGATATGTACAATGCAATCAAGGCCAAAATTACTCGGCTATATGATGCTGGTTTTATTCGGCCATGCCGATACGCTGAGTGGGTTTCAAACATAGTTCCAGATATCAAGAAAAACGACAAACTTAGGGTGTGCATTGATTTCAAGATTTAAATAAGGCTACCCCTAAGGACGAGTACCCCATGCCAATAGTCGATTTGCTCGTTGATGCAGCCTCGTGGCATAAAATCATAAGTTTTATGGATAGCAATGCTGGATATAATCAAATTTTTATGGCTAAGGAAGACATTCATAAGACTGCCTTTAGGTGTCCAGGTGCAATCGGCTTGTATGAATGGGTCATTATGACTTTCAGTTTGGAAAATGCTGGAGCTACATATCAGAGGGTCATGAACTATATTTTCATGATTTAATTGGCTTCTTGGTTGAAATCTACATTGATGATGTTGTTGTCAAATCTAAAGAGGTTGAGGATCACATAGTCGATTTAAGGAAAGTTTTGGAGAGAACTAGAAAATATGGCCTAAAGATGAATCCCACTAAGTGTGCTTTTGGTGTATCGGCTGGACAATTCTTGGGTTTTCTTGTTCATGAAAGGGGGGTTGAAGTAACACAAAGGAGCATCAACGCAATCAAAAGTATTCAGCCTCCGCAGGACAAGAAGCAATTGCAGTCTTTGATTCACAAAGTTAATTTCATCAGGCGTTTCATTGCCAATCTATCTGAAAAGATGAAGCCATTCACACCTTTGTTAAGGTTGAAGGCCGATCAAGCATTTACATGGGGGGCATAGCAACAGAAGGCTTTGGACAACATTAAAGATTATTTAAGCTCCCCTCCAGTATTCATCCCTCCATAGGAGGGAGTGTCATTTAATTTATATCTATCAGCCGACAAGAAGTCCATCGGCTCAGTTTTGATCCAGGAGTTTGAAGGGAAAGAGAAAGCAATATTTTATCTTAGCAAAAGGCTTTTGGATGCAGAAACAAGGTACTCTCCAGTGGAAAAGTTATGCTTGTGCCTATATTTTTCCTGTACCAAGTTGAGACATTATTTATTATCCAATGAGTGCACGATAGTTTGCAAAGCTGACGTAGTCAAATATATGCTATAGGCTCCAGTCTTAAAAGGAAGAGTTGGGAAGTGGATTTTTTCCTTAACGGAGTTTGACTCGAGATATCAAGCACCTAAAGCAGTTAAATGGCAGGCTATAGCCGATTTCATTGTTGAGCACAGAGATGACTCAATCGGCTTGGTCGATATTATGCCTTGGACACTGACTTTCGATGGATCAGTTTGCACAAATGGATGCGGTATCGGCTTAGTAATCATATCACCCAAGGGGGAAATTTCGAATTTGCTTTTTCAATTGCGCCTTATGCCACGAACAATCAAGCTAAGTATGAGGCAGCCCTCAAAGGTCTGCAGCTCTTAAAACAAGTTGAAGCCGATGCTATAGAAATTATGGGCAATTCACTGTTGGTCATCAGCCAGTTATCAAGAGAATATGAATATAAAAATGACACGTTGATGGTCTATTATCAAAAATGCCGAGAGTTAATGGATAGTTTTTGGCTAGTTACCATAAAACATATCCCTAGGGAGCAAAATTCAGAGGCAAATGATTTGGCTCAAGGGGCATCGGGCTATAAGCCGATGGCAGAAGATGTCGAAGTGGAAATTGCAACCATCACAACCGACGATTGGAGGTATGATGTTCACCACTATTTACAAAATCCTTCCTAGTCAGCTTCAAGGAATTGCGCTACATGGTTTTGAGATATGTTTTGCTCGACGATGATCTATATTATTGAACGATTGATGGTGTGCTACTCAAATGTCTAAGTACCGATCAAGCCAAAGTTGCTATGGGAGAAGTGTATGAAGGTATCTGTGGCACTCATCAATCGGCTCATAAAATGAAGTGGTTACTTCGAAGAGCTGGATATTTTTGGCCGACTATGCTGGAAGATTGCTTCAAATACTATAAAGGTTGTCAAGATTGTCAGAAGTTTGGAGTTATCCAAAGAGCACCAGCATTGGCTATGAATCCAATTATCAAGCCTTGGTCGTTCAGAGGATGGGGAATCGACATGATCGGCCAGATCAATCCACCCTCAAGCAAAGGACATAAATTTATATTGGTGGCAACTGATTATTTTATTAAGTGGGTGGAAGCAATCCCTTTGAAGAAAGTTGATTCTAGGGACACAATCGAGTTTGTCAAAGAACACATTATTTACAGATTCGGTATTCCTCAAACCATCACAACCGATTAGGGATCTATCTTTGTCTCAGATGAGTTTCTTCAGTTTGCAGAAGGCATGGGAATCAAGCTTTTGAATTCCTCACCATATGATGCACAGGCTAATGGACAGGCAGAAGCATCCAATAAAAGTTTAATCATGTTGATAAAGAGGAAGATCTATGAATGTCCAAAGCAATGGCACAGCCGATTGGCCTAATCGTTGTGGTCCTATCGGATGGCATGTCAAGGGTCAATCCAAGTGCCTCCTTATAAATTAGTATATGGACATAAAGCTGTTATGCCATGGGAAAACATCATTGGCTCACGAAGGATTCAATTGCAAGATGAGTTGACAACCGATGATTATCATAATTTAATGGTAGATGAATCGGAGGATTTGGTTTTGTCCAAGATGCGTGCTTCGGAAAAGGTGACCAAGGATAAAGAGAGGGTTGCTCGTCATTATAACAAGAAAGTTGTTTCTAAATCATTTTCAGAAGGCGAGCTAGTTTGGAAGTTAATTTTGCCGATTGGTACAAGAGATTGGCTAGCTTTTGTTCTTCACTCGCCAATTCAGCCCTACACACTTCCAGCTTGGTGACAAGTTCGGCTTCTCTTTTATTTAGCCGATCTATCAACCCCCGTTTCTGAGGACGAGAATTATTCGTGTTCATAGTACCATATCCCTGGATCGAGTAGTTTGGTACCCACGAATACAGTTCTGAATTACCAGGTGCAAAGTGCATGAATAGTCTTACATCGAAATTATTACAATAATAGGCCCGAAGGCAATATCCAATACATATAGGACCTACCGGTCCGGATACAACCAAAAACAGAAATTAGATAAGATAGCAGACGGAAGGCAGTGGCATGTCGATCGCCTGTAGGAAACGACTGGGGACTAAGACCTATTGCGCTCCATAGTCTTCATTCATCCTGGTAGTAAGCATAGGGGTCCTCCAGTTCTTCGTTTCCACCATCTGAAGGTTTGTGCGTATAGCAAGGGTGAGTACCCAACGTACTCAGCAAGCCAACACGGAATAATGCACATGATAGGGCCATTCAAATGGAGGCTGTGGTTTATTTGCACAAAGCCAATTTTCGCAAATCATTTCACAAACCTAACATCTAGCCAGTCAAGTTTTAGTTTCAGAGTATATTAAATCGGCGATGGTTCTGTCTGCCATCCATCGTGATACCAAGGATGGTTTCCCATCTCCGGATTGTCATGGTTTTTCCGGGGAGTCTATCCCTTCTCGCAGGTCGAGAAGTTGAGTCCACCAGCACACAAAATCATTATGCATACCCACCCATCATTTTAAACTTTTATGAGTCTAGCCATGGGAGAAACTTGTCACGTTGCTCATTAACCGCGACCACGGCTATTCGAATAGATTGATTTACTCACACTGCAATGGATGTACACTTTACCCGTACTCCGCAACTGCTCATCGAATGAGCTTTCTTCCCTCTATATGGGACGGTCACGGCAAAGCCTTTCGATAACCTCACTTTGGCAGTACCCGCTCCATGAACTTAAATCCTCATGCACTCTAGCCGTCTTTTCCTAGCAGTGAGAGGAGTTCTGGCGCTCCCGGGGTAAGGGGAAACTCACAAATTCCTCATTCATTACTCAACACGTAGGCCGCAGCCTTATCTTGATAACCAGAACCACATCTCCACTCAAGAACCACTATGCAGGGATACTGCCTCCGCTCGGCTATCTACTCCGCTAGGTCTATACCCATCGAGAAGTACGGTTGTACTAGCTCGTTCTAAGTTGTAGTCTCATGGCTCGGTCCTTAATTGACCAGGGACGGTACTTGCCTTTTCCGGAATCCACCCAAATCCATCCATCCGCCCCAGTCTAAAAACGTTGGTTTTCCTTTTTGGTTTTCATAAAAACTCATTTCATCATGTTTTAGGCAATGTGGTGCACATGTCTCCACATGCCGTATTCCAACTACCTTCCCTTAAGGTAGTTGCCCAAGCATATAGCATTTTGCATGATTCTAGTATAAGCATGGCTAAGCATTTTACCGAAGATATCCTCCGGTTGTATCACATCGAGGGTTACAAAGAATATTTCTAAGGGTAATCAATATCATGGCATGGTACATCAAGCATAGGTATTCATTTGTGTATAGCATGCATGTTTTGAAATTTAAATCAACATAATTTCGCAAAATAGAATCAATATGTTAAAAGGGAAGTGTTGACTTGCCTTACTCGCAATCTTGTTTAGGCTTGAGTCTTTGACGTTCTCAACGGTTCCCTCGGACTCTATCATACGCGCGAGCAATACAATTTGAATTCGATTAGAATTCAAATAAAATCCAATAAGATCCCATAAAAGCTAAAAGAATCACGAAAGCGGCTCCTAATACTAGGTTATGACTCTACGCGAACCTAGGTTCGAGTTTCGACGAAATCCGAGTTAGAGCGAAAGAGTTATAAGGATTTAAAGTTTTGTATTGAATCCGATTTAATTAAGTATGATGTGATATTTATTTTAAGTTAATATGTTTAAAGTTTGAGAAATATTAGGGTTGATGATTCAATTAATAAAAGGAAGTGGTTATCTTTCAATTTTTATCAAAATATTCATTGGGTCGAGAAGCCCTAGGGTTTATACTAATTTAAATCAAAATTAATTGATACCCGACGCTGGACTCTTGTATATAAAATAAGTTGGATTTTTAAATTTTTAGAAAATCTATATGATAAACATTATGTGATGACCACCTAAGTCGTAAATAAAATCCCAAACGAATAAACTACGCGACGATAAGTTGTTTCCGAATAGCTAGCCTTGATACGACCTAGGGTTAATAATAATCGATCCCAAAAATAATTCCCGAAGCTAAACACTACACTAATAATCTAGGTTTTAAGTCTAGCAAATATATAGATCAAGAATAATATTTTGAAGACAAGTTTAAGACATAAATAATTTTCTTTGAAGGATAAATAAATGCTATGATTAAATATTTTGAAAAACATGTTTAATAATCGGTCCAGAATTATTTTGAAATCCAAATTTGTTTTGAATAAAAATATGTAATTTTGCCCAGAGATTTTCTGAAATATCTTCAAAAATTTTCCTAATTTTTCCAAAATTTTTCCCAAATTTTTCCCTTCTTTTCTCTTTTTTTCTTTTCTTCTTTTCATTTCTTCCCTTTTCTTTTCTTTTCTTTTTTTCTACCCCTCCCTCCTGTTCACTCTCTCTCCTCTAACCCCCTCCGTCTACCCCCCGGCCTACCTCTCTCTCGCTCGGCCGAGCCAGGCGGCGCACGGGCGGTGGCTGGGGACGGCGAGCGGCGGCGTGGCTACGGAAAACAAGGGAGGAAATGAGGAGCGACGCGGCTCACCGGCTCGACGGACGGGCGACGATTCGGGCGGCGAGACATGGCGTGGCGGTAGCGGCTTGCGAATCTGGCGCGACGGTGGCGGCGGAAATACGGCGAACGACGGCGAGGGAGAGGGAAAAAGAGAGGGAAGTGAGAACGGTGAGGATGGGGAGATGGAGCTCGGCTCCCTTTTATAGTTGCGCGGAGAGAGAGAGAAAGAGAGACGACGGTGATGGGACGGCGATAGCATGCGCGCGGTCGTGGGCGTGGGGCTCGATACAGCACGGCGTGGGCGTCGTGCGGCGGTATGGCGCGGGCACGGGGCGCGCGCGGCGAGCGGCGACGCGTGGCGGCGCCCGGGAGGGCCGGGCGCGGCGCGGGGCGTGTGGGCGCGAGGGCGGCGGGCGGCGCGGCGGCGGCGCGTGGCGCGCTCGGGCGGGGTCCGAGCGCGGGCGCGTGACACGAGGCACGAGTGGCGGCTATGCGCGGCGTGGCGCGGCGCGCGGCCGCGGCACGTCCCGCGCGCGCGCGGGCGGTGGGGCGGCGGCGGCGGGGCGTGCGTGGCGCTGGCCGGGGCAGTGCGGGCGGCGGTGATGTGCGGCGCGTGTCACGCACGTGCGCGAGGCAGGGGACCGGATCGAACACCCTATGACGCATGAACAGTACCCTTTTCCAATTTTCCCGATTTTCAGCTTTATTTTCGTAAATCGTTTTCCTTTCACTCTAAATATTCAAAATAAAATCTAATATTCCCAAAATTAGCTTATAAATATATTTTCAAACTTTTTCCTCACTTTTTATTATTCAAAGTATATTTTTCATTTCTAATTTATTTTTTCTTTTAAATTCAAGAAAGTAATACCTTTGGTTAAAATTAATTTTCTAACTTCGTATTTTCTTTTCGAAAATATTTTTATCACCCATATTTAAATAATATTTACTTTTCCATCACTAAATTAGAGTTTGAAGCAAGAGTATATACTTTTCAAAGTGACTTTTATAAATCCCCAAATCTTAATTATTTATTCCTTCCAATCTATATTTTGAACCTTTTCTCCCATGTGGGATTTCAAAACACTTGGTTTTTCTCCAACCTCAAATTAAATCATTTCCAAAATGAATTTTATGCAACCAAGTTGGCAAATAAGAAGCAATAAACACGATCAAGAAGCAACAAGCAAAAAGTTTTTTGTATGTTCCGATTTTTAATTCCCAGTTTTAAATTCTTCGATTTTCAGGGCGTTACACGATCGATGTTAGACTCGGTAGTAGATGGCCCAACGATCAGCTCATCCAGCTTGGTTTTCTCGACAATGATGCACTGTCGATTTGCCTCAATCATGGCTTCAAGACTTTGCTTCGCTTTCCTGTCAGCCATCCATTGTCGTGCTCTTTCCATCTTATGCCGATGCAGATCGAGATGTGCAGCTTGGGAGATAATCCAGTGAGCTATCCAGCCGACGAGCGATATCCAAGAGTTTCTCTTTTAATTCGTCGGCTATAGGAGCTTGGGCTTGGCTTGTAATCTCTTCTTCTTCACCGATGAACTCCCTTATGTCAAAGGAGAGCATATCGGCTAAAGCCTGCAGGATACAAGTCAAGTTTGTTAAGATGCAAAAGAATTTAAAGTAGTCGATTCTGTTCTTGTGAAAGTTTCTTACCTTAATAGTGCGAGCTGGTGTCGGTTCTTCTTCTTCAACATGGTGGCTACCCCTAGCCGATGGAGTGTGCTCACTTGATACATGGGGGCAGCCGATAGAGACTGAGGAGGTTGTACAAGAGAACAAGTGTTAGCAAGAATCGACAGGCTCACAAAAGGGAAAGAGATAAGTTTTGAGTTTACTGGTGAAGTTGGGCGTGGTTACCGATGAGCCAATTTTTGGCTGCAAGTGAAGGGGTTTGGTTATGAACAAAGAAACTTCAAGGAAAGTTTAAGTTACCAAGACGTCAGGAAAGGAAAGATGCATATTGGTTGAGGGCGAGGAGGATGCTTTGGAGGAGAAGGAGTTTTTTGAGGCTAATCGTCAACTGATGGCGTTTGTGCATACTTGCTTGAATGACTTGATTCGGCCGCCGCTTCCTCAATGGCTTGGTCAATTTCTTCCTCCATGATATCTTTATTGAGGGCCCCTTCCACGCTCGGATCCAAGGATGGCAGACTGTCTGTTGGGGTTGTCTTTTGTTTCTTCGATTTTTTCTTCTACGTAGCCGATGGACCAGCAGTCGACGGCTTGGCCCTTTCCTTGACAGCGCCTCGTGGGTTTGGCCGTGCAAAGTGTTGTTACCTTCGGCGCGTTGAAGCCGATAATAGATGGAGCAAGTCCTCCACTTAGAATTCTCCCTGTGGCATAGTGGATCTCAACGCCTGAGTTGCTCTTGTAAGGGGGAGAAGAATCTGTTGTCTGCAAAAAAGAGAAGGACAATGTTTGAATACTAAGCAGATGATAGCCGATAGCTTTAAAGATCGACAAAGGGGAGAAGTACTTACATCAGGGATTGCTTCTGGAAGGAGCATGGTGAGGTACATCGAGGATGGTTGATGGAAGATATGTCTTTTCAACTCAACCCACCATTTGTCAAAAGCTAAGCTCCTCTTTAGTGTCAATTCCAAAGTGCCTATGCTGCCAAGAGGCGAGCCCTCTATGTTCATCAGCCAATCCATCATCAGTCTTGAAGTGATCTCACTCCTTGTTTCGATCTTGTTAATGAAATACAGGCCAATCGGCAATTGTCCTAATCCAATTTGTCTGGCAGCCGATGCTGGGTGATAGAATTCGTAGGACTTGGAGACATTTCTGCCTTGGTGGATGTTGATCGGTAAGATGCAAGGAGTGATGGCAGTGGTGAGAATTTCCCTTGGTTTTTCGAATTCTTCGGAATTGATCTCATCAAGGTTGAAGTTTGAGGGAAGTTCAAATTATGGGTAGCCTGAATAAAAGAACCAAGTCTGATTGGTCTTTGCTACTCCATCATAAAACAAAGTGAACCAATCGGCTAGGAGTTGGCTCGACAACTTAGACCGAGGGTGAACAGAAGCGGCTTCTCCAAAAGACATACACCTACATGTAGTCACTTCTTCGCCGTCGTCATTCAGGATCGGTTCTGCCATTGGGAATTCGGCATCAGACAGATTGGGTTGGTCAACAATCCTTTGTGTCAGGAGGACTAACCATAGCTGCAAAAACCACCAAGGTCCTCCGGTTCCAATGGTCTAGTTGGCAGCAATCCTAGCCGATGCTTGGTTTAGTGTTTGATACAGATACCCCAATAGAAATTTCCCTAAGGGGATTTGTTCCTTGGATACTAGGGCTTCGGCTATGAGCTGCCAGTTAGCTGTGGGGCCACAGCTAGATCCACAGAAGACATATTTCTCCAGCCACATCATCAAGAATACAGTGTTGGGGCTAACCGATCCAGTGCCCATGTTTTGGGCAATGTAGCCGTTCTAACCCCGAATGGCTCTTGTTTTGAAGGAATATTGGCATTTACCGTACAGTCGGTTAGGGTTAGCCGATGACATGATGTCCAGCCCAGTTATCATCACTATATCGATTGAAGTTGGGGTCATGGGCCCTTGCTGGAAAAGGAAGGCATTGAATGTATTGTTCCAGAAATATATGGCAGCTGACATAAGGGGCTCATCATTTGGCTGATTGGCTATGGTAAGAGCTAGGCACTAAGCTATGCCTACTTCATCCCAATGGATCTACTTGCTGGCAACCATCCTTTGGTACCAGGTTGGCCAAGATTTCTCCGTCGAGGGCCAAGACTTGAAAGTTCCGTTCCAATGTACTGTGCTAGGGTTTGAAATCCTATAGGGCATCCTATTGGTTTTGGCATTAATAACTTCGGGGATCTATGTTGCCGATAGGCCCTAAAAAGTACCTCTCGTTGTTAAGCAAACTGGGGACAACAATTTGGTGAGCTAGATGCTACAATGAGAAGGGGGAAGAAAAACAAGTTTTAGAGGCCAAGAACACAAATCTATGGCTATGAGCAGAAAAGAAAAGGGATTCAGCCGATGAGACTTACCTCGGCGAACTCGGTCGATGGGGCGTTAGAGGGAGCAGATGAGGATGCCATTGAAGGAGATAAGTTTGTCGGCGGAAAGGAAGATCGCCGTGAGCTTGTTGGGAGCTCCAAAAAGATCGCCGGAAGGGTTTTAGGGATTTTCTGGCTGAGGCTGTTGAGTGCGCAAGTAACAGCATAAGTTTTTCGGTGCACTTGGGTGTTATTTGAAGAGGTGTGATAACGGCCGAAACGGAAATGCTTTAGGTTTTCTCGAAGGATAGAATCGCGCAAAATCCGCAACATTATCAATATCGCGGACTTGGGGGGAATGTGTTAACGACCAAATTTGGTAAGCAAATCCCCAAGTTTGAAGCAAGGATTGAAGCGGAATCGAAGGAGCGCATGATTCTCGAAAACAGAGGACGCATCGTCGAGTCCGAATCGGCTAAGCCGGTCGGGCTGAGTCCGAATCGGACAGAGCGGTGATCTGACCGATTTCGATTGGGTGAGCGAGATGAGACCAATCCGGAAGGAAAGAGTGAAGATAATCATTGGATTCTGTTTCCAAGTGCTTCAAAGATATTGCCATCTATGGATAAGGTCTTGAAATGGCAATTGTATCTTTAATTTAGGATATTTTGTATGAATTCCTTGTGTATCAAGGTAGGGGACCCTGTCCCAGGATATTGTCGTACTTTAAACAGTAGATAAGATAGAAGTCGTGTTCTTCAAAGACTTTATTGTACTCGGGTATAAATACGGCCCGAGGGTTTGTAATTTATAATCATCGAATCAATCAATACAATCTTGGCGTATCGCCACCCTTTTTCTCTTACTTGCAATCTCGACAAGTTGTTGCCTCGCATTGGGCTACATCGGGTTCCGATCTCCAAAGCAAGGTAAATCCTTGTTACAGGCGGTTTGTGCTCTTGGGGTTAGTGCTTCAATCATTATGATACTCTAATCTTGTTATTGCATTCTGCTTAATTTATCATATACACTATATAAGCTAGATCAATGCTTCGATCTGACCCATGATCGGCTAACATCTCTCCGAGGATGACAGCCGATAGGGTTAGGTTTTTGGGGTTGATTTGGGTTGTATAGTGTACCTAGCATCTTAATTGGTTTATCTAGATCTCATGCTTCTTTTTGTACTTAATGCTGCATCAATTTGATCTATTAAGTCACTCTTAGAATCATATAGATCTGTTTGGCACAATGACTGCTATTAGAGATAGTATCGGAGTTTCAGCTGATCTTACCTGTTTTAGCCATCTTACATGATTTATTTCTTCTAGATGTGTTAAAGCTGCCCTTCATATTAAGATCTTAATCTAGTTAAATACACTAAGCTTGTTATCAATTTGTTAAGCTATATTAACAGCCGATTGATCCTTGTTTAGTATATTTAGCTTAGATTATTATCTTAGTATAAAGTTATATCGGAGTACTAGCTGATTCACATTAGATCTAAAACATCGGCTAGGCTATAAATGTATATAATTATTATCCTAATGTGCTTTTAGATATAAGTGATTTATACTGTCTCGGTATGCTACCGATCTATCCCACTCACTTAATCTAAATACACTTTGGGATAGCGATTATATATTATGAATATCTATAGCCGATCGAGTAGGATCTAATCTTAACCGAATTGCCTATTCTTTGTTTCTTGTTGGTTACAGGATCAAACCAACTGGCACGCCCTGAATCCTGAAGGCAATCCAATTTGGACCTGCACTAAAGTAAAGCAAATCTCTCAGGCCAATGTGTAAGAAAATTTCTTATCAACACATGGTCAAATAAGTACTCTTTCAGTTTTTAAACATATGAGACACATTTTGTTTCATTAGGAAAAAATTGATCAACAACAACTCTAGTATAATAGTATTTATGTGGTACAAAAGTATAACAAAAGTAAATACATTTTTGATATAACAAATTCCATTTTGTGTCACAAAAGTATAATCAAATTGAGTACTTTTTTATCAAAGGCTTGTCCTAATGAATTAAATAAGCATTATACTTTAAAAAGGAGGAAGTAGTTAGTTTAAAGGATAGAAAAGTGTATTTTTGAAATATTTTGCCCACTTTTACGAATTTAAAATTATCTGCATATAGATTTTGAATTTGTAGAATTATAAGAAAATACATTTATTTTGTTTATGTTTGGTACTTATTTTTAATCCGTAACAAACTGTACTTGCTCTTTTGAGAACTATAAAACGTGTTAATTAAATCTACAACTTGTTAATAAGCTTTTCAATACATAGTCAACATCAATGCAGAAATTTTTGGGATTTTTAATTTTTTATTATTTTTTTGCCAAAATAATTTTTGTTTATGAAATTTTGCAAAAGTAGTCGCTCGCCGCCCTCCGGGAGGGCTTTTTTAAAAATCGCCTGCTAGAGGGCGTTTTTCGTGACGTGTCTCATGGCCGTTGGTCGCCGTCTGCCGCGCACGTGACAATTTGCATTTTGCCCCCTTGTCGTCCTTGGCAACGGCGATTGTCACTGTGGCTTTAGGGGGCGGCCGGCAATGCCAATTTTATAGGCGGCCCCCTTGCCGTCCTCAGCAAGGACGTTTTGAACTGTGGCTTTAGGGTTCGCCTGCAAAAGGGGTGGTCACGGGGAATTATGCAGGCGGCCCCCTTGCCGCCCTATAGAATGGCGATTTTTCCCTATGAAAAATTAAAATATTCAAGTGAAAATTGAAATTTTCAACACGAAATTTGAAAACTTTCGACTCAGAGTTCAAAACTTTCTACCCAATTTTAAATCTTTCGGTTTTATTTTTTTGAAACGTTCAACTCAAAATTGAAAACTTTCAAAATGCTCATCTCAAAAATTTGAAAACTTTCATATCAAACTGCAATACTTTCAACTTAGAATTCAAGAATTTTCAACGCAATTTTAAAAATCTTCCATCGTGGGAAATTTTACGGTGCTTCGAGGGGGCGGCCTGCAAAAGGGGCGACCGGGGTGGTAATTTTGCATTAGGCCCCCTTGCCACCCTATAGAAGGGCGATTTTTGGCCCTGTGGGTATAAAACCCCTTCCCCCTCTCCCATATTTCACTATATTCGCCGAAAATCCAGAAAAAGAGAAACTGAGAGTGGTGAAGCAGAAGGAGGAGAGCGGCGAAGCCCTGTCGGTCTGCTAACTCTATCGCAAGTAAATACAATTTCCCAAACTATGTTTATATTTTGTGTTGCATACTAGTCTAAATACCACTTATTTGAAATATTTGAGTAGATCTCTAGCACATAGATCTGGAGCACATAACAAATGTGTATAATTTAAGGCATGATTTATGCAATGTTTGATAGTTGTTTTTTTTGAAACTGTAGGATGCCAATACTTGGAAAAGCTAGCAAATCAAGGTAACATAAGTCGTCCATGTGATATTATCCGTTATTTGTTGTGCATCAAATGAGAAACCCTACATTCACGATTGTATGTGCTTGCTTTGTGGTTGATTTGTAGTTATCGCCGGAAGACCGGAAATGCATTCGACCCATTGCCTTTGCCTAGTGGTGTTCTAGTGCACATGTGTTGGTGCGGTGATCCTTGCAAGGTAGCCCAGTCCGATGAAGAGGACACGTATATGCAGAGGTACTGGATGTGTGCCAATTTTGCGTTTGAGCCTACACCTCAGCAGCGCCGCATTAACATGATGGTGAGAAATTGATGTTTTGTAATAATTATTTAGTGTATTAAGAAGTCTTGCATGATTTATTTGTTTTGTAAATATTGCATTCGTTGTAGACCCCTCCACCGCTATGTGATTTTGAGTAGTGGATAGACACTGAGATCAAGCCGGAAGACAAGGAGTGGATGGAGTACATGTTGGGGTGGGATGCAGAGCACAAGGAGAAGATGGAGAAGAGACGCAGAGAGGAGGCCGCAGAAAAAGAGCACAAGGAAGAGGAGGAAATGAGGTGTGTTCCTGCGTACAAGGAGAAGCGGGAGGAGAAGCTTGAGCATGCGCGCCGAGCAAAGGCAGCAATGGAGGAGAACCCCGATGCCTAGAGGAAGGGAAAGTGGCCTCGTTGCACTCAGTAGTATGCATGAGTTGGTAGTTCTATGGTTAATTCATGAACATTATTGTCTACATTAGAACTTCACAATGTGTTGCGACGTAATACACTTAAAATGTTATTTAGTTTGTCGTAATGTACTTGAAATGTTATCGTGTTGTCTAATGTACGCTATTATTGGATCTATCATAGTTCTGTTGGTTACAGTACTTGTGTTCATAACCTCAATTTATTAAAGCATGAGTTTGACCTCCAGAAGTTTAGCAGTTCACATGGTAAACAACTTTCTAATAATGCAAGTATAACTCAGATAGCATTGATGGTACAAAACATGGCATATGATTCATAACATTTTTTTCTCAGAATTCAGCCGCGGACCGTGTGCCATGGATACACGATACAAATTAGTCAGACCCGACGAATCGAGCCCTGAGCTTTTCTACAGACCCCTTGTACAGCGTGCAACATGTATTGCATTTCCATGGTCCTTCAATCACTGGTACTCTACTTGTGTTTTACATTCAGTTATCTTTTGGCCAATATATGTTGGATTGACATTGTCGATCCAGAAAGTGAATCCGCACCTCCTTGGATTGCCCTGAGAAATAAATGTAGTTATTTAGTTAAGGTACCAATATCATGCAGACGTTAGCGGAATTGAAAATATGTAAGACGTACAACGAAGTCGTTATCTACTTTGGGGCAAACGAATAACTTCTGCCATATGTTTCTTTTGCAAAGGAGGTAGCCATCCAGCAGCGATCCCTACAACCACACATTGGACGCTCCGACCATTCAGGGAAACCTAATGGATTGTTCCTCAAATATAAGCTTACAATTTGCACCCGATGTTCGTACTCCATCCATGCCTAAATGAATTGTATGGTCATCTCAGGCTACGATACTGTTTGACCGATGGAAGTAGGTCTCACCATATCGATCCACTGTTCGAATCGACATTTCCTTACATCCTCCTGTTTGTACAATTGTGCTAAGAGAGGTTAGTGAATGAAACAAGTGATTAGCGGTACCGGAAAAAAATTGATTCTTATGATAAAATCATCGTCGATAATGTTAGGACACACGAAGCATCTTTGTCCTCGAGTTCTTTGTCTAACGGACCTTATTACCTGACAACGGTCACCACAATGACATAGACGTTCCCGCAATGTGAGTAGTCCCAGCGGATTTACCTGCCATTCCAAAGCTTCTGCAGCAATTCGACGTTCATACTCAGCCTTCCGCTACAGGTAGTCCGACCTTGTTTCGCTAAGTGGATATGGACGTGTTCCGTCATTTTGTGGGTTCTTTGTATCTACCCACGCAATGAAGTTGCACACCAGACGGTACGTATGCGTAAGATGTTACGATGGTGTAGAAACAAGTTAGCGTTTTGTGTCTTGAGCATAGGTAATAGTACTCAGAATAGAGTAGTCATACATGATCAATGTTTGTGCATTGGAAGAATCTCCTCCCCCAAGTTTCTAAGTTGAGGGATGACTTAAGTATGCAGCCATCCCCACAAGCACACAATGAACGGTCACACCATGGTGAAATCCAACTAGCGAAAAAGGATAGCTTTGCCTGTTGAGACGCTCAAGAAATGGAGTGTCCATTCTATCTTGATGTGTAGAAAATTGAACGGTGATATGAAGAGGTTGTATTCGGCTGGTCTAATTATAGTGGAGCAAGCAGGTGCACTACTGGACTCAATGGGAGTTAATTAATTCAATGGATGTGACAACACGAGCATATGCCAGGATGATTCATTTCATCTGAGAGAGCAGCGCCGAAAGCTAGTACAAACCGAATGGACATGACGCTCACGCAGTGAAAGTTTTTCATCGTGTGCCTGAGTAGATGTTTCACGGATTGTGAAGCGTACCAACAACCAGAACACGCGCGAGTAGGAATGGCGAAGATGGTGGTCATGACATGTCTCACGGACGACAGAAAACACATATAAGTGACTACATACAATGGCATCATGAAATACAGAAAAGTAGCACAAGGATACTAAGGATAAAGATAAACAAAAAAGTAGTGAGCGCAACTCACAAGCTGCAACACTACTGTCGAGGCCTCTTACCCCTGTCCCTCCTACCCTGGGCCCTAACGTGTCCCTGAGAGTATGTGAGCCGATCCGGGGGTATGACACGTCATGCCCGTACATCAAGTGCTAGCGTGACTGGTGGCTGCTCCTGGCTCTGTGGAGGTGGTGCTCCGCCAAGCTATGTGGCGCCAAGAATCTCCTGCTCTCGGTCGTTGTCCAGGTCATCGAAATCATTGCTACCACTTGACCCGCCTGCGTGTGACGAAGAGGCGCCTGCACCAAAAATCCCCGCAGAATACCCTACTGCAGATTTATCATGTTAAACAATATTTATGACAACCAGTACAATTTTACTAAGTAACGAACGAGACATGCTCACCTAGAGGGCCTCGCGGCTACATGTACGGACGAGGGATGGACGCACCGTGCAACGAACTGCTGGCTCCAGCAAAGGCACCTGAAGGCAGCGTAGGACCTACGAGCCATGCATTTTGTCAGAACGTGCACATGTTACATACAATAAACCCTACGCTACGGAACTAACCGCTAAATGGTGCAGCCCCGTGGGAAGCCGTTGCTGTAGGTGGCACAACTCCGGTGGTAGGGGCGCATGGACGTGGTACGGCGGAACAGGTGGAGGTATCACATCCATGGCGCTTCGACAAGAGAAGATGCGCATGATAGCGTGCATCTTCGTCTGCAGCCGGTCGGCCAGTGCCCTCTACTCAGCTTCGTTTAGGTAGAGTCCAATGTCCAACCTTTGTGCCAGCGTGCTAACATCGATACTCATGGCTCGTGCGGTGTCGGCATGTGCAAGACATTAGTAAGCAGGTCAATAAGTAACAAATATACCAATCGAAAGGAATAAGTGTGCAGAAGATGGACGTATCCCCATGAAGTAGTCTCGGTCATGGTGCGAGGGGTACGTGTCCGTGACGGCCGCAAGGTGCTGCTTTGGGGTGGCTGGAGTGAATGTCACACGGGCCCGCGTGCTCGATAAGTACCAGCAGAGGTACTCATGGTAGTTGTCCTCCGAGTGTGGCCAGAGCTTGGCATGAACCTCCTCCGGAGCTAGCAACCAGTCGTCCATGTACTGTTGCAAGCGCAGTGCCCACAGTGTGCCAACTTGCTGTCCACGGTGAGTGAACCTGCAAAAAAAATTAGGGTTGTCGATCTATACGCAGGAACAAACATCAGAGGTTTGAATTGAACATATTTTATTCACTGGTGGTCTGTAGAGGGACAGACATCGATGGGTTTGTTGGAAAAGCCTGCCTATGGTCAAACTGCTTCAAAACACGCTGCGAGCAGTGAGGTTCAACAAAGATGTCGAACACCATCGGCACCAGCGTGAGCCAGTACGTCGTGTCACATGTGCACAAGGACGAAAGCCCTAACGGATCTCTCCCCGTAATGGCCTACTGCATGTACGGCTCCCAGACGATGTCGCTGGGTTGCGAACGGTCAAACTCAAACACGAACTCCGGGTAACCCCGTCGCACCTGCACGTGAGCATAGCGGCGCTGGGACACATAGAAAACCACGTGTTGTGAACCAAGCTACATATAAACTGAAAGGTTAAAGCATCAAAATTTGTACTTACGTTATGACGACACCAATACGTGCCCATCGTGGGCCCATCCTCTGGGGCATCTGCGGGGGGTCCTGACTCGTACAGTGTGTGGTCCACCACCGGTCGTCCACCTCTCAGCTGCCCAAAGCTGAACAAGGAGAGGGTATCCAGCAAAAATAGCCCCCGCATCCGTCTTCGCGTAGGCTGCATAGAGCACAGTAGGTCGCTGCTAGGACTGCCGACCCCCAGCTCCACTAAGACATGCTGCCTAACTCAGCATTCGTGATAGCCCGTGCGTAGTGGATCAACCCCTTGTTGACTGCGTGCCCTGTGGTGCTAGTGAACAGGATCCAACCGAACAGCCAGAGGAGGTACGCCTCAAGGCGCGTCTGACCGAGTACTCATCGACGTCCAGGTGGAGCTGATCAGCCTACAACAACAAAAACCATATGATATTAGAAATAATTAGATTGGTGAAAAATAACCAAGTTGTATAGTGAACTTATAGTGAACTGAAGCAACAAGCCTTCATAGGCCCGGTTGTGCTACACGCATGTAGGGCAGCTGCCGGCACGAGTCCTGGAAGCCGCATCACAGGCGCGAAGCGCTCCGTGATGTCCTCCTATCATCCACCAGCACCGTCCAACGGCGCAACAGCGTCTCCTGCTAGTGGTAAACCAAGCAGCTACGACATGTCCTGCAGTGTCTGTGCCATCTCCCGACAGGAAAGATGGAACGTGTGTGTCTCAGGCCGCCAGCGATCTGCAAGGGCAGCCAACAGCGACCGGTTCGCATCCCAGCGCTTCGTCAGGTCTCTCTCGTCCGCCCTCGCCTCAACAAGCCTGCAGAGCGCAATGAGGCCTGCCTCACGCAACCTGCTTAATGTAAAGTGCAAACATTAATAATGATCCTCTAGAGGCCAGTCAAATATGCCTTCAACTAAATGGAGTAAGACTTACCACGAAACGTGTCATGGATCGACACGCAACAACTAGCACGAAGGACGTGGACGGAAGGTGCTGAGCTACGCACCCTGTACTGCTGACATGTAGGAGGTGGTGGTTCCTGTCGAGCCCCCTGTTGAAGAGCTCAGGTGTGTCGTCGGCCATACTGCATACAGAAGACTAATTATAAATACACAATATATAATCCAAACATAATCAAGTGCAATAGATATAAGGAACCAATATTTAGAACCATGAATATAACTATTAGTTCAGAATTTTACAAACATTACAAAATTAGTTCAATACAATGATAGTTCAAATTGGTAAAACACATGTTATAGAAATTACAACAACATTACAATGCACTAGGAAGTTCATGTTTCACAAGCATTAATATTACAACGACAGTCACTGAATGTACATGATAGAACAACAAAATACATCATGGATCACAGATTATATTAGGACATTGCATCGCCAGCCGAGGACGTTGTTGCCGCATGAGGACGTCTAGGGCATGGTCGCCTGGTTGTTGTTCCTTCACAAGGTGGACGGCTTCCATCAGCTTCCATCAAGCGTGACACTTGGAGCTACGGTATTCTTTGGGCATTTCTTATAAGTATGGCCGCGCTTATCACACTTGCTACAACGTAGTCCTCCCACCTGCTTCGGACTCGTCTATGTCATTTCTGATGCGTCTTTGTCTGACGTCGGCCCTTAACTTCGATGGATCTAGAATGTAGAAGACTTGTGGCCTCGGAGTTGTATAAGATTCAGATATCCCGAACCCATATATCTCCTCACTCCATGTATGAAAGATTACTTCTTTCCTGTAGTAGGGTGACACATAGACATGGGGAAGTATGCCACAATCTCAGCTGTGACAAGTACGTGTGAGCAAGGCAGGTGTTTAAGCTTAGGCTTCATAAAGCTGCAACTGCATCTGCCATCCGCATTCAGCACACATTCTTGCACAGCTTGGTTGCAGTAGATGACACGTCTTCTCCTGTCAACTCACATCACCTCATACCTATGGACTTGGGTACCTTGGGGAACAACTCTACGCCTCATAGCCTTAGCTATTTTGTCTTCCATATACTTTGTCACCACATTCCCAAAAATTATCTTGTTACCTGCCATTAAGGGAGCAATTTTCTTGTATCGGTCCCTGAAATAGGCAAGTGTGCTGTGAAGGATAAATTCGACAATACCAACCAATGGGAGTCCTCGGACTCCCCTCATTACCCAGTTGTATACCACGGCCAGGTTGGTTGTCATTATACCAAATCGAGACCCATCAGTGTCATACAACAGAGACTACTTTTCTTTCGGTTCATTCTCTATCAAATGAGAGAAATTACGGATTGATGATGCAGACCTCCTTCTCATTGAGGGTGGGTCATCCTGTAGTGGACCAAGAGGTACTGGAGGCTCGTCATCCTTTGGCTGACGAGATTGCTCGTCAGTTTGCTTCGTGGTTAACTCATCCAACCTCCTCCACATTGAATTTCTTCTCTTGATTCTAACCACAGAGCCTCTTAAAAAGATCCATCAGTTGCTTGTTCTTGAATTGTTTGTAGAAATTTGCACCCATGTGACGCATGCACCATCTACTCCGAAAATCAGGCCACCTAGCTGGAATTCCCCTCTCCGGCTAACCATTCTGCAGGTAGTCAATTTCTCTCAACATGCCCGCATGACAATCATGTATGAGGCAAACATTGGACCTCATACGCACGACTTCACGACGAACTCTCTCCAGGAACTAGTACCAGCTTTCAATGTTATCACTCTCGACAAATGCAAATGCCATAGGTAACACCTTGTTGTTCCCATCAGCTCCAATCGTCGTTAGTATCTGACCTCTGTGTTTGCCTGTCAAAAATGTGCTATCTATGCATAGTACAGGACGACAGTGCATAAATGCGTTAATGCATGCACCCAGCGAGAAAAAAGCTTTTTGGAGCACACTCTTGCTTGGGTCATGAGATGACGGAAATGTGTGAATGTCAAGTAGGTGTTGTTTATCTGAGCAATGGTGGCTAACAGACAAGGCAAATTATCATACGATGCTTCAAATGTGTCATACCTCATATCTAAAATCTTTTGTTTCATCCTTCAGGCCTTGGAATATGTTATGGTATACTTGAATTTGTCTTCAATATGCTTAATAATATAGCCCGGTTCAAAGTCAGTGTTACATACAACACCACTATACATCTCACTGGCAACAAAAGCTGAGGTGATATTGCGGCGATACTTCTTCACCTCTTGCAACCAACAGTTGTGCTCGATCACAATGCTTACTTTCTAATAGTCATTTCATTTGACCTTATATGCATGAACACGCCACGAACATTCCTCCTTCATGCACCTCACTTCATACACAAAATTGGTTGACTTCACCACCCTAAACTCTCTCTGCAATGAGACCACCCAATGCTTCACCACCTATTTCATATCCTCCTTATGAGCATACCTCGCACCCCGAATTACCTCGTTATCCTTGTATTCTCAGGGTACATGCTGCCCCTCTGACATAACAAGTCCAGAGAAATCCACTTTTGTCCAATCAGTGGGCATTACGTCATCTTCGTCGGATGATGAATTGCCCTCTGCCTTCATGTTTTTAGAATCTGCCCTTTCCATTTCTTCAACGATTGTTTCGATTCTCTCCCCCTCGTCCGTCACGCCCATGTCCTCCTGCACCCTTGTTTGATTATCCCCAGTTTGCACCAAAGGTCCAACATTCTGCACCACACTGCTAGGACCCTCAGCATCTTCTGTTGACACTGTAACACTGCTATCATTCTCATGCACTGACACAAAAATAATAAGGGGTCATCACCTTTAAAATTCCATCTCCAAATAACGTCAATACTCAGTGTTATCTATCGACATTAGTTCCCAAAAATAGTCTTCGGTTGCACAACTCACTACAACATACAGTGGCATTTGTGTTGACACTTGGATCCACTTTAAATCCTCGTAGCAACCAACTATACATTGACTGAAATGTTTTCTCTACAAGCCTATCGATGTCCTTTGGTGTCATCCTAAATTCAGACAGATCAACATTATCTGGATCAATCTAATGTTATCTTGACCGTGAACTATCTGAAATATGACCTTACTTGCCATTGTGCCTGATAAAATGTTAAAACTAAATTCATTTCAAACTAACAATAAGTTGCCTAGATCAATATGTAATGCACCCTAAGTTAAAGTCTCTACAAATACGTTGTCTGTCCTAAGTCTTAAATTCTACAAAATACAGATTGTCCTCTAGATCTATCATCCAACATACATATATTGATAAAATTTTATCTATAAGTAACAGTTTCTAAAAGAAATCATGCCTTAAATTGTACATACTTGTTCTATGCTCCAGATCTACATCCTACAGATCTACTCAAATATTTTAAATACATTGTATTTAAACTAGTATGCAACAAAAATTATAAACATATTTTGAGATATTGTATTTTCCTGCGATGTAGTTAGCAGATCGACAGGACTTCCCCGCTCTCCTCCTGCCTCACCACTCTCAGTTTTTCTTTTTTTTGGATTTTCAGTGAATATAATAAAATTTCTGAGAGAGGAAAGAGCTTTTATACTCATAAGGGTGAAAATCGCCCTTACAAAGGGTGGTGAGGGGGCCGTATGCAAAGTTGCCACCCCGCCGCCCCTATTGCAAGCGGCCCCCTGCACAGTGAAAATTGCCCTTAGAGAGGGCGGCACGGGGGCCGCCTATAAAATTTCCCCGTCTAGATCGGCCCTAGGCATGCACAACATAAACCACCCTTGAAAAAGACGGTAAGGGTACCACCTGCAAATTTGCCACCCCGACCATCCGCCCCTATTGCAGGAGGCCACCTGCCGCTAAAAATCGTCCTACCCAAGGGTAGCAACGGGACCGCATGCAAATTGCTATGCGCGCGGCAGATGTTCACCCAACAACCATCTGCCACGTTACGAAAAACGCTCTCTGAGAGAACGATTTTTAAAAAAAACACCCTCGAAAGAGCGCCGAACAACTACTTTTACAAAATTTCAAAAACAAAAATTATTTTTTTGCAAAACTTTTAATAAAAATAATAAAAATCCTAAAACGTGGGAGGCTAGGAACTTACCGTTCGGTTGCCTTGGCCGACCACGCGGGATGGGCCGACATGGGCTCATCGTATGGGATGATGTTTGGCCCACGCAGATAGAGATGCGCACGTCCGCGAGAGATCGAGAAGGTTGGAATTTTTAGCATTTTTAATTTTTATTTTTTAAAGATCTACAAAACTAATTATTCGTTTCGAAAATTACACAACTAGTCTCCTCCCGCCCTGCGGGAGGGTGAGATTTAAAACGCCCTCCCGGAGGGCGTTTTGACGTGCCGACGACCATTGAGGGTCGTCGCCGCGCGCGCGAATATTTGTAGGTGGCCCCTTCCCGCCCTTACCAAGGGCGTTTTTGCCCTGTTCAAATAGGGGGCCGCCGCAAAAGGCGGCCGCCACAGCTTTTTGCGGCGGCCCCCTTCCCGCCCTTACCAAGGGCTTTTTCTGTTGAAACAAGGGGCCGCCTGCAAAAGGGAGGCCGCCCGGCTTTTGCAGGCGGCCCCCTTCCCGGCCTTCCAGAGGGCATTTTTGACCTTACCGTCCTCTCGGAAGGGCGTTTTTAGCCTCGGCGAGTATATAAGCCGAGTCAAAGATTTTCTCCTCATTTGCAGCCTCCCAAATCCAGAAAAAGAAGAGAGAGAGGTGTGAGGAAGAGGAAGGAGAGCGGCGAAGCCCTGCTGGATTGCATACTCCATCCGAGGTAAATGCAATATCCTGTCGTACTTTTTTTGTTAGTCAGTTTGTAAATGCAATATTAGGGAAAATGAAATTTTTTAATATTTGAATAGTTATTGAATATTTAGTTTTAGATTTGTAAAACAGATGATTTAATTAGATCAACTTAGATAATTTAATTG
Organism: Oryza australiensis; assembly: GCA_019925245.2. Classification (NCBI taxonomy): domain Eukaryota; kingdom Viridiplantae; phylum Streptophyta; class Magnoliopsida; order Poales; family Poaceae; genus Oryza; species Oryza australiensis. The sequence continues at coordinate 504,932 of JAIFGZ020000255.1, forward strand.
ACATCAACTTAGGTAGAATAGTTAGGTCAACTTAGGTAGAATATGTTCGGATCTATGTGTATATTATGTGAATAGATGTTAAGCACTATGGATAATCGTATGTATAATTTCGTTGATAATCAAAATATGTGTAGATATAAAGTACGATTTAATTTAATTTAGTTTACAAAATTTTTCAGATTTAAATGAACGAGGTACGATTGGCGGTAGATCAAATGAACAAACTGATTCGGGATATTTTAAGATGTAGACCAGAGAACATATTGTTAAACAAATTAACTTAGGCACAGAATCATCTAGGCAACATATTCATAGTATGGAATAAACTCAGTTTCAATTTGTTTGTCAGGCACTATGGCAAGTAAGATCATATTTCAGATAGTTCACGGTGAAGGCAACGTTAGATACGGTCCAGAAGGTGTAGATCTGTCAGAATTTAGGATGAAATCGAAGGGCATCGATAGGCCAGCCGATAAAACATTTGAGTCAGTCTATAGTTGGTTGCTACATGGATTTAAAGTGGATACAAGAGTGAACACAATGTCTTTATCCGTTGTAGTAAGTCGTGCAACAGAAGGATATTATTGGGAACTTATGCCTATAGATAACACTGAGTCGTGGAGACGTTATGTGGACATGGCACTTGAAAGGTCCTGGACCCTTGTTATTTTTGTGGCATTGCACGAAATCGATAGCAGTAATACAATGCAAACAGAGTATGGTGAAGGTCCGAGCAATGAAGCAAGCTTGGAGGAGGCGATTGGCGTGGCGGACGAGGGGAAGAGAATCGAAGCAATTGTTGAAGAAATGGAGAGGGAGGATTCTGAAAATGAGCAGGTGGAGGGCGATGAATCATCGGACGAGGAAAAAGATGTCATGCCCATCGATTGGGAACAAGCTGATTTCTCTCAGCTTGTTATCTCGAAGGGGCAGCATGTTTCATTTGAATATAAGGATAACGAGGTCATCCAGGATGCTAGGTATGCTCATAAGGAAGACATAAAAGAGGCGGTGAAGCATTGGGCAGTCTCTTTGCATAGAGAGTTTAGGGTGGTGAAGTCTACGAACTATGTGTATGATGTGAAGTGCATGAAGGATGATTGTCCGTGGCGCGTTCATGCATACAAGGGGAAATAGAGTGACTATTGGAAAGTGAGCATTGTTGGTGAGCACACATGTCTATTGCCGGGGGTAGATAAGTACCACCGCAACATCACCTCGGCGTTTGTTGCCGGTGAGATGTACAACAATGTTATTAAAAACACGGACTTTGAACCAGGCTCCATTATTAGGCACATTGAGAACAAATTCAAGTATACTATCAGCTATTCCAAGGCTTGGAGGGCGAAACAAAAGATATTGGAGATGAGGTATGGCACATTTGAAGCATCGTATGACAATTTACCTCGTCTTTTAGCCACCATTGCTCAGAGAAACCCCAATACCTACTACGACATTCAGACATTTCCATCATCTACTGAATCGAGCAAGAGTGTGCTGCAAAGAGCCTTTTTTCTCGCTTGGTGCTTGCATCAACGCATTTGTGCACTGTCGCCCTATGCTATGCATAGATGGAACCTTTCTGACAGGCAAATACAGAGCTCAGATACTGACGGCGATTGGAGCAGATGGGAACAATCAGGTGTTACCTATGGCGTTTGCATTTGTCGAGAGTGAGAACACCGAAAGCCGGTATTGGTTCTTGGAGAGAGTTCGGTGCCAAGTCGTTGGTATGAGACCCAATGTTTGTCTCATTCATGATAGTCATGCGGGCATGCTGAGGGCAATCGACTATCTTCAGAATGGTTGGCTGGAGAGGGGACTTCCAGCTAGGTAGCATGACGTTCGGAGTAGGTGGTGCATGTGACATATGAGAGCCAATTTCTAAAAACAATTCAAGGACAAGCACATGATGGATCTATTCAAGAGGCTATGTGGTCAAAATCAAGAGAAAAAATTCAATGAGATATGGAGAATGTTGGATGAGCTGACAACGAAGCAAACCGACGAGCAATCTCGTTTGTCACAGGTTGGCGAGCCTGCAGTACCTCTTGGTCCATTGCATAATGACCCGTCAACAATGAGAAGGAGGTCCACACCATCAATACGTAATTTTGTCGTGAGTATAATTTTTGTTTGTTTAACCTATTCGCTTGTTCCATTTTCTAACCCCGAACATCACAAATGTGCAGCCAGGAGGATGTACGTCAGTGTCCATAGATCGATACGGTTAAACCTGCTTCGATCGGTCGGATGGTAACACAACCTGGGTCGACTGAACAATTCATTCAGGCATGGATGGAGTACGAACGTCGCGTCGAAATCGTAAGCTTAGCTTGGAGGAACAAACCACTGGGTTTCCCTAAATGGTCGGAGCATCCCATGTGCGATTGTAGGGATCGTTTCAAGATGGCTACCTCCTTTAAACCACGAACATATGGCCGGAGATATTTCATTTGCCTCAACTTAGACAACGACTTCGTTGTACGTCTTTCGTTTTATCAATCCCGCAAACGTCTTCACTCTAGTGGCTCTCTAACTGATTACATGTGTTTCTTTACCAGGGCGTTCAAAGGAGGTGTGGATTCACTAGGTGGATCGACAATGTCATTCCCCAATATAATGACCTAAAAGTAACTGAATGTGAAGCATAAAAGGAGTACAACGCCGAGAAGGAAAGAGAAAATTGATGACAAGCTTAACGCCCTTGAACGGTTCCGTAGGTAGCCGAGCCTTGACTCGTCGGGGATGAGTAAGTTGTATCATGTATGAATAAGACATATGCCATGTATTGTATCATCCATACCTAATGGGTTATGTAACAATGTGGCACACAACTGCTTAACCATTGCTACTAAGTTAACTTGGTTAAAACAGTATGTTATAATCACAAGTAATGCAAACAACATATGTACGATACCTCGATTAGGGTTCATTACACAACATATTTACATTTGCATTTACGTACGTACGATACATTTACATTTGCAACAATACGACGATAATATTTACATTTGAAACAATACGATAAATGGATCGGTTACATTTGCAATAATACGACGATAACGTTTACATTTGAAACAATACGAGAATGGATCGGTCAATTAGGGATAGGGTGTAGGATAAAAACGCCCTTACAGAAGGCGAAAAGAGCAAAAAAAAGTCCTTTGGAAGAGTGGGAAGGGGCCGCCTGCAAAAAGAAAAAACCGCCCTTGGTAAGAACGGGAAGGGAGCCGCCTGCAAAAAAGCTAGGGAAGCCGCCCTTTTTGCAGGCGACCATCTATTTAAACAGGGCAAAACGCCCTTGGTAAGGGTGAGAAGGGGCCGCCTATAAATATTCCGCCGCGCGGCATACGACCGTTTTTTAAAAAAACGCTCTCTGGGAGGGCGTTTTTTAAATCTCGCCCTCCCAGAGGGCGGGAGAAGACTAATTGTGTAATTTTTTAAAACGAATAATTAGTTTTGTAAATTTTTAAAAATTAAAAATTAAAAATGCTAAAAATTCGAGAAGGTTGCGGCTTGACGCGCGAGTGCGGCAATGGCACGTTACTCCACGTGTCGGAAATTTATACGGCCATTTGGGCCCATAAGCTGGCGGTTTAGCTTGAGATTAATTAATAACCATTTGATAGATTTCCAGCAAACCACCACAAAATTTCACCCCGTAATGCAACCTCAGCACCCAAGATGATCACTCCAGCCCAGTGTTACATGTTAATACATAGAAGTTTTATGGTGGTTGAAAAAAATATGGACCGTTCATTGTTTTAGATCTAACGGTAAAGAATTAGGAGGAACTCAAAACAAAGAACTAGGAGGAACCGAGAGGAACTAAAAAGAAGTGGGTAGTATAGTAAAATAACATGTAAAAATATGGACGTACGGTAGATCGCTGACCTGAGAAGCATCGGAGATTCGGAGGAGCAAGGCGGTCACTACTGGTTGCAGCTGGGGAGGCGATCCAAGTACCGGCTGCATGTCGCCATGGCCGTGCTGTCCTACCTCCTCTTCGGCATGCTGCCGCCGCTCATCTACGAGCTGTCCTTCAGCAGCGGTGGCGGCGGCGGGACGTGAGGGAGAGGAAGATGGTGGCGGTGGTGACGGCAGCGGCGTCGCTGGCGTGCATCGCGGTGCTGGCCATCGGGAAGGCGCACGTGAAGGCCCGGAGACGGAGCTACGTGAAGACCGTCCTCTACTACCGGACCATCGGCGTGAGCGCGTCGGGGCTCTCGTACGTCGCTGGCGTCCTCATCACCAACCTCCTCGCGCACTTTGGCCTCATCATCGACCAAGCTCCGCCTGCTGCTGCCCTCTTCTTCCCAGACGCATCACCATCCTCGTCCTGGGCTTCATACTGAATTTCTTCTTGTTTGGTTCGACAAAGTTTTCATGCCTTCCCTTTTACAGCAAGCCCTTTGCATCAACATAGTGTCCCAACTCTTTTTTCTTGTACCATACCACCTCTTTTTGTCAATAAACTTTTGACCAGGAACATAACAAGTTCAGGCTTGCTGTCTTCTTTTTACTGAAGGAAAAAAACAACAATTATATGCATATTATAGAAATGTAAGCATCATAACTCACAAGCATATGCAATGCAGCCAATGAACCAAGGCCACAAGATCGTGGTGACGCTATCCCACTCACGTCGCCTCATATTTACACAGATTGGAATTGGCCACAACAGCTACTGCTAACTACATTCACTTCAAATTTCTTCTTCCCTTTTCCCTCCACTCTCTTTAATACAGTGGCTTGTAGGGGCTCGAGTGTTGCCGTCCTGGAAAGGTTACCCTATGATTTTCTTTATGAACACGCTGAGCGATAGTGTTGGTGCTAAAATGTTCTTTTGTAGATTCAATGGGAGTTGAATTTTTTTTTTGGGCGCCCGTGTTTGCGCTTGTTTTTGGTAGTGTCCTCCATAATGGTTGGGTTGCTGATTTCCTTGACTTCGTCATCCGCCTCAGTTCGGTTTGCCTCCATACTGGTGTCCAAGTATTGCTCCTTCTACATGGCAGATTGTAGGTAATGAGTTGTACTGGTCACGTGTGAATGCAAAGAAAATAAATAAATTTATTGGCAGTAACACAAACCGTTAAGGTATCTTTGTATGTTTCCATTCGACGTTGATTGAGGCCAGAATGAACCAGCCTAGTACATATCTTCCATCTGAACATATCAATTTGTGACTACAGAAAATCGAAACGTGTAAGTTAGCTGACAATATTTTGAATGAATAAGCTGAACAATTGATACGGAGGTACTATTTTATTCACATGTGTAAAATCCTCAACCATTTTTTCTCCGTCCCATGCCTCCATGTACTTTAGAACGAATGCCCCACAAGAATGGCTACAAGATGAGTGATGTATTAGTCATCATGTTTTAGGGAGGAAATAGTTTGATAATGCAATAGTACCTGTCAGTTTGCTGGGGGATATTAGTATAGCAATGTGGTTGCCCCCACTCTGTAATGTTAGCTGCTCTAGCATTTAATATGAAGTCATTCTCAATAGATTGTTTGATGCATGCTTCCACGGACTCCATCTATTGTATAGTTTGTAATATAAAATGGATGATCACCAATTGTAATGTCTGGTGCAATGTTGTTCGTATAGGTAGCACTACACAACTTACCAGTGCACGCTCCTTTGTCTTATCCCGGAAGTTGGGACTTGAAGCTAAAGAGTTTAGGACCTGAACCTCCTTCTTCTTAAAGTTCATCACTATTAGAAGCCAGTGGTTGTCGCATACATTCATTGGGAAAAAAACCTTGCATAATTGGTTAATGCAAAGACTGTGGAAACTCATGAAATGAAATTTTTTTTGGCAATCTAACATACCAAATGACGGTCAACACATTTATCAGAAATATGTTTGGACCATGTATTTATGAAATAAAATGTTCACATGCACTGCTAAGAATAGTACATGGATGATGGATGTACCTCCTTACTAGTCCACACATAGAAAGCACCCTCCCTTTTCCTTGGAGCACCATCATATTCTGCACTATCAGCATCTTCTGTTGAGTAAATTCGCCTTCTTCTCCGATCATGTCTCTCCTCAAGTAATCAAGTATATCACGTGCAACTGAAGGATAATACTCATCTCCCATTATCATAAATGTATCTAGATATACATTAGCTATCTGTCCTTGGTCGTACAATCTCTTCTCAAAATGTGGGACTAAATACAGAGAGGAGATATGTGTACTCCAAACAAAGACACTTCTGAAAACTATCACTCAACTCTTCATGCCATAGCCTTTCACATAGGTTTCTTATTCTAATAGCAGCCAACTTCAAGATCTGCAAAGTTTTTGGCCAGAATTGAATATTCGATAAGCATGGAAACAATGAAAAACCAAAAGTTTAATTACAAGATGGACCATACTTTGGAAAAGAAGATCTGGACCCCTACTACAGCACATTTTTCATTCTCTGCTTTTATTGCAATCTGAGAGCTCTCCATCTTGCTCTTCAAAGTCGTAAATAAGAACACATGAAGAACATCACATATAAGGAAATCGTATACAAAAGCATTAAAATTATTTGCAAAAAAGATCAAAGAATAGAATCAGACCTTGACCAGGGAAGCCAACCGCTCAAACCCATTTATAAAGCATGACGTACATCTTTTGACTTTAGGCACGAACGTCGATTGTGACCCTCCTTTTTACAAACACTACATTTAACCTTTGATATTTCCTTCATCTTCTTTGCTTGTAGTCTTTTCTTTGGTGCACCTCCGCCCTGCACACGCATTGGATCCATAACCTTTTTCATATTTTCATAATCACCTTCAAGTTTTTGTGGCAGCACCGGACCATAAGTCATGCGCTCCACCTCGACACCAGATGGATCATTGGTTGCAGCTTCCACATGCAAAACCCGCTTTAACCGCTCATAGGATTCATCAGATTGAGATGCCCTGAAGGATGCTGCATGACTCAAATTTCTTAACTCACGGTATCTCTCGAGGTTTTTCGAATAATGGTACATACTGCTATTTCTGTTTGGAGGAAAAGCACACTTTGAACTCATTGTCCACCTTTTCAGAGCACAACACATGGGAAGTCGGTCTAGTTGCAGTAATCCCAATACATAGAAGATGTGGGAACAAGGTGTGCCTACGCATTCAAGCTTATGGCACGAACACCTGATTGCATACAAGGAGTCTTCCCTCCAGTCACAATCCACGTGGAACATCGTCTCTCTTTTCTCCTTCTTAGCCACAACATAGCAAGTCAAATCTCCTCCATCTAGTATCTCAATGAGTATACAAGCAATTGCATTATCTATGCTTAATTTAACCAACTTAAAGACAGAAGGAGTGAACACTTTTGCAGCATCTTCCTCTAATTTTGAACAATGCAATTCTGTGAAAGAAACAGACTGCAATGCCACAGTGTCCAATTTCGCCTCATTTGTGCGTAGTCCTAACAGGCAATGATCATAGTGTTCCAGCATGTCGAATAATGTCATCTTACCATCAAGATGCGTATGCAGCGTCGAATTCAGACTCTCGCTCCGCTGATTACTCCTTAACCCCAAAAAACAACGGCCCACTTGATATGCAGCACACCATAGGTTCCTCATCTGGTACATTTGATGCAACCAAGATTCCTCGTTTCCAACTTTATTCTTTTTCAAAAACTCTGTCCATTTCCTTTCAGCCTCTTCTATACTACAATAGTCATATATAAATGTCCTGAATTCTGCCCTCACTGTATCATTATGCATATTACGTACTAAATTCTGCTCAATATGCCATACACACAGCCTATGGTTACAATTCGGCCAAATCACCTAATTGCTCTCTGCATTGCAAGGTCTCCATCGGTGATCACAGATATCGGTTGCTTCTGGGATATGGCAGTACAAAATGTTCGTAGCATCCACTCATATGCCTCGGTTGTCTCATGGGAAATAATTCCACAACCAAAAATGACGGTGCTTCGATGGTGATTCACCCTAACAAAAGGCACAAAGGGTAAATTATATAGATTAGTTCTGTAAGTGCTATCAAAGACAACATCACCAAAAGCTTCGTAGTCCAGGCGGGATTGACAATTAGACCAGAACAACCCCTTGAGATGGTCCTCCCCATCAACCAAGAACTCAAAGAAAAACTCAGGATCTCTCTCCTGACGTTCCTTCAGGTGAAGGATCACCGTTTGGGCATCACCAGCCAAAATCTATTCCTACTTGTGACGATAGCAGAAATTATACATGTCCCGAGAAGTACATCCAACTTTATCATATCCACCGTACTGCATTCCCAAAATATCTATGATTTGGTGCTTCCGTATCCCAGAAATTGACATCTCTATGATGTCCGCTTTTTGCTCATCGCTAATTCTTCTATGTGAACGCAACAGACAAGCAAGATCTCTTGGGGCCAAAGGGTGCTTGTGACTATCAATGAAATCCTTCACAAACCACCGACTCGATCCCGTGTCACGTGCAATGACCATTTTAGCTTTACAGCCCACACGAGTAATGTTCCGTGGCTTCCTCTTCTTATTCTCTTTCTTCATATGTTTTGCTTCACGAAAACCTTCCTGGCTACAGACAAACTTTCTCAAACAAATCTCGTTTGCACCATCCCACTCAACATAGCTTTTCCTCACACTAAACCCTTTATCAAGAGCATATTTATTATAAAACTGAAATCCTTTATCTTCGCTAACAAACATCTTGCTCACAATTTCATAGTACTATGATAAAGAACCCTGACTTAAATCGTCCATGACAACCTAGAATATAAAAAGCATACACGTTGGACTATAAAAATAAATGTTCGACACAAAACTACTCATTAACCAACTCTATTCTTTGCAGTCAATTCCTCAGCTTTAAATAGCCCTATGAATGCACAATAGGTAGTCACAATTAAAAAAAATACAGATATTCATAAGAGCGATTTTTTTGCATTTAAATTTCTTCACATGGATGAGAGCACTACGTTCAAATTTGCTATGAATCATAATATGACAACTTGGGGTTAATGCTTCGACACAATAAAGAAAATTTGCATGGATTCAGCACAATAATATGATTCAAATTAATGTTCTCAGGCAAAATTAAGATAGACTGCACCCAGTTTCAATGCAAACTCTCAATATGACCCATCATCTATAATCTAGCATAGGATCAAAAGGCTCTTATATTTTCTTAATGTTCTCAGGCAAAATTAAGATAGATGTCACCCAGTTTCCAATAAATGACACTGCTCGTAGTAACTGCACGATGTCTAGTCTGTGGTCATGGTTTGACAAGTTTGACTCTGTACTTATAAAATTGAAGGCTAGCTCAATCTTTCTGCATGATGTAAAAACAAACTGTTAAGTTCCCAAACTGGACAAGCATAATAGCTTTCATCCAAAAATGATTTGACAAACATGCTCATCCACCAATAAAAAGGAACTGGAATACAAAGCTTATTAAGTTATAGGCTAAGCAGATTCTATTGATAATTTGAGGCCATAAAAATATACTGTACAAAAAGTTCGTCCAGTTTTATTTACAAAATCAAGAAAATGACTATAAACTGTCATTTTTACCTAAATCAAAGCGCACATTTTTCTATGTTACTAGGTCGAGTCAATATTGATCCAATGAGAAGAAATGTAAACAACACCTTGAAATCCAAGATACAATGAAACATCTCTTATGAGTTACAATCATATCTAAATAGAATCAGATATATGTGCTCTTCTAGATACTTGCAGTAGTACACAAGCACTTCCAGACCCACATTAACCGAGTTATCTACATAATCAAAATATAGAATTATAGAAATTACCAACTGATTCCTGTTATCCGAATTATAATAGAGTTACATGAGCACTACGTTACATCTACTTGTAAGCGGGAGGAGCAAGAGAACACCTTTCGAGGGAGAGCTCCTTGCCCTGGAGCGAGAGCACGAGGGCCGCCGGCCAAAGCCTTCGCCCGCCGCCGCCCAAAGCCTCCGCTCGCCGCCTCCCAAATCCGTCGACGCCGCCGCCCAAAGTTGTCGCCGCCGCCGCCGTCGCCGCCCAAATCAGATTGCCGCCGCTGCCCAACTCCGTATCTGCGATGAACGACGCTGCGCACACACGAGAAATAGTAGGGAAAGGAATTCCGCCGCCGGACGAAGGGAAGGCGAGGCCGCCATCGAGCCGAGACGGCGAGAAAGGAGGGGGCCGTCGCGAAGGGAGGCGGTCGGGACGGTACGAAGGAGGAGAGGCGAGGCCGCCGTCGGGCCGAGGCGGCACGGAGAAAGGGAGGCGAGGTGACGGAGCGAAAGAAGGGACGGCGTGCGGGCCGGCTCGGAGGAGGCGGCGCGGAGGTGAGGTCGACGAATCAAAGCTTATGCGAGGAAGATAAAGAAAAACGCCGATCGGACTCGTATCAAATAAAAATAAATACTTACTTTAATACCCTTGTACACGTTATTTTAACTTAAATTTATTAAATAATTTAAATAATTTTTAACGCCGGTTTACAATTTCGCAAATTTCGGCTTATCAAAATTCGCGAAATTATGTGGTTTCGCGAGGTAGGGCACGACATCCCCGCGGTTTCGTTTATATAATTTCGTAAAAATTCAAAAAATTTGAAAAAATTCATTTTAACAAAAAAATATATATTTTTATAAAAAATATAAATTTCACGATTTAGTTCAAATTTAAATTACGATTTTAACGGTTTTTCGTGGCTTTCATGGTTTTCGCGCGATTTTCGTGGCTTTTGCGCGGTTTTCACGATTTTTCACGGTACACATAAAATCGTTCAAATTAAATTCAAATTTGTTACTGCCGTCGGCTTTTACGAATTTCAACAAAATTCGTCATACCGCCGAGACGACACGACATATACCGCCGACATTAATAACCCATATGCCACCGGCATTAATAACCCATATAATATATCGCCGACATTAGTAACCCTGATTCATACATAGAAAGAACCAAAAGAAACGAGAAAAAACCAAACAATCACGGTAAAACATCTCTAAAACAAAAAGAGGTAAAATATAAAATGAAAAATGGATCGCAGCGGTCGGTTGTTCTCCTGCCACGTCATCGCAACCGGATCACTAATTCACTAGTGCACCTGGATGTTGACGACCTTGCCGCCGGATGCCACCTTGGGGATGGTGAGGTAGAGCACGCCGTCCCTCACCTCCGCCGCGATCCGCTCGACCTCCACGTTCTCCGGCAGCTCCACCCGCGTCCTGTACCTCCCGAAGCTCGCCGCCGGCCAAGCCTCCCCCTCCCCCTCCTCCGCATCCCCGGCCGCCCCCTCCTTGGCCGCCTTCTCGGCGACCACCACCAGCGTCCGGTCCTGCACGCTCACCCGCACGTCCTCCCTCGTCATGCCCGGCATGTCGTACCGCACCAAGTACGCCCCCGCCCGCTCCTTGATCTCCCACGGCGTCCGTCCACGCCGGTACGCCGCTGCTGCGGCGGCGCCGTTGTCGACGGCGCGGGCAGCCGCCGGCGCTGCGGTCACCGCGGAGGCCGGCACGACGAGCATGCCGTCGCTGTCGGCATCGCCGTCCATGATGCGCTCCATGGTCCGCATCATCTGGTCCAGCGTCCTTGCGTCCGGGAAGCTGTCCCATAGCCCTGCCAAGTGCCAAGTGACAACCATAAATTTAATTAGCCAAAAAAATACAATTTTAATTTTAGAAATCGCTAGAAAAGTAAAACTAAAGGAAAATTTTAAATCTAGAGATCTCTAAAAACTATAACAATTTTAACTAGAAATCTCTAATCTGAATTCAATTGGTGAACTAACTAATAACTAACAAACAGACACAAAGAAACATGCTAGTTAATCTCCCCCACCCACTCAGATTATCCAATATTGCAGACCACACAGAATTAATTATCTGACAAAGATGATAAGCTAATCTAAAGCACAAAAAATCAATTAGTGAACTGATTAACAGACGATCACAAAACACTTGCTAATCACGTACCAAATGGCGTGGTTTGGATGACCCTCCTCCTGGGACTGGGAGTCCCCTGCTGCTGCTGTCTGGCCTTTGGGGCCCTCTGCAGATGGTCCAGGCTCTCGGTAGACCCGTTCCTCATGGACCGTAATCTCACCGAGCTTCTGCTAGGCCGACACGAGGCACCGGTCCATGAGAGTTTGGCTGGGGAAGTGGCGAATGGCTGCATGTTGGACACAACAGCTTGCTGATGCATCATCTCGCTCTCTGACTACGGCTTTGTAGGAGACTAGTCTGGGAGTGAGCTTAGCTTGAATTTGGATAATGCGACAAGTGCAGAGAGATGGTGCAGCGGGTGGGGCTTATATATATAGAGGGAGGGAGAAGAGATGAGACAGACAATCAGAGCACGGGTGAGGGAGGAGAGTGTGGGAGGTTCTGGACAATGCTTCAAGTCCGTTCCAGAACTATCAGGAATATCACATATGATGGACTCTGGATTTTTTTTCCTGTCTAGAGAGCTGGATAGTAGTAGTATTAAATAGTTGCGTACTCCTTATCAATAATTATAAACATCATTTCTCTAATTGAAATGGAATACTAATTTTCATATTTGACGTGTCACTATAGAAGAGCTGGACCTGACAATATTTTAGAGACATGTGCATTTGATACTAAGCTACGTAAGATTAAAATAAAAAAGGAAGACAAAGATTTTTTATATTTTTTTATATTGTTTATACCTTCGATAACGTTAATCTAGTTTATATGTATAGCTATTAGAACTAGTTTATAGCTATTAGGACAAGTCATACTGATTAAAAAAAGAGCAACCTAGCTAATAGCCTCTAACGGATCAGAAGACTTAAGTCGACGGCTAGCTATAGGGCTTTTTCTTGGCGGGATCTCTGTATGACTTTGTGTCTATGGTTTATAATTTGGTGTTTTTCCTTATTGAGAAACATTATATTTACATGGCAGGTGACCTCTCATCTAAGTAAAATTCAGAGACTTAAAACCTTAAAACCTTGTAGTAATCGGATTGAAGTTCGACATCTTTCCGATCTTTCCTTAATGTGGGAATTATCATATTATGCATAGAAGTTTCATAATTGAATATACCCCTATAAAATTAGGTATATGATATTTCTGGCGATCATAACATATATAATAGATATACCATATTCGTAACATTGAAAAAAAACTCTCCAATCTTCCCTCTCTTTCAGCTTAAGCTTCCTTCGTACCATCAATCCACCATTCTATCAAATTTGGTGGAAATCACAAATGTTCTGAAAATCCACGATCTTATCGAGTCCATTCATGATAGTTCATCAAACTTTATTCAAAAATTATTTCTATAATTTCCGAATGGCCGTTGACCTAAATTCGTTGGATCTTCCTTTCCAAAATCAGTCAAACATTCCAAAATCCTCGAATTCAAACATTTGAAATTCATTCCACTAAAACATACTCGAAAGTTCCCTCCTGAGTTCTTTCCAAAATAATGGCAGGGAAGCTGCCAGATGATTGGGTCATTTGACATGGCTAATATTTTAGATAAATTTGAGGAACATATGGTAAAAAAGAATTCTAGGAAAAAACAAACTTTAAGCATTCTATAAGGCTTCCAAACTTTAAACATTATAGCTAGAGGCTTGAATTTGCCCTGCATAATATTAGAGAAAATAAGTAGAACAAAATTAAGTAAATAAAATGGCAAGATATATAGAAGATGAAAAAAATAGGAGTGTTAGCTTTTGATAATTAAAAAATCAGGTAGAAGCACATGTTAAATGAAAATCGAACAAAATAATTTCATCATGATAATATCCTATGTTTTAAAATGGTAGCAAGGACTACATTACGACCATTGATTCTTTTTTATAAATACATTACTATAGGTGTAATAAAAAATTTAGCAATAAATTTAACTAAATAAAAATAACAAACATGGAAACTAGATTTATGGAAGTAAGTAGTAATAGGAAAAAATTAGCATCGTTGAAAATATTTGCATAAATTAAAACTGTTGTCCGGAGATTTTTTTGTGCAATTTCAATGCAAAATGATGGACAGAAATCGGTAATCTAAGATACAGTTGTTGTAGTCGATGATGGTTTCGCATGCGAATCTCTTAAGGTGCCCGCACGTGATGATCTAGTGCTATATATAACCCGCAAATTTTCTGTCTGGAGGCCGTGGACCCTAGTGCTGCTACGCTGCTAATTTTTTCCATGCCGCTGCCTCGTCTCCGAGGTCCGTCGCATTGACCCGCACCGGCCCCGCCCCTTTGTCCCTACGCCAGCCACCGCCTTGTCGCCGACCCGCACCAGCCGCCATCTCATTGCCATCGAGCTCCGCGCCGGCCGCCGCCTCACCGAGCTTGTCGGCCGCCACCTCGTCATTGCCGACCCCTGTGCGCCAGCCACCTCCTCACCGAGCTCGCCTCGTCGCCGTCCCGCACGCCCGTTGCCTCGACGCCAACCTACACCGGCCACCTCCTCACTGAGCCCGCCCTGGCACTGTCCTCACCAAGTTCACCGGCTCATCCTCACCAAGCCCTTGCTGGTATTTTTGTGTGATGTGAATTTTTGTGATGCGAAAATGTGATAAATTAGAGGTAATGTGAAATTGTTGTGATGTGAAAATATGATAAATTACAGGTAAAGTGAAATTTTTGTGTGATGTGAATTTTTGTGATTTGAAAATGTAATAAAGTAGAGGTAATGTGAAAATAGTAGAGATGCAAAAATTCACATGTTGTATATTAATTTTGATGATTCAATGAAATTAATTCTTAGATGAGAGGTGACAATTCAATTATCGGTTGTTAGATGAGATGTGAAAATTTAAATTTTAGATGACATGTTGTAAATTGATGTTTATATTTGGCATGTGAGATTTTAATTTTGATGATGTGGTACATTTGTAATATGCTAAATTTGCGATGTGGTACATTTTTGCCATTTGGACTTAGTGCTTTTGGCCCTGTTCGCTTGTTCGTATCAGCCGATCTTATCAGCCGTTCAAACAGTATTTTTCTCTCACAGCAAACCAGCCGGCTTGTCTTATCAGCCGGCTTATAGACCAGTCGAACACGCCCTTTATTGCAAATTGGGACTTGGTGATTTTATCACAAATGGTTGTAGAATTTCTAGATGAGTTATGCCAAATTTAATGTTTATATAGAAACATGCCATATTAAAATGTTTATATAAATTTTTTATTATGAAGAATGATAGATGAGTTTGCCCGATCTTTCGTAGGTAGATGGTAAATTAGATGGGTGGAGATCTTGACGTAGTCAATGCAAGGCTCCTGTTCGAACAAATCAAACCCTAGCGATCGAAACACCACTGCTCCGTTAGTTATCAACCTCGTCGAAACTCGGCTGACCTTGCCAAGAAGGCTTATCCTTGCATGCGCATCCAAGACACAAGCAAGAACAAAAAGAAAGCAACACAAATGTGAGATGTATTATGAAGAACATGAAGTGTTGGTGTTCCACAAACCAAACACAGTAGCATAGTCGGTCCGGTGTGAGGTGAACTCTAACACAATGTGTATAGATGCAATCTAAGCAAAACCCAATGAACTTGGGTGGTAGATACTAACATAAATACGAGAGGTGGCATGCTAGGGTTGTGGGCGACCAGAGAGGGGCGCACACAACTCCAACTCGGACCCTAAACTGATACAAGGCCCATTAGGCCCAAGTAAGTCATGCAGGACTTGTGCAACCACACAGAGAGTTCATAGACGAATCTAGAGCTGGGATCAGATCCAAATGAAATGTCTCGTCGTTAGCTTTCCGTAGAGTGGTCATTCGCCTCCAACGGACTCCGTATGAGAAAGTTATGCCCATTTTGGTACAAGGTGGTATGTCGAATCCCAAACCAGAGTCGTTGTCGTCTTTGGTGTTACTGCACCACCCGTCTTCATCTCCGACTTGGATAAATCCTCTCCCATGTTTCTAAGCATCAAAATATCACATGAACTTAGTAGCATCCCATTCAAAGAAATATTATTATGGACACTAAGAAATGAATTCACCTCATGATTTAATCGACAGGCACAGGCATGTGTAATCAGTCCTTGTAGCTGGATTGTTGGGGATGGACTGTTGTCGTGTGTATCCAGCGATGGGATGTCCTCATCAGCTTCTCCTTCTTGAATTGCAGTTGTCCTCGACTAAAGCTCATCTCCTTCTCCCAAGTAGGGCTTTAAATCTGAAACGTTAAATGTGAGACTAACCCCAAAATCTGCAGGCAACTCAAGTTTCGTATGCATTATCATTAATATTATCAACTATACGAAAAGAACCATCAGCACGAGGCATCAACTTAGATTTTCTCAACTCCAGAAATGTCACGCCTAGAAATTTAAACCAGAATTTTCGAAGCTATACATGTATTAAAACCCCTCTCCAGGACCAGCCAGGGTACACATACGATAATTGTTGATATTACAGAATCCATGTCTTGGAAACAATAGAAATGATTACAAAAATGCAGCGAAAAAACGACTGGCTAAACTAAAACTTGACTCTTATGACGAAACACCAACACACCATAGGCAACCTTACGCTGGACGAAAGCCTAATCCTCGTTGAATCCTTCCTCTACCTCGATCTCTAACTCTGATGGGGGAGATATAGCAAGACTGAGTACTACCCACTATAGTCAACAAGTCATACCGAAAGAGAAGGTATGATGCAGGATAATTCACAAGGAAGGATAGGGTTTCATTTGCATAAAACATCATTTCACAATAATAGTTGAAAGTAGTAAAACAATAGTATAATTAAGCAATATTAAAATAATAACTGTCCAAATTTACCCCACGTTGCAAGAGGCCCAACCATCCATCTAGTCTAGTCAAGTATCATTAATCAAGTTATTTGCTAGAATGAGACTAATCACGGTGAATCTGGTTGATCGCCCATAACCATGAGCACGATTATTTGAATAGTTTTAAACTCTGATCAGAGGTGTACATCTGTACCCACAAGACACAACCCCACGACATGTTTTCGTGTGCTGGTGTAACACCATGACACCCTGAAAAGGGACTGTGACAAGACCACACTAAGGTTGGCCCCCACTCCTATAAGGGCAATGGGCAGCCCCCTCGAGTGCCGCGGTGAATCCGGCAGTCGATCAACCCTTTTAACCAATGCCGACCCAACTCCACGCCTACCTTCGCCAGGGTACGTCAGCTAGAGACAGCTACACTACAAATCCAGCCATTACCCATGTTGGCTTGTGGTACACACGGTATTTCTTCCAGGGTTTCCCGTGAACCAGTCCTTAACTACCATGGGCGCGACTATCCAAAACCATTGCACCCACAGCCCACCATTGTCATGTTTTAATGTTATTATCACAGTATCTCATACTTGACATCACCTGTATATAATCTCCACTATATTAATTAAGTGATATGATTCCCTTTAATGAGCTAATCGATCTACGCCAGGCTAAGCATGTCCTAAACCAATATATAGTCATATTAAACCCAACTTATCAATGCTATAAGGTAAACAAGTCATATGGCTGAGAACAATAGGTAAAATAATCCCATAAAATGACATTTCAAAATATATGTGATATTTGAGGAAAAATAAGACATTTAGAAAAATAGGAACAATATGAACAATGTAAAGTATGACTTGCCTTGCTATGAAGATTGGGGAACTTCAGCAACTACTTCGAAATAAACAGGATTGCTGGAACTGCCGGAATTTACACGACAAACAAAGCAGTCAACAAAACATGCTAAAAATCAACTGAAACAACACACAAAACTATTTTTAATGGATTCTTGGTATTTTTTGGATTTAACGAAATTTGAATGGGCTAAAATGGAGCTCAGATTAAAAAGATATAAATTTTAGAAGATTATGTGTTAAAACAGAAATAACCTTAATAATTTATTACGCAATTAGTCCCTCGGCTGACAATGGATAGGGCTGACATCGGTGATGCAAGCAGCTAGGGCTGACGTCAACATGGCGCAAGGGCTGACGCAAGCAGGCGCGTGTCACGCCCAGAAATTAAGCCAGAATTTCCGCAGCTAATTTGTGCATTTATTTCTCATCCAGGCATCAGCCGAGGTACACAAATCGACACTTATTGATATTACAGAATCCATGTCTTAGAAACAATATAAAAGATTACATCAATGCAGCGAAAAAGAAAAAGACTGACTGAACTGAAACTCTAACACTGCGACGGAACTCCAAAACACCACAGGCAACCTTGACAGCAGACGCAAGCCTAAACCTCGTCAAAACTTTCTTCTTCTGCAACCTCTGGCTCTAGAGGGGGAAAAATTAAGCAATATTGAGTACTCCCACTGTACTCAATAAGTCATACCGAAAAAGAATATATGATGCAGGATAAATATCAAGGGAGGAATATAGTCTCATTTGCATAAACAACATTTCAGAAATAGTAGTATTTGAAAGCAGTAAAAGAACAATAATAATTAAGCAATATTAAATAAACATTGTCCAACGTTAAACCCATGTTGCAACAGGCCCAACCATCCATCTATACTAGTCAAGTTCCGTTGGTCCAACCATTACTTAAGTAAGACTAATCACGGTGAATCTAGTTGATCACCCATAACTACAGGCACGGCTCTTCAAATAGTTTTACTCTGATCAGATGTGTACAACTGTACCAACAAGACACAGTCCCACGACACATAACCATGTGCCGGTGTACCACCATGATACCTCGGAAAGGAATTGTGACAAGACCCTTCGCATAACCCTCTCTAACCAATCGTACCACACCAAGGTTCCGCCCCCACTCCCATCAGGGTAATGGGCAGCCCCTCTCATGCCGCGGTGAATCCGGTAGCCGATCAACCCGTAAGACCGGGGCCGTCCCAACTCCATCATGCCCACCCTCACTAGGGTACGTCGCCTAGCGACAGCTACCCTACAGATCCAGCCATTACCCATGTTGGCTTGTGGTATGCATGATAATTCTTCCAGTGTTTCCCAAGAACCCGTCCTTAATTATCGTGAGCACTCTAACCAAACATCCAACCATGTGCTCACAACCCACCATTATCATATTTTTGTATTATTAGAATAGGATCACATACTTGACAACATCTGAGTATTAGTCTCCACTGAAATATTTAATTAATGTGATTCCCTTATGAGAGCTAATTTACCTAAGCCAGGCTAAGCATGTCCTAAACCAATATCTAGTCATATTGAACCCATGTTATCAATGGTATAAGGTATTCAATTCCTAAGGCTGAGTACAATAGGTATACTAGTCCCATGGAATGACATTCTAAAATAAATGCAGTATTTGAGAGAAAAGAGAAATTTAAATAAAATAGGTACAATATGATCAATGTAAAGTATGACTTGCCTTGCTCTGAAGACTGGGGAACGTCGGCGACAACTTCGAAGTAAACGGGATCGCCGGAATTATCAGAATCTACACGACTAACAAAGCACTCAACAAAACATGCTAAAAGTCTACTGAAATAGCACAAGAAACTATTTTAATTGGATTCTTGACATTTTTCTGGATTTAATGAAATTTTAATGGACTTGAACGGAGCTCGGATTAAAAAGATATGATTTTTAGAAGTTCAATTGTAATTTTTAAACTAAACAGAAATGACTAATTAATTTACTATGCAATTGAGTCCCTTGCTGACGCAAGCATGCGTGTGGGCCGGGTAGGGCTGACATCAGCATGACGTCATGCTGACGCAAGCGGCGGGCACGGCCTAGGGCCGTCGTCACCGTTGACGTCAGCGCCTAGGGCTGACGCAAGCGGGACCGGGCTCGGTCTACCATGGACCGAGTCCACGGGTGCGACGGCGACAGGACACGTGGCAGAATCCGAGCGATCGGGCGTCGTGCGATCGGACGGCCGAGCAGAGCTAGGGTTAGGGTTTGTGGCGGTGGCGGCGGCGGCACGTGGTGTCCATCCATGACATGGTAGCACGATCGGATGGCGGTGGCAGGCGGACGGGATCGGACGGCCCCGATCCACTCGCGCGGTGGATCGGACGACGGCACCGAGGCTAGGGTTAGGGTTTGTGGGGCGGCGGCAGCACTCGGTTTCGTCACGGCCGGCCATGGCCGCGAGGCGGCCGGCCGGCTCGCCGGCAACACGGGAAACGGCAGCAGGCGGTGACGCAGAACACGGAAGGCGGCGCGCGATGGCTCAACGGCTAGAGATGGTTCGGGACGACGTGCGGGAAGGGTAAGACGCACGCGGGAGAGGAAAAAGGAAGGGAGGCGCGGCTTACCAGAGTTGGAGGGGAAGACGGCGGCCGGCGATGGTGAGATTTGGGCGACGACGATCTAGGGCTTGGAGTGAGGCGACGCAAATGAAAAAGAGTGGCGGAGCTCGCGGGAAGATTCATAGGAGGCTTGGGTGGCCGGATAGGGCACAGGATACGGCCGAATGCCTCGCCGTTGATTTCGAACTCGGAGAGGGAGCGAGGAAAGTGCGGCGGTGGTTTGATATGAACTCGGCCGGCGCGGGGTGTGGAAATGGCAGCGCGTGATGTGGGGAAGGGGGCTTGGGCCCGACGCGGGGTGCAGAAATGGCAGCGCGTGATGCGGGGAAGTGGGCTTGGGCCCGGCGCGGGTTCGGTGTGGTGCGGTGCGACGCTGAGAGGGCGCGGAGAGGACACGACAGGGCGATGCATATGGCACGGCGACGCGGCCCGGTCGGGCGCGGAGACGACGGACCTGACAGGTGGGCCCCACATGTCGGTGGCCTGGGGGCGCGGGGGAGGGCTGGCGGACTTGGGCGCGCGGCTTGGCTCGTGGACTACGGTCCACGGCCAAAGAGGAGACGGTGCGGGCGGCTTGGGCCGAAAGGAGGAATGGGCCGGCGGGGAGGGGCGGCTTGGGCTGCCGGCGCGTGGGATTTTTGGTGGGAAACCGTACGGGAAATAGGAAAATAAATAGGAAAATGGGAAAATCAATTAAGGGACTTAATTTAATTGCTGATTATTCATTTAATCTATTAAAAATATTTCTAGTGCTCTGAAAATTCCCATAAAAATCCTGTTAATTTATTTTGACATGTAGAATTTAATAAAATCATACCATGCATTTTCCATTTATTAATTTCATTTTAAAATTACTTGTTGGCTCTAGATTAATTCCTGAAATTCTAATTATTTCAGGATGAATTATTTAAATGATTTAGGGGCAAAACTCGGGGTGCGACAAACCTACCCCCTTAAACGGAATCTCGACCCCGAGATTCGGAGGCACTGGCGAAGAGGTGCGGGTGCGTGGCCTTCAACTCATCTTATTCTTTTGAGTGATGAGTCCACTGAACTTTGCAAAATCTGATAACCTTGTTTTGAGTCCTTCTTTCACTGGTCTCGAGGATACAGGCTGGTTTCTCCACGTAGGTCAAGTCCACTTGAATTTCAATTTGGTCTGGACTCGCCTGCTCTTCTGGTACTCTCAAACATTTCTTTAACTGAGAGACATGGAACACTTCGTGAATACCAGCCATGTTGGATGGAAGTTCAAGCTGATAAGCAACTTCTCCTCGATGTTCCCGAATTCTGTATGGTCCCACGAAACGTGGTGCCAACTTGCCTTTGGTCTGAAAACGGTGTACTCCCCAGAGCGGTGTAACACGAAGGTACACATAATCTCCTGCTTCAAAAGCGAGATCTCTTCGACGATTGTCTGTGTAGCTCTTCTGCCGAGACTGCTCAATTCTCAATCTTTCCCGAATTGTTCGGACTTTTGCTTCTGCTTCACTTATCACTTCTGTTCCGAACAACTGACGTTCACCAGTCTGATCCCAGAAAAGTGGTGTGCGGCACTTCCGTCCATACAATGCCTCATATGGTGCCATTTGAATGCCGGCTTGGTAACCGTTGTTATAGGAGAATTTCGCATAAGGCAAACTCTTGTCCGACGCTTTACCAAACTCAAGTGCACATGCTCTCAACATATCTTCTAGAATTTGATTCACTCTCTCGATTTGACCATCTGTCTGTGGGTGATAGGCCATACTGAAGTTCAAACGGGTACCAAGCTCTTCTTGCAACTTCTGCCAGAACTTGGAAGTAAACTAACTTTCTCGATCAGACACGATCTTCTTAGGCACTCCATGTAAACACATGATTCTAGCAAGGTATAGCTCTGCTAGCTTCTTTCTCGAGTAGGTGGTATGCACTGGTATGAAGTGAGCCACCTTCGTGAGTCGATCCACGACTACCCAAATTGAATCATACCCTGACGATGTGCGGGGTAAACCCGTGATGAAGTCCATTCAAATATCTTCCCATTTCCATTCCGGAATTTGGAGGGGTTGCAACAATCCAACGGGCCGTTGATGTTCTGCCTTGACTCGCTGACAAACATCACAGAGTGCGACAAATTTAGCTATTTCTCTCCTCATACTGACCCACCAGAACTTCTCTTTGAGATCTTGATACATCTTTGTATTGCCCGGATGGATTGAGTATTGGGTTTGATGAGCTTCCGTAAGAATGAGTTTCTTCAATTCCTTATCTTCCGGCACACATAATATCTATCTCGTGATCAGGAACTTTCTAACTCTCATGTTCTTCTTGAGTTCAACTATCTCGGGATCTGATGCCTGGGCATCCCGAATTTGGTCAATGAGAGTGGGTTGAGCTTCAAGAGCGGCCACAAATCTAAAATCCACAACCTGCAGGTTCAGGCGCTCAAATTCTTGCTGCAACTGGTTACACATTCTCTCTACGTTAATGGTGTTGCAATAATTTTTTTGGCTCAAAGCATCTGCTACCACATTAGCTTTACCAGGATGATCGTGTATTCCCAAATCATAATCTTTGATCAATTCCAACCATCTTCGTTGACGAAGGTTCAAGTCTGGTTGGGTGAAGATATACTTGAGACTTTTATGATCCGTGTACACTTCACAACGATTGACGATTAGGTAGTGTCGCCAGATTTTCAAGGCATGAATCACTGCGGCTAACTCCAAATCATGGGTTGGATAGTTGTTCTCATGTGGACGCAACTGACGCGAGGCGTATGCGACCACTTTGCCTTCTTGCATCAACACACATCCCAGCCCTTGGCGGGATGCATCACAATACACTTGGATATCTTTTGCTAGATCCGGCAGTATCAAGACTGGCGCAGAGACCAACTTCTTCTGAAGCTCTTCAAAACTCTTGTTACATTCTGCTGACCACTTGAATTTCTCATCTTTCTTCAACAATTGTGTAATTGGCTGGGCAATTCTGGAGAAATTCTTAATGAACCGGCGGTAATAACCCGCAAGTCCAAGAAAACTTTGAATCTGGGTGACTGTCTTTGGCAGAGTCCACTTGGTAACTGACTCCACATTTGATGGATCCACGGCTACTCCTTGGCCATTCACAATGTGGCCGAGGAACTGTACTTCCTTTAACCAGAAAGCACACTTGCTAAACTTGGCGTATAGTTGATGATCCCTCAACTTCTCGAGCACTATACGAAGATGATGCTCGTGTTCCTCTTCGGTCTTGGAGTAGATCAAAATGTCATCAATGAACACCACAACAAATTTGTCCAAGAATTTCATAAACACCTTGTTGATCAGATTCATGAAGAAAGCCGGTGTGTTGGTCAATCCAAAAGACATGACTATACACTCGTACAAACCATACCGAGTGATGAAAGCGGTCTCGAAAATGTCCTCTTCGCGGATTCTCAATTGATGG
Source organism: Oryza australiensis (assembly GCA_019925245.2). Lineage (NCBI taxonomy): Eukaryota > Viridiplantae > Streptophyta > Magnoliopsida > Poales > Poaceae > Oryza > Oryza australiensis. Next base: position 528,605 of record JAIFGZ020000255.1, read on the forward strand.
TAGCCTGATCGCAGGTCTATCTTGGAGAACACCATTGCCCCCTTGAGTTGATCAAACAATCATCAATCCGTGGTAGGGGATACTTGTTCTTGATAGTAACCCATTGAGTGCGCGATAATCAACGCACATTCTCTTGGTCTTACCTTTCTTCTCTACAAATATCACCGGAGCACCCCAGGTTGACGCGCTCAGGCGGATATAACCTTTCTGCAACTGTTCATCAACTTGCTTCTTGACTTCTGCCAACTCGTTGGCTCCCATTCTGTACGGTCTCTTATGGATTGGGGCGGTCCCAGGTACTAAATCAATCCAGAATTCAATTTTCCTTTCTGGTGGCATCTTGTTTAAATCTTTTGGAAAAACTTCACAGTATTCTTTGACTATGGAAATGTCTTCTAACTTCATGGGGATATTTGTTGCTACTTCAGACAATTCCCTAGTAGAAACATGATTCAAACTTGCTACAGTCTTTGTTGGCACTGGAGAACTAAAAGTAATCTTCTCCCCACTACCATTGATCAAACTGATAGTGCGACTTGCACAATCAATTACTCCCTTGTGTCTTGACAACCAATCCATCCCAAGAATGACATCTATGCCTTTGGATTTAAGAAGGATAAGATTGGCTACAAATTGGGATCCTTAGATTTCTATTGCCACCGAGGGACAATACTAAGCGGGGTCCAAATGGTTTCTAGGGGTTTGAACCCACATAGGTATCTTAAGTTTCACTACTGATAACCCATGTGTCCCCATAAACTGCTTGGAAATAAACGAATGCGTAGCACCAGAATCAAATAATACCGTAGCAGGAGGGAGATTCACAGGAAACGTACCCAGTATAACCTCGGGAGCTGCTTGCGCTTCCTCTGCAGACGCATGATTGACACGTGCCTGGATAAAATCTGGGTCCAACGCGCTTCAGCTTCGTACACTTGTCTGCAAAATGTCCAGGTTCACCATAGTTGAAGCAGACTCCTGGCTTTCCTCTGGAGTCCTTTCTTGGAGGTGGTGGCTTGGACTGTTGTTGGGGTGGCGCTGTTGGAGGACGCGGAGCTGGATTGCGTTACTACTGTCCACTGCCACTGCCACTACTGCCAGACTAAAAATTTCTGGGGTGATAAGGCCGACGCGATGAACAATCATGGTGGTAGGTCCACCCTGACTTCTGGGCATGGAGTATGGTCTTTGCTGATTTCCTTGCTGTTCAGGAGGCCTGAACTGCACTGCCTTTCTTTTCTTGATCATCTTGGTGCGCTGGTCTTCCTGCCAAATGGCCTTGTTAAGCAGCTTCTCAAAGTTAACATATTCCCCTGAGATCAGTTTGTCAGCGAGTTCATCATTCAAACCAGCCAAAAACTTCTCTTGTCGTTTTGCATCAGTACGCACATCCTCTGGGGTGTAACGTGCAAGACGGTTGAACTCATGTAGGTATTTAGTAACCGACCTATTGTCCTGCTCAAGAGATCGAAACTCTCACTTCTTCTGCATGACTATTCTTGCAGGAATGTGTGTTGTTCTGAAGCTGTGACAAAACTCTTCCCATATGACGGCTGCTTCAGCTGGGTGAGTGACCAAGTAATTATCCCACCAAGCAGAAGCGGGACCTTGCAATTGATGTGTAGCAAAAGAGACTTTCTCTTGGTCCGTGCATTGCAGTAGATCTAGCTTCTTCTCAATAGCATGAAGCCAGTCATTGGCCTCCATAGGAGTGGTGGTGCTGGAGAAGGTCGGCGACCGGACGCGAAGAAACTCTGGCAACTTGGACTGGGGTGGTCGAGGAGCAAAATGGTTGTTCTGCTGCTGTTGCTGCATCTGTTTCAACATCTGCTGCTGCATCTACTGGTGTTGTTGTTGCATCTGCTGCATCATCATAGCCATCATCTGCATCTGCGAAGCAAGCACCTGAGCAATAGTGGGATTCTCAGGTGGCGGCGGAGGAGCGTTGTCGTTGACATCGTGGTTGTCATTGTTGTTGCCCAACTTCCCATTGTTGTTGTTCGCTCCGTTGGTCCTGGTGTTCACCATCTGGAGAAGAGGACCGAACAAAAAGAGAAAAGAAGAAAAACAGGATGACTTAGCAACTAAACTTTATTATTGGAATTCAAATGCACTGTTCTGATCCTGATTAAAACAAGGAAAAATCACGCAACATCCTTAATTGGTCAGCCATACGACACTTGATATAGACTGCCAGCTAACCCACACACAGCAAACCTAACACAGCAACTACCAAGCAGACAAACTAAGCAAATCGGTAAAAAATAAGAGTGGCGACTAGAACGATCCGAGAGCCTCCGGCGAGCTGTGGAGTCAGCGTTGCTCCCTTTAGAGAGTTCCCATGCCCCGAGATGACTTCTGAAGTTCTCCGTCTTCGTGTCGGTCTTTGATTCTTCCGAATCGGTGGCAGTGCCCCATCCAACCCTGCCCCTTTCCTTGGAAGAGCTTCGAGTTTTTTCTGAATCCATGTCTTTAGTTGAATGCTCAGAGCTTGAGTCACTAGAGATGAAGATCCAACCATTGTTGCCACCTTCGCCCTGATTTGCTGAAGCCGGGGCAAAAGCGAGAGCGGGTCATGCAGCGGGAGAAATTCGAGTAGGAACCAGAACTGGAACTGGTGGAGCTGGAGGAGCTGGAGAGTCCTTTCAACTCAGCGACTTCCTTCTTGAGACGGACCACTTCGTCTTGCAAACTCACAATCCTCGTCATCTTCCTGTCGTTCAGAGCCTTAGCTGCCTTGTGCAAGTCAGAGTGCATCGTGTCCAATCCCCTGATCACCATGCACATGCGGCCGAAGGTAGAGTCATTCTCATCTGCCATAGACTTGAAAGCGCTGATGTCGAAGGAATTGCCATGACGGGGATGGTAGTGATAAGCGAAGGTGCGAAGCTCGCCGTCATGCAACTCCCTTATCCTATCCATCATCAGATACGCGACTTCTTGACAGGCGTGCTCAGCTGTACCTCCTAAAGCTGTGACCTCCATGTTGGGAATACAAGTTCCCACAAAGCCGTGAACCTCCAGACGGACACGGTGAGGCAACTCGCACTGAGAGGTGCCAGGGTAGTATACTCCGGCGCTCCAGGGTACCCAACTGCCAGGGCCATGCGTGCCAGCTTTGTGACAAAACCCACCATACCTTTTCCATAGTGCGTAGCTGGGGAACCTGCCATCTATAGAAGACAAAGGAATGGGAATCAACCATGCTGAAAACCAAAAGACCTCAGACCCATTTCACAAATTCTAAAACCCTAGACTGACTTTATTTTTTAAAACATCCCCTTTTAAGCAAAAGCCAAGATTTTTTTTCGAACTTATGCAATTGAAAGGATTTTAGAGGGCTCTTAGGGTTTCCAGTTGGCTTGTCCTATGGTCAAAGGATGGCTCTGATACCAACTCGTCACACCCAGGAATTCAAGCCAGAATTTCCGTAGCTAATTTATGCATTCATTCCTCGTACCCAGGCATCAGCCAAGGTACACAAATCGACAATTATTGATATTACAGAATCCACGTCTTAGAAACAATATAAAAGATTACATAAATGCAGCGGAAAAGAAAAAAGACTGACTACACTGAAACTCTAACACTGCGACGAAACTCCAAAACACCACAGGCAACCTTGACAGCGGACACAAGCCAGGCTAATTGATCTAAGCCAGGCTAAGCATGTCCTAAATCAATATCTAGTCATATTAAACCCATGTTATCAATGGTATAAGGTAAACAAGTCATATGGCTGAGTACAATAGGTAAAATAATCTCATAAAATGACATTCCAAAATATATGTGATATTTGAGGAAAAATAAGACATTTAAAAAAATAGGAACAATATGATCAATGTAAAGTATGACTTGTCTTGCTCTGAAGATTAGGGAACTTCAAATAATACTTTCAAATAAACGGGATCGCTGGAATTGCCAGAATTTACACGACAAACAAAGCACTCAACAAAACATGCTAAAAATCTACTGAAAAAACAAAAAAAACTATTTTTAATGTATTCTTGGTATTTTTCTGGATTTAACGAAATTTGAATGCGCTAAAACAGAGCTCGGATTTAAAAAATTTGAATGCGCTAAAACAGAACTCCAAAACACCACAGGCAACCTTGACAGCGGACGCAAGCCTAAACCTCGTCAAAACTTTCTTCTTCTGCAACCTCTGGCTTTAGAGGGGGAAAAATTATGCAAGAATGAGTACTCCCACTGTACTCAACTAGTCATACGGAAGAGAAGGTATGATGCGGGATAAATATCAAGGGAGGAATATAGTCTCATTTGCATAAACATCACATCAGAAATAGTAATATTTAAAAACAGTAAAATAGTAATAATAATTAAGCAATATTAAATAAATACTGTCCAATGTTAAACCCACGTTGCAACAGGCCCAACCATCAATCTATACTAGTCAAGTTCCATTGGTCTAACCATTACTTAAGTAAGACTAATCACGGTGAATCTGGTTGATCGCCCATAACCGCGGACACGGCTATTCGAATAGTTTTACTCTGATCAGAGGTGTACAACTGTACCCACAAGACACAGTCCCACAACACAAAACCGTGCGCCAGTGTACCACCTCGATACCCCGGAAAGGAACTGTGACAGGACCCTTCACATAACCTCCTCTAACCAATCGTACCACACCAAGGTTTTGCCCCCACTCTCATCGGGGTAATGGGTAGCCCACTCTCATGCCGCGGTGAATTCGGTAGCCGATCAACCCGTAAGACCGGGGCTGACCGAACTCAATCACGCCCACCCTCACTAGGGTACATCGGCTAGAGACAGCTACACTACAGATCCAGATATTACACATGCTGGCTTGTGGTATGCATGATAATTCTTCCAGGGTTTCCCGAAAACCGGTCCTTAATTGTCATTTGAGCACTCTAACCAAACATCCAACCATGTGCTCACAACCCACCATTATCATATTTTAGTATTATTAGAATAGGATCACATACTTGACAACATCTGAGTATTAGTCTCCACTGAAATATTTAATTAATGTGATTCCCTTATGTGAGCTAATTGCTCTAAGCCAAGCTAAGCATGTCCTAAACCAATATCTAGTCATATTGAACCCAAGTTACCAATGGTATAAGGTATTCAATTCCCAAGGCTGAGTGCAATAGGTATACTAGTCCCACGAAATGACATTCTAAAATAAATGCAGTATTTGAGAGAAAAGAGATATTTAAATAAAATAGGTACAATATGATCAATGTAAAGTATGACTTTCCTTGCTCTGAAGACTGGGGAACCTCGGCGACTACTTCGAAATAAAAGGGATCGCCGGAATTATCGGAATCAACATGATAAACAAAGCACTCAACAAAACATGCTAAAAGTCTACTGAAACAACACAAAAAACTATTTTAATTGGATTCTTGACATTGTTCTGGATTTAATGAAAATTTGAATGGACTAGAACGGAGCTCGGATTAAAATGATATGAATTTTAGAAGTTTAATTGATATTTTTAAACTAAATAGAAAAGACTAATTAATTTATTATGTAATTAAGTCCCTTGCTGACGCAAGCATGTCCGCGGGCTGGGTAGGGCTGACGTCAGCATGACATCATGCTGACGCAAGCGGCGGGCGTGTCCTAGGGCCGACGTCACCGCGACGTCAGCGCCAAGGGCTGACACAAGCGAGATCGCGCTCGGTCTACCATGGACGAAGTCCACGGGTGCGGCGGCGACGGGACATGTGGAAGAATCCGAGCGGTCGAGCGGCGCGTCATCGGATGGCTGAGCGGCACTAGGGTTAGGGTTTGCGGTGGTGGTAGCACGTGGCGGCCATCCACGGCATGGCGACGTGATCAGACGGCGGCGGCGTGCGGGCAGGATCGGACGGCCCCGAGCCACTCGTGCAGTGGATCAGACGGCGGTGCCGAGGCTAGGGTTATGGTTTGCGGGGTGGCGGCGGCGCTCGGTTTCGGCACGGCCAGCCATGGACGCGCGGCGGCCGACCGGCTCGCCGGCAACACGGGAAACGGCGGCGGGCGGCGGCGCAGAACACGGAAGGCGGTGCACGACGGCTCAACGGCTCGGGATGGTTCGGGACGACGTGCGGGAAGGCTAAGACGCGCGCGGGAGAGGAAAAAGGAAGGGAGGCGTGGCTCATCGGCGTTGGAGAGGAAGACGGCGGCCAGCGGCTACGAGATTTGGGCGACGATGATCTAGGGCTTGGAGTGAGGCGGTGCAAATGGAAAAGAGCAGCGGAGCTCGCGGGAAGATTTATAGGGGGCTCGGCAGGCCGGATAGGACACGGGATACGGTCGAATTCCTCACCATTGATTTTGGACTCAGAGAGGGAGAGAGGAAAGTGTGGCGGCGGTTTGGATATGGACTCGACTGGCATGGGGTGCGGAAATGGTGACGCGTGATGCGGGGAAGGGGGCTTGGGCCTGGCGCGGGTTTGGTGTGGTGCGGTGCGGCGCGGAGAGGGTGAGGCGGGGTGGCACGTATGGCGTGGCGGCACGACCCGGTCGGTAGGAAACAATGCCGTGACTGGTTTATAGGGGCGACAGAGTGGAAACAATAGGAGGCTTGCGGCTTTATAGGGGGTTTTGGAGTCTGGTTTTCACACGGGATAAGGCCGGATTTCTCACCGTTCTTCTCAGAGTCAGATAGGAGCGGCGACATGGATTTCGTTAGGGTTTGGCATGGGATGCGCGCAGATACAGGGCGGCGCGGGTGCGGATAAGGACGGCGCGGCGCGTGCGACTTGGATCCGGCTCGGATTCGATGCGGGATGCGTAGCTCTTTGACGGTTGTCTGTGTAGCTCTTCTGCCGTGACTGTGCAATTCTCAACCTTTCTCGGATAGTTCATACTTTTGCTTCTACCTCACTTAATACTTCAGTTCCGAATAACTGACGCTCACCAGTCTGATCCTAGAAAAGTGGTGTACAACACTTTTTTTCGTACAATGCTTCAAGCGGTGCCATTTGCAAACTGGCTTGGTAACTGTTGTTCTAAGAGAACTCGGCATATGGCAAACTCTTATGCCATGCTCCTTCAAACTCAAGCACACAAGCTCTTAACATATCCTCCAAAATTTTATTTACCCTCTCAGTTTGACCATCAGTCTGCGGGTGATAGCTGTACTAAAGTTCAAACAAGTACCAAGCTCTTCATGCAACTTCTGCCAGAACTTAGAGGTAAACTGACTTCCTTGATCGAACACGATCTTCTTAGGCACTATTAACGACCAAATTTGGTAAATCATGCATTGGATTTGGGGTTAAGGCCGAAGCCGATTTGGAGGAAATCATGATTCCCGGAAACAGAGTACGCACCAGTTGCAAGCTGAATCGGCTAAGGTGTTCATCGGCTGATACCGAGTCAAAAAAGGTAAGCCGATGTAGCCGATTTCGGTAAGATGACATTGGAATCATTGTCGGATCAGGTTGATGTGCTTCATGAGGATTGCCATATATGCATAGAGTCTGTAAAAGGCAATTGTATCTATTAATTAGGTTATTTTAAGTAATTTCCTTATAGATTGTGCCAGTAAGAGTCCGCCAAAGGGACTTGTTCATATTTTGAGTTGTAATAGAGATAAGAGTCGTGTCCGACAAGGACATATTATGTATTTGAGTATAAATATAGCCCAAGACTATGTAATCAAATAACAATCAATTCAATAACACTTTTGATGTATCGCCACCTCTTCTACTTTCGTTTGTTTCGATGAGTTCTTGCTTTCAAGTTGGGTTGCATCGGGTTTGATCTCTGACAAGAGGTAAAACTTGTTATGGCAGCTCGCGTTCTCGGGATTAGTGCTTACATCTTTATGACACTCTAATCTTGTTTACGTAAATCGTCGAGTTATCATATATGCTATATAATCTAGATCAATATTGCTATCTAACCCCAACCGGTTAGCATCTGTTACTAAACAATAGCCGACAGGGTTAGATATCAATGTTGACCTTGGTTATATAGTGTATCCACCGTCTCGAAAGGCTTTCATTGATTTGTTTAGACCTTATGCTTCTCTTTATACTTAGTGTTGCATCGGTTAAGTCTGACCTACTAAGTATTATCTAAAATCATAATATCTATCTTATTCTACAATTGCTTTTAGAGACAGCATCCGGGTTTCAGCCGATCTTACCCGGTTTAGTTATCTTGTTTCCTACATGATTACTTGATATGCTAAATCTGCCCTTTATATTGAGATCTCATCGTGATAAAATATATTAAGCTTGTTATTAATCTGTTAGGTCATCTTAACACTTGATTGATTATTGTTTAATATATTTAATCTATATTGATATCTCAGTATATAGTGGTATCGGAGTATTAGCTGATACATGTTAGATTTATTGCATCGGCTATGCTATAAATACATGTAATCTCTGCCTCAAAATGTCTTAAAGTGCTTTTAGACATAAGTGATTTATACTGTCTCGGCACACTATACGATCTATCCCAATCACTTGGTTTAAACATATATTAAAACATAGATTACATATTATTGATATCTACAGCTGATCAAGTAGAACTAATTTTCCCTTTGCTTTGTTCTCTATTGCTGATCCTATGCATATTGCATCGGCTCAATATTAAACGATACGTCATTGGCCATTAGCCGATCGACTATCGTTTATGGATTTAACCTTGTTTTCTTTCTTTGTTTCTTGTGGGTTGCAGGATCAAACCAACTGGCACGCCTTTACAACCCAAAAGCAAGATTTAGGTCCTGCAATAGAGTTAAGCAGATCTCTCAGGCTAGTGCGTGTTTTCTCGCATCGACACACTTTTGGCACGCCCAGTGGGACCTGATTAGAAGTCAGACATCATGGTGGACCTCAAGTCGACCGATGTTGACCCAGAGAACATCATTCCAGTGACAATGGACAAATTGACGCCAGAACAGAAGGCGGAGTTTGAAGAGATGATGAATAATCTGCAGAGTCAATTTTTGCATTATTTGTTCAGACTCGCTCAGGCACGGTGATTCAGAGATACAAAATAGCTTTGCCAAGCAATGATGAGCCCGAAAAGAGTTCTGGCAAGGATGGTAAACCTCAGAATGTCAAGCAAGAAGAAGACCCTACAGAATTCAACAATCTACAAGATCGGATTGATTATGCTGTGCATCATGCTTTAATCAACCAGTCAGGAGTTCTTGTTAACACCCTAAACAACATGATCAATTCTTTGGTTGATGGTAGAATTGCTGAGCATCAAGCCAAGGGGCCAGTGTTTCTTCCTGAGGGCAATTTTCCACGATATAGGACTCTGGTTACCAATAAACAATAACTTGTTTCAGGTGTGGCCCCAGAATAGCCGATGGCATCAGCATCAGCTCCTGGAAAGCAGATTACATCATCATCGGCACAGAAGTAACCAGGGTTCAATCCTCTTCTTTTCGTCAAACAACAACCTCAACACATAGGACAAAACATCCCTCAAGTTACTCAAGAACGAGTTGCAACTATGTTCAGAACAAACCAGCCGGTTGTTGAGCCGATTCCACAGATACTGATAAGGCAGCATACACCGATTCCACAATAGCATTAGCCTATTGGTACTCAATTTCTTCCTGATCAGCAAGCCCATATGGTGCATCAGTCTCCTCAACATCACATGGGAGGTAATATTAATTTCCAGAATCAGCCTCATTCACCTCAAGTGCAGTATCGGACAGGGGCATTGCCTCAACCCCAGTATTTGCCTCAATTTAATCAGTTTGATCCGATACAACAGCAGTATCAAGGAGCACCTCAACAAAAGCTTTGGGCTGATATGATAGCCGATGTAATGAGGGAACAGTTTGGTCTTAAGCCTAAGGATACTATTAATTTGTATCGGCATCCATACCTGGAATACTTTGAGAGGGTGCCATTACCAAACCGATACAAGGTCCTAGATTTTTCAAATTTCTCAGGGCAAGGTAATGTTTCAACTATGAGCATGTCAGCTGATTTTTGGCTCAGTGTGATGAGGCATCGGCTACTGATGCTCTGAGGGTTAGATTATTTCCTTTATCTTTATCTGGATCGGCTTTTACATGGTTTTCATCTTTGCCATATAATTCTGTTCAAAGTTGGGCTGATCTAGAAAAGTAGTTTCATAAGTACTTCTACGGTAGAATCCATGAGATAAAATTGTCCGATCCGACGCAATCAAACGAAACGTGATGAATCTGTTCAAGATTATATTCAGAGGTTTAGAGATATGAGAAACAGATGTAATAGCTTGGTTTTGACAGATTCTCAGTTAGCCGATCTTGCTTTCCAAGGTTTGTTGACACCAATTAAGGAAAGATTTTTGGCTCAAGACTTTGAGAGCTTGACTCATTTGGCCCAGAAGGTGACAGCACATGAGCAAAGGTTTCAAGAAGCTAAGAAAGCATTTAAAAAGGTTAACCACATTAATACATATGCTTCTGAATCTAAAGAAGTAAATTAATACACAATCTGTACAAGAAAGAATTGATTCTTAATCGCCAAATCCTTGCACAAGTAGCTGTATTGAATCAAAATAATCTTTACATGATTTCCAATAAAATAAAGATTATCAATTTAAGGGATAAAACAGTAATATACAGGAAGATGACTCCGAAGTAGCAGCGACTGAGTGGGCAAGGAACAAGAAAATTGTTACATGTCAGCGGGTCAGAAATTCTACAAAGGAAGAAAAATATGACTTTGATATTACCAAGGCTGACAAGATCTTTAATTTACTACTTTAGGAGAAACAAATTCAATTACCTATTGGTCATGTAATTTCATCAGCTGATGAATTGGGAAAGAGGAAGTATTGTAAGTGGCATAACACTGGATCCCATAGCACTAATGACTTCAAGGTTTTCAGGCAACAGATCCAATCGGCTATTGAGCAAGGGAAGATAAAATTTGATGATTCAAAAAAGCCGATGAAGGTTGTGAAGGGTTACGAGAGGAGGCTACGCTAGCCGAAAACAAAAACTTTTCTACCGCGCAAACCAGGAACACTTGCAAGTAAGGGCCGATAGATGCAGCGGAAATAGCCAATCAGGGCTATCCGATCTGGAACTGTGTTGGCCGATGACAGCCGATTCCCGCAAGCCGACAGCCGATTCCTGGGGACAGCCGATTCACCAATCAGCCGATTCGTAGATGTCGCAGCCGATCCGAGTTGTCTGACCGTGTTCTCGTGCCTCACTCCGCACCCCTCACCCCTTTATATAGAGTTGGCCGACTGGGATTTGAAGGGTTACGCGGAGGCTACACTAGCCGAAAACAAAAACTTTTTACCGCGCAAACCAGGAACACTTGCAAGTAAGGGCCGATAGATCGTTACCGATTGGAGTACGCAGCGGAAACAGCCAATCAGGGCTATCCGATCTGGAACTGTGCTGGCCGATGACAGCCGATTCCCGGGGACAGCCGATTCACCAATCAGCCGATTCACAGATGCCGCAGCCGATCCGAGTCGTCCGACTGTGTTCTCGCGCCTCGCTCCGATGCGCTCGACCGCAACCGATTCCTCCACAGCCGATCAACAGCGCGCAACGTAGCAGCGCCTCTACCGGTATCCACACGTCCGGGGAAAGAACGCCGAACACCCGTGTGCTAGCACGCGATGCAAGGCTAGGGTTTGGCTCGAAAGTGGGGAGGGTTTCCGTGGAGATTGATCTCGGCGACTTCTGTTGCACGCGATGCAATTGACCTGCCACAGCTCTCCACCCCTCCCTCCTTTATATAGAGTTGGCCGACTAGGACTAGTGGCCGATCAGGACTCTATTTTTGAATCGGATCTCATCCGTATCTCATAGAGTTGGCCGCCCATACGTCGTAAGCCCATAGGACTCTATCCGATCGGATCCCTATCCGATCGAGCCGTATCCGAGTCCAACTCGAATGCCTGTTCTTATCCCCTTAAGCGTGTGACCCTGTAGGTTCAGGTATACTCGGTTTCGGCCATAGTCCAACTTAGCCGATCGTTGGCTCGAGTCCAACTCAGCCGACCCATCAATAGCGGCGCCTAGCAGCACATATTGACACCATAGTATACAAGAATATAATATCGGCTCTAAACCTGTAATGTGTACACAAATCCCTTTGCCTCATGATACCAATTAAGCTATAGGCAAGATGTGTGCCATCCCTTCAATAGCTTAACCATTCACTCGAACCGTATTGGATTATCTGTCTGTTGATTGACTCCTCAATCAACTTAGCATGGCCATGCATTTCCATGATCCATTACCTCTAGGGGCCCAGAGATATCTCTCGAAAGGAGGGGCAAATTCCATCTTGATCACTCACATCCCACTCCATGTTTCACAGCAAACCCGAAAACTACCTTTATAACTACCCAGTTATGGAATAGCGTTTGGTAGTCCCAAAGTAGGCTACTGCACATGTTGGAATCCATACTGATCTCAGGTCTAAGGACTTTGTACCAACACTACCTGAGACCAACTAATGGCACATTAATTCCTGTAGTGTCTCATGGTGGGTCTATCCAACGATGTGTTCTCTAACACTTGTGTCCATGTTTATTGATTTGGTATCTCCATACCCATGATCTATGAGACATGATCATCAATCAATAAACATGCCGATCTTAGAATCATATTTGTTCCAACAATATGACATATGATCAGGGATCGTTTAGAAATAGATTCATACATAAAGAGTCTCATAAATAAGTCACGTACTTATTGATTAATACAAGATGTCTATTTTATGGAACTGAATAACACTTTATTCATAAATACATAAACATTGACCATGATATCCAACATCTCCATGTTGCCTCTAGGGCATATCACTAACAGGTTGATGGTAACTCTTTTCCTGTTAACATGGTTCATATGAGTGGGAGAGTAGCTGATAGGAAAGATTATCGGTCCACGCAGCGTAACTCTGTGAGAACCATCAATAAATACCAGAGGAAGTATGACAGGCAGGAAGAGAGATACTATGAGGAAGATGACATTTTTGATCCCCATTGGAGTTGTGAATTCTTCAGGTTTTGCTGGAATGAAGGGATGAGACTGTCGTCAATAGAAGATTGTCCAGGATGCAACAACTATGATAAGGGCTATGCTGGAGGTTCAAGCCGATCTTGTCCTAGGGAAAATCGGCTAACACAGAGGAAATTGCATGTTCATCAGAGATTGAGTCCAATTCGTCAGGATTGTTCATAGGAGGATTTTGATGATGATGAAATCAGGAACTCGCAATGGTGTCCTTCTGGTATTTTCACTAAGAATCAGAAGAGGACGGTTCAAAGGATGAGGAGTAGGGAGCGCTTCCAAGAGGTTCAAGAGGAGATCATTCATCGGCTAAAGGAGAAAAAGCAAGAGTGGCGTATCAAGAGTAAGGTGCTTTCAGCCGATGAGGTTAAAGCCGATAAGGCAAAAAGGCTAGCTAAGGGGAAGGCTGTTGCTTCTGCATCGGTTAATATGGTTTTTGTACTACCAATAGAGTATGAGGCTTACCAAATCGATGCAGATGTCATGGAAGAATCTTTAGCCAAGTTGGTTTTATCACCAGAAGCTATTTTTGAGAAGCCAGATAGAACAGGGTATTGGCACCTCAAACCATTGTATGTCGAGGGATTTGTCAATGGCAAGCCGATGTCTAAAATGTTGGTTGATGGTGGAGCTGCTGTGAATTTGATGTCGTATGCTACATTAAGGAAGTTGGGCAAGAATTCAGATGATCTCATCAAGACCAACATGGTTCTTAAAGATTTTGGTGGCAATCCTTTAGAAACCAAAGGAGTGTTAAATGTGGAGTTGACAATTGGCAGCAAAACTGTTCCTACTACGTTTTCATCTTCAAGCCATATTTCCTTGTTCTTTCAAAAACTTTTCTCAAATCGGCTATATGATCATCAATCTCCTTTGACTTCACTATCACATCCTCAGTATAGATCTCAACCAACAAGCCGATCAGATCATGAAATATGTAATTCATGGCCCTTTGATATGTAGCTCCAGCGTTCTTCAAGCCAAAAGTCATCACAACCCACTCATACAAGCCGATTGCACCAGGACATCTAAAAGCAGTCCTATGAATGTCTTCTTCTGCCTAAAAATTTGATTGTATCTAGCATTGCCATTCATAAAACTTATAATCTTATGCCCTGAAGCAATATCAACCAATTGATCGACAATCGGCATTGGATACTCATCCTTAGGGGTAGCCTTGTTTACAACTCAAAAATCAATGCAAACCCTAAGTTTACCGTTCTTCTTGATAACCGAAACTATATCGGCATGGCCGAATAAAACCAACATCATATAACCGAGTAATTTCAGCTTTAATACCATCATACATATCGGCTTTACATCTTCTAGGTGGTTGTTTATATGGACGATATCCATGTTTGATAGGAAGCCGATGTTTCACAATCGATCGGCTGAGTCCTGGCATCTCAAAAATTTCTAAGCAAAGCAATCTTTGTATTCTTTCAAAAGTTATATCAACTTGGTTCTAAAATCAGAAGATAAATTTTTACTGATGAAAGTCAGCCTTGGCCCATGCCCTGGACCTATATCAACTTCTTCCAAATCATCGGCCGACATGAAACCTTGTCCCAATTTGCCATCGAGATCATCTACAGTATCCTTGGTGTAGAAATTTGAACCCTCCACGACGCCCTCAAAGTAATAATTGGGGCTCTCCATCTCCAACTGGCTATATATCACAATCGGACACTTTTAGATAATCTCCTTCCCAAACTTTTCCAGACAAGCAATCAATTCCATCCATCTCCCAAATAGTTAAATCTGCATTAGCAACATTGACTGACCTGTCCGCTGGCATGATTTCTATCTTGTCACCTTGCCAATGGATCAAACTCTGATGCATGATAGAAGGAATACAACAATTTGCATGAATCCAATCCCTTCCAAGCAACAGACGATATGAACCCTTCCCATCGATCCACAAAGTGTGCTTTTGGTGTATCAGCTGGACAATTTGTCGGAGACGCCCAGACCTTCTGTTCTATCTGAAATATGAGTCGGAGTAGTTTAGCTCATAAGTCAAGTAGAACGAAACACCCGGGGTCCCAAGAGAGAAATAAGTGAGACATTGCTGGGCCTTTAGCCTGCCAGTCAACTTCAGGCTGAGACGTGCCCGTCAAACCACTCGAAGGCGACGACCAGATGTGTTACATGTTCAGGAGACTTAACAAAATTGGCTAAAGATCTACAATGTCTCAAATATTCCTAACTCATACTCGTGCGAATCCAACTCCCAGGATGTGTGCTGGATTCACACTTTCATCACAAGCATGAATATACATAGCGAAATACACTTAAATTGAACAAAACTTAAAGGATTACAACTCTTAGATAATTACATAGGCCGACCGGTCAAATAAATTTATGAGAGAGCAGTGAACAGCAGTGGTTTACTACCCATTCCATAAGCACACTGACTAGGGATTTACCCCGTTAAGTTCTCATCCTAAAAGAAACAGTCGATTACCTGTTGTTGACACCGAAATTTAGTAATCGAATCCCTAAGTTTGCAAAGGCGAAGCAGAGTCGGATCGGCTGGAAATAAGGGTCGCATCGGCTGAGGAGTGATCGGCTGCGAAGGTTAATCAGCTAAGGATGAATTAGATAGGGGTAGCCGATAGCCGATTCCAGGTTTGGAAGTGATGAGACCGTTTCTAATACAAAAGTTTGAGGATAAACAGAGGATTTGGTTGTTAATTGCGCGTTAAGTGATATTGCCACTTATGGATAGTCCTGTAACGGCAATTGTATCTGTAATCTAGAGATTTGTTACACTGTTAGTTGTAACACGGCATGGGTCCCGTTTGGGATAATGTGGTGTTTTAAATAGTAGTTTAGATAGAGTCCAGGGTCTTTACAGATAATTGTATCTTGGGTATAAATAGGACCCGAGACCCTCTGTAATCACATTCATTCACATCAATCAAACCTTCGGCACATCGCCAACTTTTTCTTCAGACGAGTACTTTGTTTGGCTACGGGCTGCATCGTTTCTATCCCCAGATCTAGGTAAACGCTTGTCATTAGTGGTATGATTTACTGTTTCTAGTGCTTCCATCGCAATGACACATTAGAATCAGGAGTTTATACTGCGCTATGTATCAAATAGCGCATGCAAATTAGATCAATGTTTAGATCTATCCTGCCATTGGCTAGTTCTGTCAAGAATGTGCAGCCAATAGGGCTAGATCTAAAGGTTGGCTGGTTTATATGAGGTATCCACCGTCTCGAGGGGTATAAATCGGCTGCGACAGATCAGGTTTTTCTTTTCATACTTAATGCTGCATCGGGTTCGAACTATTAAGTCGTTTTTAGAACTATCAATGATCTGTTCATCTGAGATTTGTATTATTTAGAGACAGTGACGGGGTTTCAGCCGGCCTTATCTGCCCTGATATATTTCTTTTAGTATATTCGTTATTAGATTTGTATTAGGACTGCCTCTTATGTTAAGATCGCACTCCTGTCGGATGCTGCCAGCCGAAATCGGCTTGTCATAGATAGCCGATAGCCGATTTCTGGGCTATGCGTCTGATTTAGGGGTGATATATTTTTATAAGATTCATCGGAGTACTAGCCGATTCCTTGTTAGCTTTCCAGTATCGGCTAGGTTATCGATCCAAATATTTGTTATTCTTTACTGTATTTGGGTTAAGCGGCTGATGCTGTCTCGGTATAGTCGATCCATTACAGTCACTTGGCTCAAATATGGTTTAGAATAGCATATATATGTTCATGGATTCCCTCAGACGATCCTGTGGGGATCTAACCTAACACTTAACGCATATTCCCTTGTTTTTCTTGTTGATTGACAGATCAAATCAACTGGCACGTCCTGCATAGCACAGGCAGCCGAGAAGGACCTGCACTGGAGTCAAGCAGATCTCCCAGGCCAGTGCGTGAGAGAGATTTCTCATCAACACGCTTCTTGGCACGCCCGGTGGGACTTTCTTTGTCGGCTCGACTCGGACACATAAATTCAGCCGGCAAGATGGTCGACTCCAAGAGCCCCATCATTATGCAGGACAACATCGTGCCTGTAAAGATGGAACAGTTATCGGCTGAACAGCAAGCCGAGTATAAGAAAATGGTGGAAGAGCTCCAGGCTAACTATTTACAGTCTTTCGCCCAAACAAGATCTGGGGTCGTGCATCAGAAATATAAGTTCAGCCTGAATGATACTAAGGCATCCTCCTCTGGTGATACAAAAGGCAAACAGAAGGTGGAGGAGCCGACCCAGGTGCAGGATGATGCAGCTGTATATTCCCAACAAGAACAGATTGACTCGGCCGTTCATCATGCGTTGGTCAACCAAAGTAGCATCCTGGTCAACACCCTCAATAACATGATCGCTACGTAGTCGATGCAAAGATAGCCGACCAGTGCAGCGAAAGCAAACATACTTCACGATGGCCAATTTCCGATTACGGGACGCCGGTCACGCAGAATCGACCGATCCCACCGCTGGCGCAACAAGGACCACCAGGAGGAGTCCTCGGTCAGCCGAATCCAGGTGAAACGGCTATAAGGCCAGCAATTACTATATTGAACTGACAGCAACCGCTGCCCCAGGGTCAACTTGCTCACATGTTCAAAGACAATCGGCAGTCAGAATCGATTGACCCAGATAGACAGTACAACGCCAGTGGCCGACAGTTGTTCCCAGAACCACCAACGCCACAACAGGCGCCTCGGCCACCGCCCGCTGATCATCACTACCAGTACCAAGGAGGCCGTCAAGATCATCATTACAGGCCTCAGACGCCACCACCGTTGTATCGGCAAGCACCCGCGCCGTATGAACCATACGAGCCGATACAGCAAGATAACCGAACGTGGGCTGATCTGATCGCAGATGTCATGCGTGATCAATTCGGCCTCAAGCCAAAAGACTCAGGGAACATGTATCGGTATCCCTATCCGGAGCACTTTGAGCGTATCCCGTTGCCCAACCGATACAAGATCCCAGACTTTTCAAAGTTCTCAGGGCAGGACAACGTTTCAACATACGAGCACGTTAGCCGATTCTTAGCACAATGCGGTGAGGCATCGGCTACGGACGCCTTGAGGGTCTGATTATTCCCTCTTTCTCTTTCAGGATCGGCCTTTACGTGGTTCTCCTCATTGCCCTACAACTCAATTCAGAGCTGGGCCGATCTTGAAAAATAATTCCACAGCTACTTCTACTCCGGCAATCACGAGATGAAGTTGTCGGACCTCACTAGCATCAGGCAAAAACACAACGAATCGGTCCAAGACTACATCCAGCGCTTTAGGGAGATGAGGAACCGATGTTACAGCCTAGTGCTATCGGACGCCTAGTTGGCCGATCTGGCCTTTCACGGCTTAATCGCGCCAATCCGAGAGCGATTCTCCGCGCAGGACTTCGACAGTTTAGCCCACTTGGCGCAGAAGGTTACGGCCCACGAACAGCGATTCCAAGATACCAGAAAGGCCATCAAAAATATAACTCAGGTCGTAAGACAAATTTCTCCTAAGGTTAGGAATGAAGGTTATGGACATATGTGGGGTTAAGGTAATATGCAAGTATTAGTAGTTGGTCCAGCAAGTTTAGCAAGATTTTACTTTATTAGTGTACAATCAACATGCAAGATTTGAAAACATTTTCAATAACCTCCAAAACATGGGATCAAGGTGATCAAAGAGAGGGAGGTGAAACTTGCATGCAAAAATTTCAGCATCCTAATCACTTCTTCACCATCTAAGCATTCGCCTATAAAAAATATAGCTTATGCAATTAAAAACCAAAACATGTGAAAAATCTAAAATGCTCTAAAATACATGATTTTTACGCAGTAAGTGGGTACTGATCTAAAATAATTTTTGGTGAAAAAATTTTGATTTTATCTTATCCCAATTGAGAGTTTTGATATTTAGAAGTTCTCTCGGGACGTATTGGCTTAGGGTTCAGGCACTGTTTGGATAGGGTACCTACAATTTGATTTTTATTAATTTGACTCCACAGGGGTCTGAACATAGGTTTTCTAAGACTAACATTTTTGGTTTCACAATTTTAGGAGCTATTAAGAATTTCCTATGCATTTTAAAAATTATAACGTGCGCTAGGTTTATAACATTCTATATGCACATGTATTAAGAGTGATAAGTCCAGAGCCTTGCCACCTCTTGACTTGGTTAAGTAAAATGAATACATTTTCTATTCATCCTATTTTAAGTCTACAAGTTTAGATTCTTTTATTGTTTTCTCCATATTTTACAACTAGATGTCATTGTTTTATGATACTAACATAGATAGTGTTGTATGAGCTAAGTGCTCTAAATCCTAGTATGTGAATGGAGCTTAGTGTTGCTCTGGTCCAACAAGTTTTGATTAGATTTGGTTGGAGCTAATGTGCCTATATATATGTATACTTATATGTACATAATACTTTAACTACTATTACTAGCACCTAGGTTATAGTTGTAGTGTTTACTGTTATATTTGGTATATGAGTAGCCATGGTTTATTTTACCTGATGAAAATTCATTAATTGCTGGTCTTATAGAAACTTGGTTCACTCAAAAAGATTTAAAAATGAATTTTCCAAATTTTACATGTTGAAGGGTGCATTAAGTCATTTGTTTCTTATATAAATATTTAAGTGATTTTACTAAACTGAAAGAATATATTTTTATTTTATATTTTGGAATTGAATATTTTGGTGAATCTATAAAACTTAATTTCACTAAAAAAGAATTAAAATAAATTTTATATAAATCCCTAAATTTCAGCCTGTCTATAATACCCTATTTTAATATTAATAGTTTTAGAGGTATTTAGTACTAAGTAACTATATGTTTTTATTTTTAATAAATAGAGAGAGTAAGTTTAGGAATCTACAGAATCTGAGTTTGTCCAAAAATGAATTGAATTGAATTTCCTATGGATTTTATAAATTTGTGCTAGCCCTAGGTATGATTTTCCTTATTTGAATTTTAGAGGCAAAATTGGTACAGTGAAGGCCATATTTCATAATCCTAAGTTAAAGTTCAACATCTAGGGAGTTCATAGAAATTTGTTCCACCCAAAAATTAATTAATTTGGATTTTATATAAATTTTATATGTCTAGTGAGTTTTCCTGTTCAAAATCTAAAAGTTTAGGCACAGGTCTATTCCCTTTTTATAGTAGAGTCCCCGGGTTTTAATCGATTTACATGAGAGTCCATGGGCCACTGGTCTGTGTCTGGCCGGCTTGCAAAAAGTCCCCTGGGATATAGGCAAATAGACCCCGCGGTCCTCAGCACGTGTTCAATCAAAGTCCATTAATAGTCCTCGACGTTTTCACATTTTTCAGATAGGTCTTGGTCCATAGGTCATACGGTTAATACTTACAGAAAAGACCTTACAACTTTTAAACATTTGCTAATTATGGTCTTAGGCGCCTAATGCCGTGGGACCCATCTGTCATAGGCACGGGTGAGGCATGGGCTGGAGCAGAGCTCGGCTGGCCGGCGGGTGTTGGCGGCGATGCCGACGGCGAACGGTGGCTTCCCGGCCCACGCATCCAAAACACAAAATGAAGAGGGCTCTCTTGCGGACCCTTTGGTGGTGGTTTCACCTCCAGTGATGGCCTGAATCAATGGCGGCGAGGCACAAGCGGCGGGGTGGCTCGGCGCGCCGGTGCAAGTCGAGTTCTATTTCATTCCACGCCACGGCGATGCATGCATAAGGGCTCTACAGCATCCAGGAAGCTTACCAAACGGTTGACAACGCCCGATGAGGGCGGATCGACGGTGGAATCCTCACGAACAGGCGCGGCGGCAGATGGCGTCGGCTTCACGGCGGTGGCCCACTCCAAGCGATGCGCGGCAAGGAGGGGATGTCCCAGAGCTTAGTGGGGTCCCAGAAGAGAAGTATGCACAAGGAATCGGATGGAAGCTCACCGAGGCGACAGGAATCGGCGGTTGAGCTCGCCGGCCAGAGCGGAAGAGGACGACCTCGATCTGGCATTTCCGGACTTCGTGGCTTCGCATGCTAGGGCCGCGGGCTCCTAGTATGGTGGAGATCAAGTTGGGAATATGACTCGGCCGGACTTCCACCGTGCAGCGAGAACGCGACGCACGGTGGCGCACCGGTATAACATGGGAAACGATGGGCACGGTGGTGTCAGGCATGGAGAGAAGGGCACGTTCCCGTGGTCGGCTCGCGACGACACTCACCGGATTGAGGAGGGAGACCATCGAACACTTGCAGTTGCCAGCTAAAGGAGCTTGTTTTCGACGTCCCAGAGGTGTGTTTTTGTTGGTTTTTTCGTGGAACATAATGAGGGAGAGACGACGGTCGCCATGGCAAAGTGGTTTTTCAAATGACAAAGATTGTGCTGGCAGTGGACGTCTCGGTGGCCAGTAGCTGTGTTGACACGCGTTCCCTCTGGTTCCTTCCTCTCTGCTGCTTCCCTGTTAAGTCTTGAGCGGTGGGATGGATTGTACTTGGATGGGGCTAGCCTGAGCGGCTGTCAGTGGGTCCAGAGCCGAAGGGAGCAAGGCAAGAGAGAGAGAGAGAGGGGTGGGTGGAAACATGTGTGAGACTGTTTTTAAAGGGGTTTCAGATTATTTTCCTCTTCTCTAAACTTTGAAGCTCAATGTTTAATTCTGTGGGCATAGTAAATTAGTGATTTTTTTATTGGGAGTAGATGATCATCTTTAGGTTTCATTTTCTTTGGTTTTACTCAAAAATCAGTTGTGGTTTGTTGTCAGTAATTCAACAAATTCAGGGTATTTTGGAAATCATTTGAATTTTTAAAGGGCCAAGACAGAGAAGAAAAATTCTAGAAAAATTATGTTTATTCATGGTTTTTGTATTTGAATAAATTATTTCCTATATACACTTATGCACACCTAAATTCCCTTTTAGGCAAGTTATCATTTTAGCCGATTAAAACTATTAGTTAGCCTATTATGAGGCTGTTTTGTGTAATTTGTTTGGGGAATCAAACCCAGTTGTTAAATTGCACAAAAATTAGGTTAAGTTTTACATAATGCTTAGCACCTACATGAATTTTTTCGTGAATTTATCTTATTTGGTTTGACCTAGAAAGTTAGGGTATCTCTCCTATGTATAGTTGCTCTCGCTGTGTGGTTTCACCTAAAATGGTCGTTGGGGTTTATTTGAAGTTTATCTTGGGCTGAGACATTGGACTTTGATCTAAATTTTAGGTTCACTTGCTAGCATCCAAAATTTAGTTGTAGGTTCGCTTGGTAAATTCGAATTTTCTAGGCTAAGCGTATATGTCCTATAATCAGATGCATTTTCAATAGATCCGAATATATGCGTATAACCTAGGTCAAAACGGGCCTTATGTCAGTATGCTTGCTTCCGTATGAGCTTGCACTTTCGTCCTAGGTTATAAATGAAAAAGTTTTTAATTTGTTCCAAAATTTTGTTTATCATACAAAAGTGTAGGTTAGTCCCACCTAGGTTTATAAAAGAAAATTTTTGGCTCCCAAAATTGAGAAACCTTACTTTTATTTTATTCAACAAAAATTTTGTTGACCCTAGAATTTGGGTATTTGACAGCTCTATCCCACTTAAAGGAAATCTGGTCCCCGAGATTTGGGTTGGGGTATGGTCGGAGGCTTATTGGTTTAACTAGGTTCGTCCTTTCTAAGACTTTACTGTTGATTAGGATCTGCGGTCGTAGGATCTAGGAGGGGAAAGGAAGTCTATCGGTTCATGGGAAACAGATTGGTTCGTCATTGATGATGACGCTCGGATAATAGGGGTACCGAGGCGTTGTGGGCAAGGAGGTTACTAGGGATGGCAATGGTTCGGGTTCGGTTCGGGTACCCGCGGGTTTCGGTGTTTCGGGTTTCGGTTTCGGTGCCTATTTCTTGCCCACGGGTTTGCGGTTTCGGATACAGAAATAGTTCGGGTTTGGTTCGGTTATCGGATGTAACCCATGGATAACTCAAACCCGACCCGAAAATCTCTCCACTCCCAGTCCCCACAACCTCACCCCCATGCCTATCCGATTCCATGGCCCGACTCGGATGCCGGCCCACGGCGCCAACTCCTCGGGCGCTTCTTTTGCCACGGCGCCACCATTCACCATTCACCAACCCTAGCGCCGCCGCCTCCTCCACCCGTGCCGCCGCGCGCCGCGTGCGCCGGCCGTCCCCGCGCCGGTCTCCTCCGCCGCCGCCCGCCTGGCCGTCCCCAGCGCCCTCCGGCCGTGCGCCGCGCCGTCCCCAGCGCGTGCGCCGCGCCGTCCCGGCCCCGGCCTCCCGGCCGCGCGCCGTGGCTGTCCCCGCCAGCGCGCTCCGCGGCCGTCCCCGAGCGCCGCCGGCTGTCCCCAGCCGGCGTGCCGCCGGCTGTCCTCCGGCTTGATGCTTGATGCTTGAATTCCCACTGTTTGTTGATGCTTGATGCCATTTCCTATAATGCTGATGCTTGATGTTTGTTGATGCAGTGAAAGATTCGGGTTTTGATTTCGGATTTCGGTTAAAAATTTGGGTTTCGGTTAATAAATTCGGGTTTCGGTTAATCCGTCGGGTTTTGGGTATCCGCGGGTTTCGGTTTTGGTGATGGATTTTTACCGAATCGGTTTCGGTTTCGGGTTTTAGATTCGGGTTTCGGTTTTGGGTGCCCGGAGACTCTGCCGGCAAGACCCGCCCGTTGCCATCCCTAGAGGTTACATTTTGGGGAATGCGGATGCCGCTTGGCAATGGTGTGGGCAAGTGTCCGGCATGTTGGATTGGCTATACGAAATTTTACCGGCTTCTTGTTGTTTGAAAACTTTTCAAACATACAAGATTTAATACTCCTAGGTTAAGTCTTTCCTAAGTTGTATAATAGACTCGCTTAACTAAGGTTGGGAAAAACCCTTACTGAGTGGGGCGAGGGGGCGTACTTGATGAGCGTGGTAGCTACCCGGTATTTTGTGGTGGGCAAATGGAGAATATGTACCAAAGGTTTGGTGACGTCAGGTCGTCATTCAGGCATAACGATGGAAAATCTGGGGGTCAACCGTGGCTCGGTCGAGCGTATATCTATGAGGGTTGAACTTTGGAGCGGCGAGTACGTAGGCTATGGAAGTAGAGGTCAACGGGTCTTTGTCTATTATTACCTTCTTCTTTAAAGGTCCGTTAGGCTAAGATGGGAAAATAGCAGTAGAGCTTTCTCTGCTCGGGCAGTTCACAGCGAAGGCAAGTAATGGCAACAGTGGTGTTGTCTCGAGCGCTTGGGGCCAACAAGCTATGCTATCCCCCTTAAAGTTTAGGAAAATTTACGGCTAGGAGGATTCATGAAATGGAGAATGAGCTGGTTTGGTAGTTCCGAGTTTATCTGCACCTTGTTCTGCGGAGATCCAGGCATAGTGTTTAACCGAGTATTCGGTCATAGCGGTATCTGGCTCAAGGACGGTCTTTACCAAAAGTGGTTTTGTATGTCCATTGATCTCTACTCGAAATGTTTTATAGGCCTGGGAAAATGGTCGTGATTGCTCTTGGGGTCATATTTATACACTGGGGTCATAGTAGGAAAATGACTATTATATGGCATGCATGGCAATAACTTTTTCTTTTATGAAAAAGGACTTGCATGAATGCTTATGATAGCATGATGAATGTATGATGCGATGAATGTATGAAGTGATGCGATGCTCATGAATATATTTTTGTATTGCCTCCATGTCATAGAAACAATAAGTGTGTATTTATATATACATATATTGGGAGGCTTATCAAAGATACAAGTCAAGTCTCCAAACCATGTTTGTGGGACATACAAAGGCTTCATATTTATCTAGGGGTGTATGAGGTCAGGGTACACTATCCCTCTTAAAAATTTAAAAGGCTTTTGATTGGGAGGTCGTGGGAAAATAGAGGTTAAGGTTGGCTAGATGGTTTATGGTTCATCTGTATGTCGGTCTGGTAAGAACAGCGCCTAGCGGTCAATCTAGTTGGGCCGCAAGATTATTTGGCATCCATCCTTGGTATTCTAACAAGACTTCCTCTGGTTGGAAAAATCTTCGGTGATTTTGTGATGGCGGTGCTGCAATACAGGGAATGGTTTGGGCAAGTGCCGAGGTGCTGGAAAATGTGGGCTTGCTGTCTCTATCGGTCTATTTGGGCTAGTTCCCAAAGGTATAAAATCTGGAAAAAAGTCATGGTAATAAGGAAGTAAGTTTGTGAACTATCTTAGGAAAATTAGAATTTTATCACCTACGGTTCTGTAGGGACAAATTTAACAACCTACGGTATACCAGGTCTCAGATTTATGTTCTCCTGGACTATATGAATTTTTACCGCATGTTGCAGGGGCTCAAAAATTCTACCAAAATTCGTGGGGCTTACTGGGTAAGTCTATAGGCTACTATCAAAAGGTGTATATTTTTGCAGGGATGGCTTGGGCTATAGGAAAAGTTAAAGGCAGCTGTTATAAATTTTCAGAACAGGCTTATGCTAGTTAAGTGGATGTTTTCTTCCTCAGGAAGGAGCTTAAAAATTCTAGTAAAATTCATGGGGCTTCCAGGGCATGTATGGGAGCTACTGCCAAAGATGCATATTTTACCATGCATGGTTTGGTCTATACAAAAGATGACGGCTGCTGTCTACAGTTTCCCAGAACACAGTTAGGCTAACTAATCGATCTATTTCCTTATGATGCAGGGGTCAAAAAATTTGGCAAAAACTTATGTAGCCTACTGAGTTAGTCTACATGTTGTTTGTAAAATTTCCCAGTTTTACCATCTATGGTTTAGCCTATGAGAATTTTCCAAACAGACCGACTCCAAATCTCAAAATACAAACATCCGACACAAATCAAATCTTTATTCAGTTCTAGGTTAGATAAATTTACCATCTTTTAAATACATTATGTTAGAGTGGCCCAGAATCTAGTTGAATTCTTGGGTGGTCCATCGAAGCAAACAAACTAAGGTTTTAGCATAACAAATTTCTAGTCTATATCGAGCTACTTACTCTAGGCTTGCTTCGCGGAATTTTTGAATAGGCGAGAATGAGAAGCTCAAAACCACCCCAAATCATTTTTGGTGCAGAAATAACATGAGAAGGTGGAATCCTTACAATGTCTGACAAAATTTAAGTTTTCAACAACCCATTTCAAAGCCCTTTTACTAGAGGCTATTTCTAACGCGATAATTTGCAATTCCGAACTAGCACATAGGAATATTTTGCAAAGGGGTTTCAAAACTTTTCAAAACTCTTTGGTACTGAATAGTTATGATAATTAAGTGTTTTCAAACTCCATTTTTCAGAAGTACAAATTTTCAAAAGGTTGTGGTCCTATAGAGCAAGATAAGAGTTTAAAAATCAAAACAGAGGCATAGAGAAGAATAGTCTCTAGAGAGGGATAAGATATAAGATTGAATAGGGTTTTCACAAATAATTTGTAGTTGAGAGCGAAGCCCTCAAAATAATTTTTGAGAATGCATTCTAAACCAACAACCTTAAGGGGCTCCTATAGTCAGTATTCTGCTCTGATACCATGCCTATCGGAGACGCCCGAACCTTCTGTTCTATTTGAAATATGAGTCGGAGTAGTTCAGCTCATAAGTCAAGTAGAACGAAACACCCGGGGTCCCGAGAGAGAAATAAGTGAGACATTGCTGAGCCTTTAGCCTGCCAGTCAACTTCAGCCTGAGATGTGCCCGTTAAACCACTCGAAGGCGACGACCAGATGTGTTACACGTTCATGAGACTTGACAAAATTGGCTAAAGATCTACAACGTCTCAAATATTCCTAACTCGTACTCGTGTGAATCCAACTCCCAGGATGTGTGCTGGATTCACACTTTCATCACAAGCATGAATATACATAGCGAAATACACTTAAATTAAACAAAACTTAAAGGATTACAACACTTAGATAATTACAAAGGCCGACCAGCCAAATAAATTTATCAGAGAGCAGCGAACAGCAGTGGCTTACTACCCATTCCACAAGCACACTGACTAGGGGTTTACCCTATTAAGTTCTCATCCTAAAAGAAACAGTCGATTACCTGCATCACTCGAAAGACTAATTCTACACCTACAAGCAAAGTGGGTATTCCAGTGGCAAGAGTCAGTACATTAAACAAGTTAATGTACTGGCAAGCACCAAGGCAAGCCTAACACTACATGTATGACATATAATCAAGGAAGGCATAACATTGTTTATTTCAGCATAAAGCAAGTTTTATTTGCATAAACATTTGCAATATCAGTTTTACTTCAAAGGAAATTTCAGCAAGCTAATTCTTTGCATATGGGCATCAAAGTTGTCATTAATCATGTATAAATGTACACCTCATTGCCCTCCATGGCAACAAGGAGATTATTCACAAAACTCAACATAATTTGAAGGAAATTTTAGTATTCAGAAGAATAAACACAAGTCTATACTCAATACATATCCACACGTCGCTCGTGACCGTGAGCACGGCTAATCGATTAGTTTAGACTCTGCAGAGTTTGTACACTTTATCCACATGATGTGACTCTCTCACATAGAGTGAAAAGCTCTAGTTCTGTTCGGTACCCGTTGGTACCACCATAATCTGCATGTTGAGATCACAACGAAGCCTTTACACTACTCAGTTTCTAGCCTTGCATCAGCACGATACGTGTTCTCCCATCCTGGGCATACTAGAAATATAACCCAGAACCGTTAAGTAGCGTGTCCACGCCTTAACTTAATGCCGTGGTGGCGGACACGACGGGAGCCCACCCACGTGGCACGATACCGTTGTATTGGACAGACTTAGTCACCTAATTACCACGACATGGTAAATAGGAAGTTCCTCTGGGTTTTCCGAACCCATACACACCGGCCTACCAGAGTGCAAGGCTAGTCGCTAGGTAGCTTATTTGGCTTAGGCCATCCTATAATGGCACATGTGGTTGTACTATATACGAAATGAACATACGTTGAGTGAAGTCCTTAGGTCGGTCTGGGCACACTCTCCCCCTATCGGTGCACAACTAATCACCATATGTGCACCACTTTTCACCCAAACCTAAAATCCATGTTTTTCATCATTTTATTTGTCAAAATACCAAGTATATAAGTTCTGTTCAGATTATCTAAAAATAAACTTTTCATGTTTGTGATGAGCCCATAGTTACAAGGAAAACATTTTGAGCATGGCTAAGCATCATAGTACCCTAGACATCAAAACTCACATTATAAGGTGATATAGACAAATTTATCCTAAGGTTAGGAATGAAGGTTATGGACATATGTGGGGGTTAAGGTAATATGCAAGTATTAGGAGTTGGTCTAGCAAGTTTAGCAAGATTTTACTTTATTAGTGTACAATCAACATGCAAGAATTGCAAACATTTTCAATAACCTCCAAAACATGGGATCAAGGTGATCAAAGAGAGGGAGGTGGAACTTGCATGCAAAAATTTCAGCATCCTAATCACTTCTGCACCATCTAAGCATTCGTCTATAAAAAGTATACGTTATGCAATTAAACACCGAAACATGCGAAAAATCTAAAATGTTCTAAAATGCATGATTTTTATGCAGTAAGTGGGTACTGATCTAAAATGATTTTTTGTGAAAAAATTTTGATTTTATTTTATCCCAATTGAGAGTTATGATTCTTAGAAGTTTTCTCGGGACGTATCGGCTTAGGGTCAGGCGCTGTTTGGACAGGGCTCCTACAATTTTATTTTTGTTAATTTGACTCCACAGGAGTGTGGAGATAGGTTTTCTTGGACTAACATTTTTGGTTTCACAATTTTTAGAGCTATTAAGAATTTTTTATGTTTCACAATTATAACGTGCGCTAGCTTTATAACGTTCTATATGCACATATCTTAAGAGTGATAGGTCCAGAGCCTTGTCACCTCTTGACTTGGTTAAGTAAACTGAATACATTTGCTATTCATCCTATTTTAAGTCTACAAGTTTAGATTCTTTTATTGTTTTCCCCATATTTTGCAACTAGAGGGGTTTTATGTCATTGTTTTATTATACTAACCTAGATAGTGTTGTATGAGCTAAGTTCTCTAAATCTTAGTGAGTGTGGATAGAACTTAGCGTTCCTCTGGTCCAACAAGTTTTGATTAGATTTGGTTGGAGCTAATGTACCTATATATATATACTTATATGTACATAGTAATGTTTACGGTTATATTTGGTACATGAGTGGCCATGTTTTATTTTACCTGATGGAAGTTCATTAAGTTCTGGTCTTATAGGAACTTGGTTCACTCAAAAAGGTTTAAAAATAAATTTTCTACAAATTTTACATTTTGAAGGGTGCATTAAATTATTTGTTTCTTATATAAATATTTAAGGAGTTTTACTACACAGAAAGCATATATTTTTATTTTATATTTTTAAAGTGCATATTTTGATGAATCTACAGAACTTAAGTTCACTCAAAAAGGAATTAAAATGAATTTTACATAAATCCCTAAATTCAGCCTGCCTATAATACCCTATTTTAATATTAATAGTTTTAGGAGTATTTAGTACTAAGTAACTATATGTTTTTATTTTTCATAAATAGAGAGAGTAAGTTGAGAAATCTACAGAATCTGAGTTTGTCCAAAAATGAGTTGAATTGAATTTCCTATGGATTTTATAAGTTTGTGCTAGGCCTAGGTATGATTTTCCTTATTTGAATTTTAGAGGCAAAATTGGTACAGTGAAGGACATGTTTCATAATCCTAAATTAAAGTTCAACATCTAGGGAGTTCATAGAAATTTGTTCCACCCAAGAATGAGTTAATTTGGATTTTATATAAATTTTATATGTCTAGTGAGTTTTCCTGTTCAAAATCTAAAAGTTTAGGCACATGTCTATTCCCTTTTTATATTAGAGTCCCCGGGTTTTAATCGATTTACATGAGAGTCCATGGGCCACTGGTCTGTGTCTGCCGGCTTGCAAAAAGGCCCCTGGGATCTAGGAAAATAGACCCCGTGGTCGGCTTGCGACGACACTCACCGGATTGAGGAGGGAGACCATCGAACACTTGCAGTTGCCAGCTAAAGGAGCTTGTTTCCGATGTCCCCGAGGTGTGTTTTTCTTGGGTTTTTCGTGGAACATAATGATGGAGAGACGATGGTCGCCACGGCGAAGTGGTTTTTCAAATGACGAAGATTGTGCTGGCAGTGGACGTCTCGATGGCCAATAGCTGTGTTGACATGCGTTCCCTCGGGTTCCTTCCTCTCTGCTGCTTCCCTGTTAAGCTTGAGTAGTGGGATGGACTGTACTTGTATGGGGCTAGCCTGAGCGGCTGCCAGTGGGTCTAGAGCCGAATGGAGCAAGGTAAGGGAGAGAGAGGTGGGTAGAAACTGTTTTTAAAGGGGTTTCAGATTATTTTCCTCTTCCCTAGACTTTGGAGATTAGTAATTAATTCTGTGGACATGGTAAATTAGTGAAATTTTTATTGGGAGTAGATGATCACCCCTAGGTTCCATTTTCTTTGGTTTCACTTAAAAATCAGTTGTGGTTTGCTTTAAGTAATTAAACAAAGTCAGGGTATTTTGGAAAGCATTTGAATTTTTAGAGGGCCAAGACAGAGAAGAAAAATTCTATAAAAATTATGTTTATTCATGGTTTTTGTCCTAGTATTTGAATAAATTATTTCCCATATATACTTATGTACACCTAAATGCCCTTTTAGGCAAGTTATCATTTTAGCCGATTAATACTATTAATTAGCCTATTATGAGGCTGTTTTTTGTAATTTGTTTGGGGCATCAAAACCAGTTGTTAAATTACACAAAAATTAGTTTAAGGTGTACGTAATGCTTAGCACCTACATAAATTTTTCTCTGAATTTATCTTATTTTGTTTGACCTAAAAAGTTAGGGTATCTCTCCTATGCATAGTTGCTCTCGCTCTGCAGTTCATCTAAAATGGTCGTTGGGGTTTATTTGAAGTTTATCTTGGCTTGAGATATTGGAGTTTGATCTAAATTTTAGGTTCACTTGCTAGCATCCAAAATTTAGTTGTAGGTTCGCTTGGTAAATTTGAATTGTCTAGGCTAAGCTTATATGTCCTATAATCAGATGCATTTTCGATAGATCCGAATATACGCGTATAACCTAGGTCAAAATGGGCCTTATGTCAGTACGCTTGCTTCCGTATGAGCTTGCACTTTCGTCCTAGGTTATAAATGAAAAAGTTTTTAATTCGTTCCAAAATTTTGTTTATCATACAAAAGTCTAGGTTAGTCCTACCTAGGTTTATAAAAGAAAATTTTTGGCTCCCAAAATTGAGAAACCTTACTTTTATTTTATTCGACAAAAATTTTGTTGACCCTAGAATTTTGGTATCTGACACAATTTTTGGGTTTTCTTGTTCATGAGAGAGAGATTGAGGTAACACAGAGGAGTATTCATGCAATCAAGAATATTCAACCTCCAGAAGATAAGAAGCGGTTGCAATCTTTGGTCGGCAAGGTGAATTTTGTTAGGAGATTTATTTCTAATTTATTTGGAAGATGGAGCCCTTTACACCTTTACTCAGATTGAGAGCTGATCAGGAGTTTACTTGGGGGGCAGAGCAACAAAAAACCTTGGATATTTGAGTTTCCCTTTAGTTCTGATTCCTCCATAAAAGCGAGTACCTTTCAAGTTGTACTTGTCAGCCGATGAGAAGTCAATTGGCTCGGTCTTGATCCAGGAATTTGAGGGAAAGGAGAGACCAATCTTTTATTTAAGCAGAAGGCTTCTGGATGCAGAGATAAGGTATTCTCCCGTGGAGAAATTGTGCTTATGTTTATATTTCTCTTGCACAAAGTTGAGACATTATTTGTTATCCAATGAATGCACAATAATTTGCAAGACCGATGTCGTTAAGTACATGCTATCGGCTCCGGTGTTGAAAGGAAGAGTTGGAAAGTGGATCTATACCTTAATAGAATTTGATCTCAGATATAAACCGCCCAAAGCAGTTAAGGGGCAACCGTAGCCGATTTTATTGTCGAACATCATCGTGATGACTCGATCGGCTCGGTTGACATAATGCCTTGGCATTGACTTTTGATGGATCGGTTTGTACTCATGGTTGTAGAATCGGCTTGGTCATAATATCACCTAAGGAGGCAAGTTTTAAATTTGCCTATACTATTAAGCCTTATGCCACCAATAATCAAGCTGAGTATGAGGCAGTTTTCAAGGGATTACAACTCTTAAAGGAAGTTAAAGCCGATGCTGTTGAAATCATGGGTGATTCTTTGTTGGTCATCAACCAGTTAGCTGGGGAATATGAGTGTAAGAATGATACATTGATGATCTACAATGAGAAGTTCCGAGAATTGATAGATAGTTTTTGATTGGTGACTTTGAGGCATATTCCTCGAGAGCAGAACATTGAATCTAATGAGCTCAGGGGGCATCGGTATACAAACCGATGGTGAAAGATGTTAAGGTAGAAATCGCTACAATCGCATCCGATGATTGGAGGTATGATGTATTTAATTATTTGAAGAATCCCTCTCTCTCGGCTTCATGAAAATTGCGATATAAAACTTTGAGATATGTCTTGTTGGATGATGAGCTATCGGACGATTGATGGGGTGTTGCCAAAGTGTTTGAGTGCCGATCAAGCGAAGGTTGTGAGGGGAGAAGTACATGAAGGTATATGTGGTACTCATCAATTGGCCCACAAGAAGAAGTGGTTGCTTCGGCGAGCTAGGTATTTTTGGCCAACAATGTTAGATGATTGTTTCAGATATTATAAAGGTTGTCAAGATTGCCATAAGTTTGGAGCAATTCAAAGAGCACCAGCATCAGCTATGAATCCTACAATCAAGCCATGGCCATTCTGAGGTTGGGGAATTGATATGATCGGCCAGATCAATCCATCTTCAAGCAAAGGACATAAGTTTATATTGGTGGCAACTGATTATTTCACAAAGTGGGTGGAGGCAATACTATTGAAGAAGGTTGATTCTGGGGATGCAATTCAGTTTGTTAAAGAGCATATTACATACCGATTCGGTGTTTCCCAGACTGTCGCAACCGATCAGGGATCTATCTTTGTATCAAATGAGTTTGTCCAATTTACAGAAAGCATGGGGATTAAGTTGTTGAATTCTTCACCATATTATGTGCAAGCCAATGGGCAGGCAGAGGCATCTAACAAAAGTTTGATTAAGTTGATTAAGAGAAAGATTTCTAAATTTCCAAAGCAATGGCATAGCCGACTGGCTGAAACATTGTGGTCTTATTGGATGGCTTGTCATGGATCGATCCAAGTTCCTCCTTACATGCTAGTTTATGGGCATGAAGATGTGTTACCATGGGAAAGTGTCATCGGCTCAAAGAGAATTGATTTACAAGATGAGTTGACAGCCGATGATTATCATAATCTCATGGTAGATGAATTGGAAGAGTTGGTTCAATCTAGAATGCTGTTAACGACCAAATTTGGTAACCAAATCCCTATGTTCAAGGTCGAATTTGAAGCGGGATCAAATCGGGAGAGCAATCTACGGAGAAACAGAGGCCGCGTCGGCTACGATCAAATCGAGTGGGTGACACAATAGGCTACGAGGTCAATCAGTGAAGTTGAGTCGACGAGGATAGCCGATAGCCGATGTTGAGTCGTGAAAGAGGATAAGACCGTTTCGATGAAAATGCTTAAAGATAAACAGAGGATTCGGTTCCCAAGTTGTGCGTTAAAAGATATTGCCATCTACGGATAGAGTCCTGTAGCAGCAATTTTATCTGTAAATTAGGAGTTTGTTTAGATTGTTTATTGTAATGCGGCATGGGACCTTATCCCAGGATATTGTCGTATTTTAAATAGTAGATTAGATAGAGACCGTAGTTCGCACGGATAATGTTATTCTTGGGTATAAATAGGTCCCGAGATCCCTGTAAATCAAATTAACACACAATAAATACAACCTTTGGCGCATCGCCTCCTTTTCTTCGACGAACAATTGATCCGGCCGGGCAGCATCGTTTTGATCCCGACTTAAGGTAAATGTTTGTCATTAGTGGTGTATCTCGTCGAATTTATTTCTTCCATCGCCATGATACTCTAAATTCGATGATTTATGCTGCGCTAGTTATCATATATCACATATAATCTAGAGCAATGTTTAGATCGTGTTGACATCGGCTTGTTTCTATCAAGAATCGCGGCCGATAGAGCTAGATCTAAAGGTTGGCCTATATTATATGCGATATCCAAATCTTGAGGTATTTACATCGGCTACGGTAGATCGATTATTCTTTTTATACTTAATACTGCATCAATATTGATCTATTGAGTCGTTTGTAGAGCTTTTTGTTAGTGATAGCCCTAGAGGCAACATGGAGATGTTGGATATCACGTCAATGTTTATGTATAAATGAATAAAGTGTTATTCAGTTCCATGAAATAGACATCTTGTATTGATCAATAAGTACGTGACTTATTTATGAGACTCTATATGTATGAATCTATTTCTAAACGATCCACGATCATATGTCATATTGTTGGAACAAATATGATTCTAAGATCGGCATGTTTATTGATTGATGATTATGTCTCATAGATCATGGGTATGGAGATACCAAATCAATAAACATGGACATATGTGTTAGAGAACACATTGTTGGATAGACCCACCATGAGACACTACGGAATTA
Source organism: Oryza australiensis (assembly GCA_019925245.2). Lineage (NCBI taxonomy): Eukaryota > Viridiplantae > Streptophyta > Magnoliopsida > Poales > Poaceae > Oryza > Oryza australiensis. The sequence continues at coordinate 563,177 of JAIFGZ020000255.1, forward strand.
ATGTGCCATTAGTTGGTCTCGGGTAGTGTTGGTACAAAGTCCTTAGACTGAGATCACCATGGATTCCAACATGTGTAGTAGCCTACTTTGGGACTACCAAACTCTATTTAAATGGGGTAGTTATAAAGGTAGTTTTCGGGTTTGCTATGAAACATGGAGTGGGATGTGAGTGATCAAGATGGAATTTGCCCCTCCTTTGGAGAGATATCTCTGGGCCCCTCGAGGTAATGGATTATGGAAATGCATGGCCATGCTAAGTTGATTGAGGAGTCAATCAACGACGGATAATCCAATACGGTTCGAGTGAATGGTTAAGCTATTGAAGGGATGGCACACATCTTGCCTATAGCTTAAGCGGTATCGTGAGGCAAAGGGATTTGTGTACACATTACGGGTTGAGCCGATATTATTCTTGTATACTATGGTGTCAATATGTCTTGCTAGGCGCCGCGTTGACGGTCGGGCGAGTTGGACTCGAGCCGACGATCGGCCAAGTTAGACTATAGCCGAAACCGAGTATACCTAAACCTACGGGTCGCACGCTTAAGGGGATAGAATAGATATTCGAGTTGGATTCGGATACGGCTCGATCGGATAGGGATCCGATCGGATAGAGTCCTATGGCTTACGACGTATGGGCGGCCAACTCTATGAGATACGGATGAGATCCGATTCAAAATAGAGTTCTAATCGGCCACTAGTCCCGGTCGGCCAACTCTATATAAAGGAGGGAGGGGTGGAGAGGTGCCACACGTCAATTGCACCGCGTGCAACGAAGTCGCCGAGATCAATCTCCACGGAAACCCTCCCACTTTCGAGCCAAACCCTAGCCTTGCATCGCGTGCTAGCACACGGGTGTACGGCGTTCGTCCCGGGACGTGTGGATACCGGTAGAGGCCTTGCGCTACGTTGCGCCGTTGATCGGCTTCGGATCGGGCTGTGGTGGAATCGGCTACGGTCGGGCGCATCGGAGCGATGCGTGAGAACGCGGCCGGACGACTCGAATCGGGCGATTGGCGAATCGGCGTGTCTCGGGAATCGGCTACACATTCGGATCGGATTGCCACGATTGGCTATTCCTGCACTCTACTTCAATCGGTAACGATCTATCGACCCTTACTTGCAAGTGTTTTGGTTTTGCGCGGTAGAAAATTTTTGTTTTCGGCTAGCGTAGCCTCCGCGTACCCCTTCGGTGGTATCGAGCTAATCTTGCTTAGTTCGGGTTTTAGATTGGATCGGAACAAGTTTTGCGCACGGGTTGATTAGATCAATCGGTTTTACGGGATCTGTTGAGGAGAGTTAATGGTAATTGCTTTCCTTGATAGTGTATCGGAACGGCGTAATGTGATTACATCGAAGCAATTTCCATATAACTCGGTTTGAGTTGGGTTCGAGATAGCGTTCCTTGATAGTGTATCGGAACGGTATAATGTGATTATGCCGAAGCTATCTCGTAGTCCGATCTTGTTAGCGCCTCGCGCCTACGCAAACCATCTCCCTTGATAGTGTATCGGGACGGCATAATATGATTATGCCGACATGGTTTCCATAAGCGAATTCATAGATTGGATCTATGAATTTCGTGTGGTGTTTGGGACCGCCGTGTGCGTACCCCCTTATAGGTCGTCTCGATGCCGTAGCTGCGATAAGTAGAAACGTTTCTACGCCTAACTTGTTTTTGCGAGAGAATGCTTTGAGATGGTATGGCCCTATTGTATGTATGAGATGTATGAGATGCATGTGATGCATGTAATATTCTTTCATATGTGCAATCCTGTAATATTCTTTCATACGTGCAATGCTTGTAATATTCTTTCACGACCTACGAGTCGATGTAATCTTCAATTAGAGCTTCTATAGTAGTAGCTTAGTTTGAAGAAATCAAGCATTCGGCACTCGAAAGAACGGTGATGAAGATGGAGATCCTCTACACCGGCATGGAGATGGAGATCACCATGTGAAGGGGGCCATACTATTTCATTACATGCTATTCTATCGCTTTCATATATGCGATATGTTTGTTTGATAGGATAGCATCCCTCGCAAAATTAAGTAGTAATGATGCCCTTCCAAATGTTGCACCCGTCACCGTTATGCTCGTCAATGGTGGGTGCCAAAGCGAGTGTCATTCTCTATCATAACACGAGGGGTATATGTCGAACATATACGCGGGAGCATTTGGTTTACTTAACAAGGCTATCAAAACAGTTTTGGGCCTTGGGGCATAGGTTGGGGCCAGGGCATGGAGATGCCACACCAACAACAAGAGTCACATAGAGATGTGATTAGCAAGGAGTTGCTTACCGATGTTATTAATCTTCTAGCAAGTGATGCCAAAGCTCACTAGAAAATTAATTAACATGTGGATCTTGACCCAATACGTAACCTAGAGGAAGGTGGAAAATACGTAATGGGAGTCTAATGTTAAATTGTTTAACAATAGACATAGCATAAACATTGTGCTAAACTTTGCTTTTTCTCATTTGTAGAATAAATGGCGGCTAATACTATACCCGTACCTTTAATTTGCGATCTATTCTCGAAAAGGAAAAATTAAACGGAACAAATTTTATGGATTGGTATCGCAACTTGAGAATTGTTCTCAAGCAAGAGCGTAAGGAGTACGTTCTTGAAGTACCTTATCCGGAGGATTTGCCTAATAATGCCACGCAAGCGCACGGAGAGCTTACGAGAAGCACACTAATGATGCCCTAGACATAAGCTGTCTCATGCTAGCTACAATGTCCCCGAGCTTCGAAGCAATATGAGAGCGGTGATGCTCACACTATTATTCGGGGACTGCGTGGTATGTTTGAGAATCAAGCTCGGGCGAGAGGTTCAACACCTCAAAGTCCTTGTTTGCGTGCGGAGCTTGTTGAGGGAATCCCGTCGGTCCGCATGTGATAAAAACTATTGGCTACATTGAGAGTCGGAAAATTAGGTTTTCCCCTTAGCCAAGAGTTGGCTGCGATGTGATTCTTCGGCTCCCTCCGAGCTTCGAGTCATTCATATTAAACTATCACATGAACAATATGGATAGAACCTTGGCTGAATTGCATGGGATACTAAAGACAGTGAGGAGAGTATCCGAAGAATGATCATCATGTGATGATGATGCATAAGGCTAAACGCAAACCACCACTGTCAAGAAACTTTGCACCAAGAGGAAGTTAACTCCCGATGAGATCGCGAGTGCCTCTAATGCAAAGAAGGGCAAGAA